>CM057819.1:105884557-106149557 GCA_030067965.1 Latrodectus elegans
TGATCGTGGAATCGCCATAGATGATTTATCCCTATTAAAAATGACTTGTGGACAAGAAATAACCACAACAACCGCACCACCACCAACTACTACGGAATATCCTCCCTCAAAATTTGATTGCTCATTCGAAAATGATTTATGCTTGTGGGAAAATGATCCTGCCCAACAAAATAATAAATGGGAAATTGTTACAGGTCATTCAGATAGAAAACTATCTCGTCCAAGAACTGATCATACAACCTTATCAACCAGTGGCCATTATTTAACATTAAACTCTAATGTCAAGAACAGTTATTTTGCTAGGGCAATGTTTATATCAGTTGATGGAATAGAAGCAAGCGAAGATGGTATTTGCTTGAAGTTTTGGTATCACATGTACGGCAATAGTCCAGGATCACTATATTTAAAAATTCGAAACTTTCACGATGAAGACAAATCAGAAACCATTTGGTCAAAATCAAAATCTCAAGGACCTAACTGGAAATATGAACAAGTGCATATAGCTCGAGATTATGCATTTAAATTAGTTTTTGAAGGAGATGGAACAAGATATGGAGATATATCTTTAGATGACTTTTCACTGAACTTTAAATCATGTCCACCAAGAGATTATTGTGATGTTGAACAAGATTATTGTGGATTCGCCCACGATCCAAAAAGTGATTTCCAATGGCATAGAGGAAACGGATCACGAACGAGGGGACCAGATACTGATCATACTTTGGGTACAGGATGGGGAAATTATTTTTATGTTGATCCGAAAGAAAAAATAACTAAAGGAAAAGTTGCGAGACTTGAATCTGGCCTTTATCAGCCGAATAAACAATGCATGCAGTTCTGGTATTACCTATATGGAATAAATGTAGGTACACTTGAAGTACTTGTAAGAAATGGAGATTTAATGGAATCAAAATGGAAAGAAAATGGGGACAACAGTCAATTCTGGCATGGATCTGAAGTTGTTTTAAGCAAATCACCTGTGTCAGCTTATAGTTACATTTTCCAGGTACTTATAAAATTTCGTTTCTTCTATATATTTTTGCTAACTTTGAAACAAATGAATGAGTCCTTTCCTATAATTTCATGGCTTATTGTGTTCGCAATGGTTATTGTTTTAAAAAGAGCATTTAGCTATTCATGCTATTTACTTTCAAATCATTTAATATTTAAAATAAAATTTTAAATTCATACGATTGTAAGGTCTTAAAATAATTATTAGATTTTTCCTAATATTTTATCTACACCATCTTATCATACCCATTAATTTTTTAGGTGACAACTGGCTCTTCTTACTCAAATGGTAGTATTGCTATTGATGACATAGCTGTCAAAACAGAATGCCCACCTTTAGGATCTTGTAATTTTGAAGAAGGAATGTGCTTGTGGACTAATGATCCTAAAGCAGATCTTCAGTGGATGAGAGGTACTGGTGAAATGACTGATGCAGCTCCAGAAAATGATGTCACTCTTGGCAATCAGTTTGGAACATATGTGTATGCTCATGTTATATACAGCTGGATATCAAATCCTAAACCAGCTCGTTTAATATCTCCTTACTTTTCGTCTGCAAAGAATAGATGCATCAATTATTGGAACTTTAGAAATGGCACTGACTTTGATGGGGTTTTAACTGTTTCTATTTACATAGATGAAACAGACGAATTAAGAGAACTACAACATTTCTCAGTAGAAAGATTAGGAAGGTGGAACAATGAACAAGTTCAAGTGACTGAAGACGATGTAAGCGACGGGAAGTACCAGATAGTCTTCGATGCTCAGTTAACCAATGCGTAAGTCAACTTCTAAGGGAAATACATTTTGCTATTTTATATTAAAATGAATAGGAAATAAATAAGATCTCATAAAATGAATATAAATAATTTTCATTTAATTTGGTCACATTCAATTTTTTAGAGGTTTTAAGTACTTATGATTTTTTTTATCAAGCGCACCATATTAATTTAAATTATCTAAAAATCATCTTAGTTACTGAGTACATAATTATATTTCTACAAAATAATTTTTTATTTATATTTACGAACGGGTTTGAGAATGTCATTTATGATCCAATAAATGTGGGAAATTATTTATATATGTGAATTCATTGTAATATTTAAATTAAATTCGCAGTATTGTAGAAACACATTGTGATTGTCGTAATTTATATAAATTCCAAGAATTAAAGGGGTAAGTAAGAAATGAAAGGATCTGAGACTCATTTTTTCTTCTTTTAAAATTTTTATCAGTAAAATGTTTGGTTAGAAAAATTTTGTTTTAATAAAAATAATGCAGAATTTTTAAATTAACAGAGTAAAATAATTGGCTGGAAACTGTCCAAGCAAAAGTCTGGAAAATGAGATTTCGTAACCATCTATAGTTTAAAAATAATTTAGTTAAAAATTTATTTAATATCAGTGTTTGGTTAATTTTCATTTGTGAGATTCGCCAAGATTGCTGCTGAATGGTTAGCAGATCTGATCTTCAACTCAACAAATCTTGGGTTTTTTAAAATGGCTCGAAATTCAATTTAAATGTATTCCTTGGATGAATGAGTCTCCCTGAGCAAAAAGTAATCACAGTGGCGCAAACGAGCATAACCAAAGTGTGATTAGTTTATCACCATCTTGAACAAATAATGACGTCCGTCTTTTAAAATTTTAAGACGGATGCTACTTTTAAACTGGCTATTTAAAGAAAAATATCGGTTGAAATCGAGATTAAATACACATCATATTATTTGTTTTTTCCGCATTATTGAATTAAATTAATCAATGATATTGTTTCAGTTTTAAAAAATATTTATAAATAACAATTTTTTTTTAAAAAATTGGCATAGAAAGAAAATATTGTTGGCATTAATTAGAGGAAAAATATGTATCTTGTTGGTCATATCGTTGTAATGTTAAATAGTCTATGTTTAGAATTTTTTATCTCCTACAAAATCAAACGTGAAATTTTATTATTTAAACAATGTGTAATTTGTTTTCTTTTTTTAAAGTAATAACATTTTTATATTGATTATATTAAATTTTTTATCTATTAAAATAAACAGTGATTTTAAAAAGTTGACATGATTCTGAGTTTCAATATGTTTGTTCAAAATATATTAAAAAAAATCTGAAAGCTAATTGTTGATGTTTTAAAAATTTGTTGCATAATGTAAAGTTATGGAGTTTGGATTCCTAAAATAAAATTATTTTTTTACAAACAATTCCTTTTTCTGAAATTTTCAGATAAGCAATTAAAATAAAGAGGTATCTACGCAATACATAATCTTAATGCTTTCACATAAAATAAAGAGTACCTGTGTACTAAATCGCATATCAAAAAGTGAAACACAAAATAATTTTTGAAAGTTGTTAGAATGCTGAATGTACCATGAAAACAATTTGCTTTATGGTAACAGTTTTAACATGTAAATTATAAAAAAAATTGAAGTAATGTGAATCATTTAATAAGGTGCATAATCCTTTCAGTGAAATGTACTTCTACTGTGGAAGATCCTATTAGTAAAGAAAAATCTTGGTCTTTAACGATATATCTTCCTAATGTGTTTCTGAAATGCTGAAGTGTGCTTACATCAGAAGAATATGTTCTTCTCTTTATGAGCTCTGTCATTTCAGTTTCAAAGATGCTCTTCACATCTGAGTGTCATGCAATATTCCCTTACCATGTATTGAAAATATATATATATACTATCTACAACTATGATGTATGGTAAGATATGAAAATTAAAAGTTTGTCTGCATATCTTGAAAATGTCAAATCACCATTCCAAATGACATGAGAGTAGATTCGTCATTGAACCTACAATCAATCTACCGCTCTGTAATGCGATATTTCTTAGACAAATACGGAATTTTATGAAGAAAGACTTTCTTCAATAATTTAATTCGCTTATGTGACACTCTAAGCAAAACCAAAATTCATGATGAACAGGATTATATGTGCTAAGTATGCATCATCTTCTATTCGCCTGGTGTCTTGAGATCAATAGAATAAATCTATTTGCTAGAGGTATAAAGATCAGCCTAATAAAATTCATTTGTGAATTTTCTTCTTCAGACTTTCCATTTTGTTACTGATATTGAAAGTGCAAGGTGTACTGTTTAAATAGGCTGTTCACAGGGTAAAACTGGTAATCATTAGGGGTGATAGCACATGTACGATCATATCCTAGTAAAGGTTTAACATTTCATATTCTTTGAAATCGCTACCACAAACTTGCAATGAATATCTTGTCATTTCAGCCGTACTTCCTGTTTATTCTAATAAACGTCTCGACAATACATCAAAATTGTTGATTCCAAGAATTCACATTTTTGCAATGTTTTTAAGTTACCTTTTTTCGAAATGAAATCTAAACAAACGAATTTCACAATAGAGGTAATGAAAAAAAATCTTCTGGTAAAGTAACGTTTCTCTAGTTAGATATATTACTTTCAATACACTAGAAGTCTCACGTATTTCAAAGGCAAGAAATACTTTGAGGTCTGCTCTAAATGTAAAACTGGCAGGCTTCTCCTAATTACTTCCTGGACTTTCAGAAAGGATATATACTCATTACCCCTTCTGGTCCTCGATTTCCTTAGGGTCAGCGGTCCGATGGATTTTGTCTGACTTCGACAGAAATTTGGAGGATAAGCCACAACAACTTTTCTAATTACTATTCTTAACACTATGAGTCTTGATTTAATTGTAAATTTCCTTTACCAGTTTCCTGTAACGCTTTAAATTAGAGATTTATTTATTGGTGATTATAGATGTAAGTATTTGCATAAATTCATAGCAACCATGTGGTATGTTAACGTTCTTCTATGTATGTAAAAGATATTTTAAGCAATCTTTCATTTTTAATATTTAAAAATAAAATGTATATTTTCATTGTGAATTTTTTTAACATAAGATAGAAAAATTATGCTGCGATGAGTCGATAATATAAACTGTTGTTCATTACACACATACTGATTTTTAGGATTTCCTCTACTATTTAAAAAATATTTTGTAACTATTTTTTTTATTGATCTTATATGTATTCTTTTAGGTCACATTAAGCATATTAAAATATTTATACCATTAGTTGTCTCTCATTCTGAAGATTGTTTTGTTTTTTTCATTTCCAGAGCAAACAAATTCATAGCGCTCGATGATATTAATGTATATGAGGGAGAATGCGTTCCCATAGAAGATAGGAAACCAGATTTCACTTGTGATGAAGGCGAGACTCATATTTCTGACGACTTCCGTTGTGACTTTTTTGAAGATTGCAAAGATGGCAGTGATGAAAATTCGTGTGGAACTAAGTGTGATTTTGATACAGAAGAACCGAATCCATGTAACTGGCAGACTAGTACAGGAGACTCTTCCTGGAATCAGACACTAGCCAATGGAACAGAACCAAATATCGATCATTCGAAGCAAGTGCCAGGAGATGGTTACTATATGAAACATACGTTCCGACGATGGGTGTTCAGAGGTGAAGCTCATTTGAAGAGTCCAGCACTTATTCAATCATCAGCTACTTGTAGAATGTTCTTTTGGTATTATCTCTATGCAGTATATGATAGTGAAAGCTTATATGTATATTATGACTCTGGTCATGTCAGCAGGCGTACTGAGCTTTACCGTCTGGAAGGAAACCAACGGAGAACATGGTTGCGTGGCGAAGTGATTGTAGGCAGATTACGGAACCGATTCCAGCTTGGAATTGCTGGATACAGAAGATCAGCTACTGGCGTGATAGCAATAGACGACATTGACATGGAGAACTGTTACATTCCCAGACCTATTGATGAACCTAAAAAATGCTCAGACAAAGAATTCCAATGTTCTAATGGTAACTGTATTTCAAAAGATCTTCTATGCGATTTTGTAGATGATTGTGGTGATTATTCAGATGAAAACAGGGTAACAGCAAAATGTAGCAAGTATCCAGGAAGGTGCGATTTTGAAGGAGGCAATTATTGTGGTTGGAAAAGAGCTCCGGAATCTGATTATGCATGGACTGTTTCTAAATATGATCCTTATTACTACTACAAAGTCTTAGCCCCTCGCGATCATACAACAAATTCGGCAGGTGGAAGATATTTATATTTCGGTAATTTATATCGCAGTAAAGGACAAGTCGCTCGATTAGCATCCAAAGTAATTGAAGCTACTGACAATGATTGCAGCTTTAGATTTTTCTATACGTACGGCACTGTTTTCAACACCACAAAATATGATGAGATACAGGACATAGGAACCTTAACAGTCTATTTGCGACGAGATGAAGTCAATGTGTGGAAGTCTATGTTTACTACGAGAGAGCCTCCCGGCCAATATTATGAGAAAGTAGTAATACCATTAGGCTCTTTCAAAGATCCATTTGAAATTATTATTGAAAGTAGAATCGGAACCACAAAAAGCAATGGAGGATGGGCAGTGGATGACATTTCATTTACTCCAGGATGTATAATTTCAAACAAAACTTTACCACTTTCTATTCTCGAGCCAACAGAAGAACCTAAAGATAGTTGTAATGCTGACCAATTCTTGTGTGTATCAGAGAAAAAATGTATTGATTTAGAGAAAGTATGCGATTTTGTTCCTGACTGTTCAGATTCATCTGATGAAGCTAAATGTGGTGATTGTACATTTGATGACAATGTGAATCCCACATGTGGTTGGTATGATCTTAGAGGAAGCAAATGGATAAGAGCTAAAGGAATCCAAGGAACAAATGGTTTGACAGATGATGTATCAGGAAATGGCTACTATATGTATGTAAATAAACAAAGAACAGGTGCTGTCAGTAGTTCAGCAACACTGAGATCAATTAATTTCAAGTACGCATATTCTACTTGTGAAATTAGTTTTTATTATTTCATGTCAGGAATAACAAATAGCGATGCTTCTTTGAAATTACAACTTCAAACAAAAGATAGGCATGATGTAATGCTCTGGAGAGAATCTTCAGATCAAGGGAAAAAGTGGCTAAATGCTTCTGCTAGTATTGGCAGACGTGATGCTGGATGGCGGTTAGATTTTATAGCAACTCATGTTCTAAGTAAAGGCGACATAGCCATTGATGAAATTAAGTTCTTAAAATGTGCTCCACCAGAAAAAAGAAAATGTGCTAATAAAGAAGAATTTGCTTGCTTAAGTGGTGAGTGCATAAATGGATCATTAGTATGTGACTTTAGTCAAGATTGTCCAGATGGGTCGGATGAAGATAACTGTGCACGTTATTTAGAACGATGCGACTTTGAAAAGGGATTCTGTAACTGGAATTTAGATATGACAGCTAACTTAAAATGGGAACGTAGATCAGGAAAGAATATTACAGAAGGTGCGGGTCCAGACAGAGATCACACTCTAAATGATGAGACAGGTAGTTTCCTCATGACAACAAAAGCCTATTATTATTACAATTATTATTCTAGAATCACTAGTACAGTTTTCATGGCAGACACCTCTGACAAATGCAAACTTAGATTTTGGTATCATATGTATTCACCCTATACAAGCAGAATTGATGTTTCGTACCAGTATGCCGGCGATTATCGTTTTAGAACAATTACAAACCTCTATGGCTCTGATGGAGATGATTGGGTAAGAGCAGAAATTGTATTGAACAGCATATTTAACTTCTTGGTTGCCATTGACGGAGTTCCGGCATCAGGAAACAAAGGAGAAGTAGCCATTGACGATACGTCTTTTACTGCAGAATGTGTTCCTCTTTATACTGTAATTACAACACCAATTCCCACTATTCAGCCTAAAGGAGTTTGTGATAGGAAAGGTGAATTTACTTGTGATGACAACTCTTGTGTACCAATGGACGTAGTCTGTGACTTTAAAACTGACTGTCCTTATGGCAAAGATGAAAAAGCTTGTCCAGCTTTTTGCGATTTCGAATTAGGGTCTACCTGTGGATGGCAAGCTATCACAGGAATTGGTGATGGAATCGAAATGAATGTCACAATCGCAAAAGAATCCAAGAACATTTTATCAGGAGGGCCCTTAGTAGATAAGACTACTAATACGGGTGACGGATCTTATCTGTTGATTCATTCCAGTATCGAAACAGAGACATCCCGAATTGACGATTTCAAAAGTCCAGTTTTCCTTTCTTCAGCTGCAACATGTAAAATTTCTCTTTGGTACGTATCCAAACTCTTTTTTATGAAGACGAAGTTGGTTTTGACAACTGCAGATGAGAGTTTCGACATGGTAGATTTCAACCGTGCAACAACTCTTGAATGGAAACGGGAAGAAATCGGAATAGGTAGACAGAAGGGTAATTTTTCAGTTAAAATTAATAAAAAAGGTGGTTCGAAAAGATTTGATTACTTAGCAATCGATGATATCGACTTTGTGAACTGTGCACTGCCGAAACGGTACCCAGATATATGTTATGAGCATCGCTGTGCTAATACAAAAGCTTGCATACCTTACGATCGACTGTGCGACTTGACAGATGATTGTGGTGACGGCTCTGACGAACAAGGCTGTGAAGAGAAAAATTTCCACAAAATTGATTTTGAAAGCGGCGATGAGTTCGGAATATTTTCACTATATGTTGACGCTCGCAAAGCTCCCATCGCTTGGGAACGCAAATCAGGTTCTTCACCAGGACATTTTGCTGGAAGAACAGGACCTCCTTTTGATCACTCATTATTCAATTCGGAAGGACATTATATACAAATGTCTAAGCGTGCTGACGGTGGACTTAATGAAAAAGCATGGCTCATATCCGATGTTTTCATGAGCGTCGCCCGAGGAGAATGCCAGATGCGATTCTATTATTTCATGTATGGAAAAGACGTCAATCAGCTTAATATATATACAGTTAATCAAACAGGAGGTCCGTTCATGAAGTTATGGACTCAAACTGGGGAAGTTGGTAACTTTTGGATGAGAGGAGCTGTGTTTCTGAATGACACCAAGCCGTTCCAAGTGGTATTAGAAGGCAAAGCAGGAGGTGCAACATCAGATGTTATTGCTATGGATGATATAACGTTCACAGCCGGCTGCAAGTAAGCATGACAATATATATATATATATATATACGATTTTTAAAGTGCTAAGTTAGTGTTTATATTAATGGAAAAAAATTAATGCTGCATTTCTATCATACTTTCTATTTTTCTAAAGACACTTAAAAAGTGAAACATTGCCACCAAAGGAAGTTACCGTAACCTATCCGGTCACTACTTCTGAACCTTCTGACTGCAAGGATAACGAGTTTTACTGCAAAGGTGACAAAGTGTGCATTCCCAAATACAAAAAGTGTGATTTTAAACCAGATTGTAAGGATGAAAGCGATGAGTCAGATTGTGGTAAGTACGCTATATTTTAATAAATTTAATTATTACTTCTTACTATCGATCCAGCTGAGCTCTAAGCCTCATCAAAAACTAAACTGAATTGCATGTTAAAATGATACGTGACTTAAACAGCATGACGAAAATAAGAGTCTTTTGAACAGCCACTGAGGAATTCTCTTCGGAAGACTTTACTTAGATAGAGGTCATAATTGTCACAAAGGATGAAACCCGGAAAACTTACGAGGATTCTCCCAACAGATATATGCATAAAGCAAAAGCGCAATATTTATCTTTTATTTGCTTAACCATGGCAGAAATCACAGAAAACTGGTCTTTCCTTTAGAAATAACACGATATTTTCCCTTGTTAATATGATAATCCTTAATGGCATAATTTATCGATATTATAAGTACAAAGTTCTGATAAATACAATAGATTAATGATTATCCGATACACAAATTGGCTTGCAAATGCATTGACGAATTTAAAATGTTGCCAGTGCATTTTTACTTTTGTCGCCAACAATTTTAATTTATAAATTTATTTTAGATCATTAAGTAACTAAAAAATATTGTTATATAATGTTAGGAGTTATCACAAATAATTCCCTGCATTAGATGGTATAAATGTCACTTAAAGCCAATGAAAGATAATTTTTTTTAAAATTGAAATAAGAATAAGAAAACATTTGTTTACTAAAAATAAGAAGTGTTGAGCAGAATTATTTTCTAAAAATGTGGGAAACAGAAAATTGGTCCTTTCTTTAGGAATAACACGGTATTATCTCTGGTTACTATGATAAAGCTTCTAGATTTATAATATTCAAATATGTTTTTAAGTACATGAATTTTATAAACTCAACCATGCGCTTTACGTCACTTATATTTCACATTAATTACATACTTATCATAATTTATTAGATAAATAGGTTGGGTAATATTCTTTTTGTGAAAAAATAACGAGCTGAAGATTTTTATATTCTTGAAAAATTTATTGGCGCTAAACTTAAAAGAAAAATTTATTTAGGCCAGCCATCAATATATTGTGAGTACTCAGTTAACTATATTTCATTTATAAAATGTACAGATATTTACTCTGATCCTCTTTTAGCTAAATTTTATTAAATTTTTTCATATGCTGCTCGCAAATTGCTTCTAAAATGTATCAGTAAAGAAAGAAAATTGAAACTTTATCCATGTACTTTTTATGTTTATTTTTAAAATCTAATAATATTTTTTCAACAAAAAATTAATGGTAAAGAAATATTCATATTTTATAAAATAACTATAAAGTATGTTACTAATAAAACAATCACATTCTGTATATAATAATTTATTTAGTATTTTTATTTTGAAAAGGCAAAAGCATTGTGATTTTGCAGCAATAAAGTACTTGTAGATTTTTCTTACTCAGCAGATTCTTTTGTCTTTTTCAGTAAAACCCATTTGTGACTTTGAAGAAGGTGCCTTGTGTGGGTGGGATATTTCTCACAAATACACCATAATGAATAATGCCCGAAAGAAGAGGGATGTTGAAGACGATCACATATTCCAATGGGTTGCTATCCAGGCTAAAGAGGAACACACAAAAGTAAGCAGAGTTTGTGATAAAATACATAGATTTATCCCTTAAATCAGCGAATTTCACGAATCAAGAAAAAGCTTGGAGATAAAAATTTAATTCCTAATACAGCATTTTCTCAAAATTTTTTATTGGGTATTGTAATAAGAAAACTTTTAACTTTAAGCTTATCCACAGTAAAGCTGTCACCTTAAAAAACAACATATACGCATTTTACCTGCAACTTTAATCAAGGGTGAATTTAAATTAACTAAGCATGAAATGAATCCTAAAATGTGCAGTAAAATAATAGAAAAGGATTCTGCTTAGAATCGGGTACTCCTAGGCATGGGGAGAAATTTGGCGACACATTTTAGCGAAAAGGTATGATTTCTGGTAATCCTGCTATTTAGTTTAGATTTGTGCAAAAGGTGTCCGATTAAAAATCTTTACCTAGAAATGCACTTAGTTTCAATTTTTTAAATATAAACTCCTTTTTTAAGAATTTCTGGTGTTATATGATAGGGGAATTCAAATAACTCACCTCTACTTTAATATTTTAGTTATATTTAAATAAAATTATATTTTAATATAAAAAATTTAAAAAATTAAAATGCATTAAATGTCAACATAAATATAAAAAGAGGCTATTTTTTTGTTAAAAAAAATTTTGTACTTGAATTTCTTTATATTTGTTAATAATTGATATCATGTTTTAAAATATTTCGGGACCAGCTTTTTAAAAAATCTAAATTCCTGTAAATATAATAAATAAAAATCATTCTGGTATTAAAATGATGACATCCTTTTTCCATAAATTTATATTTAAATAAAATTAATTAATTTCAACAGAATAATATCTAGTTACCATAAGTATGACTATTTTAGAATTTTGACTATACTTTTTCAATATTAATATGATCAATACTTTTGAAATAGGATATTTATAATTATCTCTAATTTAATAGTTTTTTATCTCTTCAAAATTATCTTGGTTTAATGGTTAATATGAATATATTTTCTCAGATATAAAATGTCTTAATTCGTGAATATTTTGAGAATTAAATTTAAATTAAAAAAACAATTTAGAGGATTATTTCCACATTCATGAAAGACTTAATTTCAATTAATTATAAAGGCGAAATTTTAGGTTAATTTTTAACCACAACTTTCGATGTAAAAGCGTTGTTTTTAAACCTTCATAAATGAATTAACTTCTGTCAGTCGCGGTGCGCTTTTAATGTAACTTTCCTTTTAAGAACTTTAATCAAATCATTTGTCTTATAAAACAAATAAAAGTAGTTTTTTGTGTAAATTTTAGACTGATAAATTTTTTAATCGACAGAAAACATTTTCCCTCACATCACTTAATAATCAAATAAAAAAATTATGAGATTATCTCTTAATATTTTGCTACGACTCAATACTGGTATCTACGATAATTTCACATTTTTGCATCAAGAATTTACAATTTGATCCTTTAAATTCGACTTTTTATAATACATTAAAAATAAATCTCAAAATAATAAATACTTGTAAAATATTTATCATCAGCACATTAAGTTGTTTTTTAACTTTTAGGTACATTAACATCGTTTTTAAAATGTTTCTTATTTTATGAAACAAATTTAAAGTATTATGTATAAATTTAATTGAAAATAAATAATAAAATTATTCAAGATAATTTATAATTATGTTTAGATAATTTTATACATAAATGAATTTCAAAACGAAATAATGTTTTGAATAATATATTTTAGATCAATATGAAGAATCGTCCCAAAGAAGATCACACTTTAAACACCACTGAAGGCTGGTATTTGTTGGCAGATGGCGCTCCTGGTGTCGAAGGGGACATTACCTCTTTGATATCAAAGGAAATTTCTTTGACAGATGCACTCTGCGCTTTGGATTTTTGGGTATATCGAGGACGATCTTACAGTAGATTGATGGTATATTCTGGAAGCGATGATATAGGATACAAAAAATTATGGAACGAATATGATAATCTTAATGGATGTGAGTGCATATCTGTGTCATAATTTGATCTCTTAAATTGTTTTTCAGGTTTAATTATAGAAGTGCAATTAGATGTTACTATAAAATCAGCTCTTATCTAGTAAGTTTTGTAGTAAATTATAGTATTGTAATTACTTATATATATAAAGTAACATGATTATATTTCAAAAATTTTTATAGATATTAAAATTACATGATACTTCGACTCGCCATGGTGATTTGAATTACTATTTGAATTAAAGCTTCTTTATATCACATGTAGTTAATGTTGCCATACTTTTCTTTGTTAATTAATAACTTCTCTCATAATTTAAGCCGTAATATTTTATTTTTACATAGATTCTAATTTTAAAATTACGTGTAGAAGTAATATATAAGATTTACATATCTTTCTCCCTTTATTTTCTTTTCATTTCAAAATATATCGATTTTAACATATATTCTTACCTTGCGTTATAAAAATTTTAATATCCTCATCGCCAGTGATAGTTCTAAAGTACTATTTATTTATATTATAATTAGTGTATCAAAATATGCTTTTTGCTTAAGAAACGTTAAATTCAATTAATACAAAGTGAAATTTCTAATTCAATAATTATATTTTATTATTGCGAATTAGTCTGTTTACGTGATATCAATTCAAAACTGTAAACTGTTTTTTTAAAACAGAGTATTGTCGTAAACACGATGTTCAGCCAGCTGAAGCAGCAATAACAAATTTTAAATCGAAAACCCGAAATTGTTCAGTGGGTGACACACCTCTAACTTTTTCTCTTTTAAACTTTACTCAAGTATAAGTTAAGGAATTTTTCTATACAATAAAGAATTTTGTATGATGGTAAATTTGATGTTTACCTAATATTTCCTATAAAACTATCGTCAGCATTATTTTTTGAAACTATGAAAGATAATTTTTAATTTATCGGTGGAACTATGTAATGCGTTGTTTATTCCTGGAACACAATTTCTGAGACAGAAAATTAATCTTATGACTCATATTATTTGGTTTAGTTCATTGATAATTTAATCCAATGATTTTTAATAAATCTTTCTTTGTGTATTGAGAAATTCAACAATTTAAAATTGTATATATTTTAAGAATACCAAATATTTTAAAGGATTAATTGAATATCCATTATTTCATGCTTATATTTTCTAGATTGGGGTTCAACAGTTTGGGAACATGCCAAAGTCCTTTTAAGTTCACAGACCAACTACAGAGTGCGTTTCGACGCCGTGCGACCTCGATTTATGTCGAACGCCATTTGTATAGACGACATTGTTTTCAAAAACTGCATCCCACCACCCATCATCAATCCTGAACAAGACGTGTGCGAAACTGACCAACTTATGTGCAGAAATAACAGGTGCATTTCTAAGAATCGCCTATGTGATTACCACGACGATTGCACAGACTTCAGCGACGAGACAGACACTGTGTGCTATGCATACGTGGCTCGCTGTAACTTCGAAGGACCAGCCTGCAAGCAATGGCACCTGGAAAATGATGGAAGAAACAAGTGGGCTGTCATAACCTCTGGAACATCTAAGTATGCTGGTGTTCCCAGAACAGACCATACTTTAAACACTGCAGAAGGTGAGCGAATGATCAAATTAAATATTACAGATTTTGACATGCATATTAAGAAAGAACCAGTTTCCAGGAATTTATTTCATCATGAAATTAATTATTTGATCAATCACAATAATTAGACGAATATCATCAAGTAATTTTAACTCACTGTAAATATAGTTAGTTTTTCATAACCTTAAATATAAATTAATAACTATAATTCTTTTTTCTTTTAGGAAAATTTTTATCGGTGACATCTAATTACTTTACACAAGATTCAAGGCCGAAAATTTCTTCAAATACTATTGATGGATACTCACAGAATTGCTCGGTAAATGTGGAAATTTCTTCTATAATATTTTTAATCAATGACATCTAATATTTTATGACATTCACTTTATTTCTCCAAAACGTAAATATATAAGATATGTAATAAAGGATGATTTGTATTTTTCAAGTATTTGAGACATTGATGCATATCAAGTTTTAACAAGTATCTAGAAATTTGCGGATATTTTTCAAGGAATGAATTTTGATCCCTTTTTTATCATTCATTTCTAAGGTGCATCAAAAACTATAGTTCAGTTTTGGAATTTCATTGTAAAGGAATTTGAGCATGATAATAGTTCACTTATTTTATCTTTACTGCTTTGTTTTAAGTTATCTGTTCACTTGCTCCCAAAGCCTTATTTGAAAAATTCTTTAGTTATTATATCTTATTATATGAGAAAATAATCAAATTTGTGAATGTTATTTTATTATATGTGTTAAAAATCTCCTACTTTAGCAATTGGTTTTTTATATGTTGTCTTTTGATATAGTTATTTATTATCATTTAAAAAGATTAGCCTTTTTAATTGTATGTATTCTTTAAAGTGTACGCGAAAAGCATTTACTTATAGGCACTTGATACAATATAAAGCTGTAATTTTTATCTGGTTTTTGTTTTAATCTAGTTTAGTATTTTCAGTAAAGGTGAATTATTTTAATCATATTTTATAATTTAAGATTATAAGCAATATTAATTTATAGTGAAAAAAAATCTCATCTTTTTTCAGTAAATACTTAAAAAACAGATCAACATTATGTGTCATGCAAATTTCGTTTGCAAGAAAAAACATTTACAAGTAAATAATTTTATTCAGAGCATATTATATTACTACAACATTTGAGATTACTGTCTTGAAATATACAAGCATTAATAAAACTGTTTATTGCTGTTAATGCAAAAGAAGTTTAATTTGGGATAGTTGTTAAATAAGAACTGAATTAAAAACAATCGTGGTATAGTTTTGAGAGAAAAAAAATTTTTTTTAATTCTTTTGCAGTTCAATAATGCAAAAATTTGTCTGAAAGATTTAATCCAATATTAATATCCCTCTCTAGTTAATCTGCAAAAAGAAACAAAATAATAAAATAAATTAATTAATTAACTAAATAAAAATAACCTGTTTTTAAATTTTAAAACAAAACAATTTATCGAACTAGACCTTTTTCTAATAAAAAAATTAAGAGTTTATTTAATATTTCTACTTAATCATCAATTTCGCTGTATTGAAGTTTATTTTATACGGTTGGAGATATGTCCTTCAAATGATTCAATTTTCTGACAGGTCCGCTTCTGGTACACTACTATAAACTATGCTTTCCCCATTAATGTCTACAAAAGAACAAGATACAATGATGATGGTATGAAATTCGTACAAACATTCTCCAGTGATATCGGGCACTTTTGGAATCGAGCAGAGGTTCAATTTCTTAGCAAAGAAAATGAAGATTTTCAGGTAATGCATTTTTAAATCTTTCCATATATAAATGATTATATTGAATAATTTTAATTTTATTTATAAATTCATTCTTCAATATAATAATTTTCAATGATCGGTTCTCCAGGAAATAAAACTTAATACTTGGCTGTCACAGTCAATTATATTTTACTATGCTTTTTGTCTATTAATTGCTTTCTAGTGAAAATGTTTGCCATTTCAGGATAAATAAATAATGAAACATTTACAGGATGTATTTCACTAGAATTTTCTAATTTTCAAATAAAATGGATGGAAACCAAAGATAGCTGAGAAAATGAATAAAAACAAATTTTATTGAGAAAACTGTAAAAAATCTTTCGAAGATGTTTCAAAGTTAATTAAAATCTTTAAATATAGATGGCGGTGTAGTTAAAATTTTTTATAGAATTATCTACAAATCGGAGTGATTTGTTTCCAGTTAATTATTTATCTTATTGAGACAATAAGAGATGTATTCAGAAAGTAAGTACCATTTTGAATAAAAATAGTAACAGATTTTTTTTCAAGTAAATATTATTTTTACATGAAAAACCATATATTAAACGATTTTTCTACATAGTTTCGGCCAATGTTAAAACGCTTGTCGTAACAGTTACCAGGCTTCCTTTACCTTCAGTATAGAAGCTTCCCACCAATGACTATAATCATGACTTCTCAGCATTTTTCATCTCATCGTCGGATCCAAAGCTCTTGTTATAGAGCTCGCGCTTTCTGTGTTGGAGGAAATGGTAGTGGAAGGGCGCCAAGACAGTGCTGTACGGCTGGGGATCGAACTGCTGCCAACGAAACTGTTGAAGGGTCGTTATAGTGTCACGAGCAGCACGGGACCCAGCTTTGTGATTGAGCAACACAATTACTTTATTCAACATTCTTTTCTGTAAGTTTTGAATTGACAATTTCATTTCTGGGAAGCAATTCAGTAAGTAATCTATATTCCAGAACACAGTGCATATGATTTTTTGTGCTGACTTTGTCGTTTTGATTTTAAGTTTTTTTTTTGGAAATTGAGTGCGTCTCCACTCTATTTACTGTTATTTCAGTTCTAGTGTGACAGGACAAACCCACGTTTCATCACTCGTCATAATTTTGTGCTCTGCCTTTTCTGTGTATCAATGTCAATACACTGTCAACTCACTTGGTTTTTGCGAATATCAGTGAGAATTTTACAAAAAGAGTACCTGAAATTTGCAGAAATTCTTTTGAAAGCGCCGTCATTCTGAAACGTCTATCCTGGTGGATTTTTTTCATCTACTTTCCTTGCCAAGATCGTCGTTGACAAAGAGGGCCGACTATTCTGAGCCTCATCGTGGACATATGTTCGATCTTCATTAAACATTCTAATCTACTTTCTTTCTCTTCCATCACCATAATCATCTTTAATTTGTGAATAGATTTCAGCTCGTTTCACATTCTTAGAGTTCAAAAACTGTAACACAGCACGAATCTCGTAATAAACGGGATCAGTAATTGTCTTAAATATTTTAAATGTATACAACAAACTGAAAACATAATGCAAAACAACCTAAATGGCGTCAAATGAGAGGCAGTGTGCATGTGGGGGACACCAACAGCAGCATTGCGGTGGCGGTACAGTGAAATGGTAATTACTTTTCAAACACTCCTCGTGTATAATTTTCTAAGCCCATTTATAAGCTTTCGTCTTATAGCAGCTTCAGCTTAGTCGATTAAACTCCACTTATTGGTAATATTTTTTAAACCAGTTTTGAAACTACATCAGAGTTGCATATTATTTTATTAAATATAAACATTTTTTCATTTTAAAATCAAATAGCGTTTTACATTTTGAGAGGCATTTGTGAAAGACAATTTAAGTCTAAAATCAAATCAAGTGAAAGATTTAATATTATCTACTCTAAAGTTATTTCAGAATATAAAAAAAATTATTATGTGAAAAGTGTAAAATACATTTTTTATAAAATTATACAAAATTTAAAATAAAATGTAATTTTATATGCATTATTTATTACAGATTGTGATTGAAGCCGCTCTTGAAAGGAGATTTGGTTCCGTGAATATTGATGATATTTCATTAACGCCAGGATGCCATTTTGCTTTGAGTAAGTTTAAGATTTTTAAAACATATATTTATGACACCATTTTCATTATAAAAATTAAAAAACAATTGAAATCATAAAGCAAATTAAACAATTAACAAGAAAGAACAGTAATTAGATGTGTAACTTTTTCAAGAAACTATCTGTTTGTACAAATATTGCTTGCATCAAATTGGTAACATGTAAATGCCATATTTTCCTGTATATTGTCTGCGGAATTTGTGGTAAAAAGTTTCGAATTTCGTTGTGCGTCTTATATGCTACTGTAAATAATTTGATTAAAAAAAAAAAAAAAAAAAAAAAAAAAAACTTTCTCCGTCAAAAAAGCTTATAATAAAATTATAAAAATGCTGTTTATGTTTCATAAAATAAATGACAGATGGCGTCATGACTTGGCAGACTTATTTTAATTATAATCAACATTGACCAATTACGTTCAAGAATAAACTCGGTTCTTCAAAACGATATTAGTTTGTTAATGGGCTAACGTCATTTCGCATTCTATCTTAACCTGTTATGCTACGTTCTGAAAACATTCAAATTCATATATCGTCATGTGGAAGCGAAATTGTTTTAGTGGCACAGCATATTTTAAACTAAAAGCCATATAGAAAGAAAACAGAAATCGGTGACAAACTCGCGTTAATGTAAAGTGACAAAGCATACGCGGTACAAAAAGAAAAATTTATCCAATGTGCACTTCGAAAAGAATCCATTTCTTTTCATTTAGTTATATACGAGACAAATATATTTCATTTTTAAAATATATCTAACCTCGTTTTAAAAGTTATTAAGAAATTATTAACCGATAAGTTTTACTAAAATCTTCTTGGTTCTTACCTTAGAATCTTATCTTCTTTTAAAATTAGATCGAGATATTCCAGGCAAGCCAACCACACCTCCTCCCATTGATGACTGCTCGCCCGAGAAGTTTTCATGCAAGAATGGACAGTGCTTCACTCACTTGCAACGTTGCAACTTCATCGATGACTGTGGCGATAATACTGACGAAGCTAATTGCGGTGAGTAATTTTACATTTTATCAAGTCGGAAATAGCATTTTAAATTTTTATTTATTAACATGTCGTTTGTTATGATACTTGGACAAGCCAAGCTCACTATGCTCCGCATATCTATGCGAATTTAAGTCAGTAGGGTGCGTCTTTCGTTTACCCAGAGCACATTGAAAGTGAAAGTACGAATTTGATCTGAACTCCTCCGATAGATGGCAATACCAGAGAATCTACAACTTTCAATTTTGACATTGATCTGCTCGGGGGAGGCAATTTCCTTCAGACGTTTACACTCAGGGTATCTGCTCAACGATCGCGCCCATAAAATTTTCAATTCCACAGATTTAATCAGCACGAGTATCGCATGCAATTCCGAATGCGTCAAAGACGCATTCGGAATTGAACCCCACCTTTCTGGTTGGAAAGTTGATACCATGGCTTCTTATTTTTGTTTCTTTTTTAAATTTAAATGTAAATAAAGAACATTTATTAACGATTACGAAGACTGCAGACAGGAACAAGAGAGTGCGCAGCATTCTTTTGAAATGGAGATCCATTTTACAGGCAGAAATTCCAACTTTTTTCTAAGTTTTACATTCAAGTCTTATTCAGGATTTGAACTCGAGCCCAATCGGCGAGAATCCAGGCTCATAACTACTATACAGGTTGGGCGGCGTACTTTTAATATATACAGGAAAGAAATCCTTCATTGTATGTACAATATAAAGTGAAGTGCCACTGAATTAGGGATTCCTATTTAGTAACAAGTTGGACCTCCTCAGGCCTTGATAACACGATGAGGCATTGATTCAACAAGCTTTTGTAAGCGTTCCACCGAAATGACTTGCCTAACATCGACTAAAACTTTCCATAATTCAGTAAGGTTCATTGGTGCTGTGTGCTGGCCTTTCATGCTTTCTTCCAAATTATCCCAAATATGCTCATTAAGATTTATGTCTGGGCTTCTAGGTGGCCAATTAAAAACGTCAGAGGAATGCTCATCCAACCAGCCAGTAGCCAACCGGGACTTGTGAGAGGTACAGTTGTCTTGTTGCAAAACTCCATTACCATTCGGATAACATAACAGCAACTGTACGTACCAAATTGCGTTGAGGTAAGTTGGTACTAAGGATCCGAAACAATGCCCCGAAAAATCACCCCAGACTATGATTGACCACCCTCCCCTTGTACAGTTCCAACCTGACAGGCAGGATCTACGGCTTCATGATCCTGACGCCATATTCTCAGCCTCTCATCAGCGTTAAGTAGTCGGAATCGTGACTCAACACTCCATGCTACTCGTTTCTAGTCTTCTATACTCCAGTCTGTGCTTTCTTGCCCAGGCAAGACGTGAAGCCCAATGGTGACCATTGAGCAATGGTAGTTTCGATGGTCAACGACTCCCGAAACCCTTCGGTGAAGCGAGCATTGCACAGTCCGTTTACTGACAGTACGGCTGGCACTGTCATTCAACAAGGTGGTAATTTGCGCAAATGTTTGGCTTCGCTGGCTCCGTACAAGACGTCTGAGCCGTCTCTCACCACGCATTGTCAAGACTAATTGTTCTTTGCCATTTGCCTGATCGCTAGTTTTTTACCACCATCCATGTATTCTTGGTATACCCTTGACACTGCGGACTTTGAAAATCCTAGCTGCCTGAAGATTTCGGAAATTGAATGGCCCATGCGTCACGCACCTACGATTTGTCTGCGATCGAAAGCGTCTAAATTAGGCAGTTTACCCATACTGGCACTTCCAACAACTAAATCAGAACACCCACAGAGTACGCGCTATATATATATATATATATATATATATATATATATATATATATATATATATACATTGATAATATTTAATGAAATATTTTTATTTTGCGTCTCTTGAAGATGTAGGTTGAGCAAACTCCGGCTGTTCATGCTTATTTGGAAGAGTTTGAGAATATAATTTTAAGGAATAGAATAGTGTAATATAAAATAAAACACACTCATAGATTAAAACTTATTTCCTATTTATGAGATTGGATTGGATTGTTTGTCGCTCAACGGTCATTTTTTGCACACGAGGGCTAATTAGACCGGGACCTACGGTTTAAAGTTCCTATTTATGAGAAGAAATGCATATATTTTTATGTAGATTAATGAATATCAATATCTTTTTATGAATTTTTTATTGGAATATAATAATTTTCAGGTACTTCTTGTGACTTCGAAAATGGAACTTGCGGATGGTATAATCCGGCTGGTTATAATACACAATTTGTCGTTAAGGTTGCAGAGAGTAGTTACTTTGGAAATTTGAATAAGGATCATACTATTGGCACTTCTGAAGGTAAAAACGTACTTTCGAATTCTAAGAGTAATGCTTTTTAAAATTTTCATTATAGTTCGTAAATTTACACAGAAATTGTCATATCAGAAAAAAATGAAAACATTTCTAAAAAATTGAGATTATATCTGTCGATTGATATACACAAATATCGAATGTTCCCAACAAAAACGGAACTATTAAATTTTTTAGTTTGAAAATATTATGAGAAAAATGACAAAAAAAAATTACAAGAAATTTATTTTTATCATTTATGAGAAGAACAAAATCTCATTAAAATGCTTTGCAATATTCAAAATGGCTACAACTTTGTCTAATGATACATTAAATTATAATCGTAAAATATTTAAGACTTTAAACTTTACATAAGAATTGTAATAAAACATTTTCAGTTCACAAAAATTTTAAATATGTATAAAAGTATATCACTCATGATATATTTTTATATCAATAACATTAAAAATATGTTTAATCAGAAGTTAATATAAATTATTGGATATTTACCAAAACGAATTATTCAGTAAAACAGAGAATCTCCATGATAACTTATTTAATTGACTTGGAATAAAATTTTTTATAGAATAGAATTGAAAAATAAGGTTTATATTTTACTGTTCTGACTTTAAATTAGAAAATTTTTGTTCATAATGATTTTTAAGTTTTTTTTTGTATTTTTAGATGCTTTTGCATTAATTTTTATCCAATGATTACATTTCAAGTATGTTACTTAACAATACTTAATATATAAATTTATCTATCCTACTAGGTCATTATCTTGGCGTTAACGGTATGAGAAACAATAAGGATATAGCTCAAATTCACACTCAAAATTACGTCATATCTGGAAGTAACTGCATACTTTCTCTCTGGTACTACAAAGACAGAACTTATGGGGCCATTTATTCGGTCATACTTTTACATGATTCTAAGACAAATAAGGTAAAATCTCCAATTTAAATGATGAATTTCTAAGGATAAATACATTTATTCACTCATCAGAGTAAGACACCCTAAATTGTTTTTGGTAAATGATGTGCTAAAAATAACTCTTAGAAAAAATATAAGAAAATAGTTTTTATATTTTATACATACATGCATGATACATGTATGTATTAAGTGTATATATATATATATATATATATATATATATATATATATTTATATATATATTTATATATATATATATATATATTTATTTATTTATTTATATATATATATGAAAGAAGATATTTATAACTTTATCACTAATGTGACCAGTGTTCAGAAAATTGAGTTAATATCTGTCTGTAATAAAGTAATAATCTTTACGAGGGAGAGAGAGAGAGAGGAAGAGGTTACTATTACTTAAATATAATTATTAACAGGAATTTTATATCGTATGATCTTTATGATTTAATTAATAAAATTTTTATATCAATTAAATATGTCTGTAAAGTTTATCTCCAGAATTTAATGTGATAGAGAAACGCGTTCTATGCATTCCTGTTTCTTTTATGATTTTTTATTGTTAATTAATGACATTTTATAATGTTCAAATGAAAATTTTGTGTACTGTGTGTGTGTGTGTGAATAGTTATTTAATCATATTTTAATATGATATTCTAAGCAAGGAAGTACTCTTATAAAATAATAAAATTGTTTAGGGCATTATATTAATATGGCACTTAAAATCAGTGATTGTACTTGTGGATACAAAATATTTTAGAATTTTGTGGCTTCTAAAGTACTTTTCCTATTTTGCATATTAGTATTGCCATATACCAATTCTTATGTATTTGCCAACAAAAATTGTTTAGCCTAGTAAGCACATCTGATAAATTTTTAATAGTTTTACTTCTTAAATATACAATCTTATTTGCTGTTTTTTCATTTATTTCAAAATTATTTTACTAAGTTTTTTCAATCATAATTTTAAAAATTACATTCAATTTGGAATTTTTAATTTAGCTTTCAGTTATGAAATTCTTGTCATGTACTGGTAAATTATATAGCTTTAAGTTTCATTTTTACAGAAATAGCTCTTAGAAAATTTAATCAGCCTCATTATATTTTTGCAAATAAATTAATATTAAACACATATGCTGTCCCTAAACATAATTATTTTCAAGTTATCCTCTGAATATCTGTAATGCTTATATTTCGCAGAATTTAATCTAGAGAAGAAACAGCAGTAGTAGCACAGGTAAAAAAATAATACCAATATTTTAATAGAAATAGAGCTTTTTGATGATAAAATCACATATTTTAATTTGTTCAGCTGTTTGGTTAAAATTAACTATTTCTCGTCAAGTGTGTATTTATATTCAAGTGTGTTTTTATATTTCTCTTTTAAGTGTGTATATGTTTTCTTACATGATGTCTTTCATGAAATTCTTATTTAAATTTTCTTATTTTATTGAACAGTATGAGCAATTATGGAACATCACAAAAGATACCGGAACCGAATGGCAGAATGTAGAATTGAGCATTGGTACTCAGAATAACTTCGCCATTGTCATTCAGATTCAAATGGGCAGTATCTTCCTGTACGCCAGCATAGGTATTGATGACATAGAGTTCAAAACGTGCTCACCAGGTTCGTAATTTTTTTCTGGCACAATACTGCGATGAAATTTCTTGTTTGTAATGTTTTTGGTTGTCACTCTATAGAACATCCACCTATTGAATGCGCGAGTGATGAATGGATGTGCAGAGACAAGAAGAAATGCATTAAAGTGTGGGCTCACTGTGATGGCAAATATGATTGTGATGAAAAATCCGATGAATACGAGTGCCGTAAGTAAACTCTTTCGATTTAGAGTTCTGTTCAGAAATATTTTTAAGTAATATTCTGTTTTTAATAGAAAACACTCTTTTTCCCTAAGATGTGTAACTCTCATCATCTCACAGTACCAACTAGCGTCACATCTTGATCTTTGTCCTACCGTATATTTGGAATGTCCAAAGCAACTTTAAATGCCTACAACAATTTTTTAAAGCAAGCGAAATCAAATATAACATCTTAAATGTTTAAAAAAAATTAATAATCAATTTTAGTGAAAGCACTGACATATATTTTGAGAAACTTTAAAAACTATCAGAAATTAGAATGTCTCTCATGAAATTACTTAAAAATGATAAGATGCGCTAATATATTATAAAAGCAATCATATATTATTGCAAGAAATAAGCCCCTTCGCGCTTACAAGGCACACATCTGTGGTTCAATCCTAGGGTTGAGCAAGGTCAACGCACCCATTCATCTCTTCAGTGGGCCAATGAAACTGAATACCTAGCATACTTGGAATAAATACTGGAAGTTTCGCGTTATGCTGATTACCTAACCGGGATATAGGCTTCACAACTTATGGTCCTCGGTTAAGAGAACAATTACTGGCACCATAGACTGTGATCCCATTTTCCCTGTTGTGCTACTTAGTTAAGTTTTTTTTTATTGGAAGACATGTTCCAGGTTAAAAAAAAATTATTTAGTAAATTAAAATATATGTTTGAAAATAATTTTCTCAATGTGTTGTAATGAATTATATAACATTTCTCTCGTATTATATAAATCTTATTAAATTAATATATTATAATTTCAAGATTTATAGTTCAAAAAGGGTAAACATTTTATATGTTTGAGATTGAGAAATGATTGAATGAACTGCAAATAGAGCTTTGAGAGCTTAAATGATTTATATTTGTGTAGTTTTGTTTTGCATAAATACTGCAAAGGCATTTAATGAGAGACTCGAAAAATGTGTCATAAATGTATTGAAATCGACATAGAGATTACTTGTTAACCCTTATTAGCCACAGATGATATGCATCCTATTTCTGAAAATTTGGTTTCTCGCTGATGACAAACAACTTCTGTTATAATTCATCATTTTAATCTTGAGATATTTGCTTGTCTTTTATCCATCATCATTTTATAGTCTATTATTAAGATTAAAATTATTTTTCTTTATTTCTGATAAAATTAATCAATTTATTTTATGTTTATATAGTTACACAGCATCTATAAAATATATTCAAATGGCTCACAAGATTATAAAAATGATTATAAAATTTATCTTTACTGGTGACTGTTTGAAAACGCATCATGTAGGAAATATATGTTTTTCATTATTCATAAGTATTTACCAAAATTTTAGAATTCTTATGATCTAATATTTGTTTTAAGGATTTAATTTAAAAAAAAAACTTTTTTTATTAAATGAAAATACAGAGGTTTAAATATTAAAATATTGTTTGAACTCACATTTGTTCTAATAGAAATTTTATAATACTTTATTTGAAGCAAGAATGCTTTTTTTTACTATCAGCTATTTTTTACGGTGTCTTAATTTTTGTGCGTCGAACAAATATCAGTACTCTCTAGAAAGGCTCTACATCATATTTTTTTTATTTTTAGCAACAAATTACGGTGACTGTAACTTTAACTCTGAAAATTGGCTGCAGGATTGTCAGTGGGAAACGATGAAAATGGACTTCGAATGGACAAGAGCAAAAACAGGCCGAAATAATAACACTGGTCCAAAGAGAAATCAAAATCTAAGAGAAGACGGTAAAAAAGACTTTAATTGTGTTACTTTTAAGGAAATATTTCATTTCAAACTGCTGAATGATTATCTAGGAGATTTGCTTTGGTTTTCAGGTATCATTGAAACAATACAGAGATTAATGTTGATATTCTTTTATTTTTAGGTTATTTCTTGTACATAGACAGCTCGGAACAAGCACCAGGTGACAGAGCCGGTGTGAAGACACCTCTTTTTAAACCCAGTATAGGGAAATGCTATTTGCGTTTCTGGTACTTCATGAAAGGTTCGCCAGGATTAGGAACATTGGAGGTAAATTTATTTTCAGAATTTTTAGTCACTAGTACCATGTAATATGATTGATTCAAACAAGTGTCATACATTGGAGAAAAATAAGATGCTTAAGTAAATCGGTTAAATATTTTGAATAATTAGTATAGAATTTCATATTTTACAAACAGATAATGAAACAATTGTTCAGGAATCTTATTTCTTATTGTTTTATTGGTACTTTTCCATTATACCCCCACTTTTGATCGTAAAGAAATAGCATATTTTTTTTATGGAAAAGTGAAAATAATGTAACGTAGATGCTATGATTTTATTGGCTCAAGATTTTATTTTAAATTTAATGTATACTAAATCATTTTTTTTGTGCAAACATTGGTTAAAAAGTGATAAAGCATGGTAAACAAGTTAAATCCTAAACAAAGCTAAAGCTAGTTGGTGCATAACATTACTTGGTGATAATTTTGTCGGTTAAAATAAGCATTACAATCACAAGTAACCAAGGGCAAAAGACAACTAAATGCAACAAAATTTAGTTTTGTCTCCTTGAAAAAAAGATACTATTACATTATATTTATGCAAATGATCATCGATGCGATTGCTAAAGTTTCATCCGGAAATGAACATTGGAATTTAAGTAAGTTTTATCAATAATAGTGATAATTGTTTAGTTTGTAAATAAAACGTTAGTGTTATATTTTAGTAGTTTCTGAAAACGTAGAAATTTTTAAACAATACCTAATGCAAATTATATATTTATGACCCTAATTTACGATTTTTTCTTTCCTTACGCTGATTATCAAAAGCGGAGGTATAATAGTAAAACAACTGTTTTATTTTGTGGCAACACATGAATGGCTGGTATTTCTTTTGTTGGTAAACTGACGGCGGAAATTGGCGGTTGTCAAAAGTTGTATTCTGCATTCAATCACAAACAGAAATAAAAGTTCAACTCCTTATTATTGCTCAAAAACAGCACAGTACAAAACCAAAAGTTTTGATTTTCAACTTATGACAATTATTAATCAAAGCAGATAAAAACTCATGTTTAATCATTTTTCAACAATCTATTTAGTAAAGTGCAACTTCAATAACATATGAACTATCAATAACAAGTAAAATGATTATTTTTACTTAAACAAAAGCTTTGAAAGCTAAAAAATTAAATTGCAGAAAAAGCTTTTTTTAGAAAAAAATTACTTCAAAGATTTTTTTTATCAAAATTTTAAATAAAACTTATCACCTATTAAGTTACCACTTTTATTCTGGGATTATATAATTAAGTGTCTTAATGAAGAATATGTAACCGAATGCCTTCTACCAGATCTTAATACCCAAAGAAATAGACTATTTATATACAAAGAAATAGCTTTATGGATCAAATCAAAATTAACAAAGCATAACTAACCTCATTTTCATGATAATTTAACGTGACCTAATCATGTTAATTTAATGATAAATGACCCACTATAATATATCTAAGATAATAACATTTATTGCTGCTTAGTTAAAGAATATGTTTTACGAATACTGAAATAACACAAGCGCTCACTTTATAATGTGTTTTAACATGTACTCGGAAACTGTAAGGTTTTTTTTAATATACTCTTGTTTAAAAACATAATCTTGTTCTGAAGTCGATACTTTATGAGGCAATCGTGCATGAATTTCAGGTTCGCACTGAAATGGAGAAGGAACAGAGCTACCTAGTATTTACTAAACGAGGACCCCAAGGTGATGAGTGGATGTATGACTATGCTCCAGTAGGCGCCGAGAAGCCTTTCCAAATAAGCTTCGTGGCCACCAGAGGAGCTGATGATATGACAGACATTGCCATTGATGAAGTTAAATTCACTGATGGATGTAAAGAAGGAGGTAAGATACGATTAAAAATGATTATTTTAGATGTATTATTATAATAATAATTAATTTAATTTTTAATTAATAATTGAAAAAGCAAAATAACTCGTTTATAACACGAAGAAGAATTGCTTTCTGTAGGTAAAAAGCTGTTTTTTTTTTCCATTTGTAAGATGTAATGAAAGATTTTTGTCTTCATTATTTATAGAAAATATTGTATGTTTGGATTATGATATTGAATAGAGTTTTCTTCTTATAGATATTAATTACTATTGCATTTACATATTTCTTTGCACACCTTTGATAACAAGTAAAGGAAAAACATAATAAAATCTGATAAAATTAGAACATTTATGTTCATGAACCGTCTGATTTTGACGGACAGCTCACGAAAATGAGTACTGATCATAATTTTTGTTCATATAAATATTTTCTGTCCGGCAGAAAATTAAAAGAACTAATGTAGCGAAATAATAAAGGATTGATTAAAAAAGAGTAAAATTCTAAAAATAAACCGCTTGGTTTTGAGAAATAATTCAAGAGAAGTAAACAGTATCAAATAATTTCTAAAGTTCAGTGATATTTCAAATTCTTGTCTAAAAAATGATTTAGAAGTTTTATTAATGAAGTTATGTTAGGATATGTTGCTTAGTTTATTTAATTAATAATCAAAAGAAATATTGAATTTTATCATTTGAATAATATTGAAAAATGAAATATTACTTTCAAATTCCATATTTTGGCGATATTGTATTTTTGTAATCATTGAATACTATCTGAAAATGGTATTCAAGGATCGAATCGAGTGATTGAATTATGGAATGTAATTCAAAAATACTATTTTCATGATATAAATATACTTTATGCATTCTGTTTGAAAAAATATGAAAAGATTTTGTTATTTTTTACCATAAATATTCCGTGATTCATTTTCTAATGTATCTCAAATTATTTAGTAGTTAGCTCCTTGCTAACCAGTAAGTTTTAGTATTCAATCATTGAATAAAATATTTGGGCATTGTTTAGTTAGCACAAACTCTTACTGCTTCACAACTCCATTTTATTCCTTTCAATTTCATAACACACACAAATCATTACCAATAACATATTATATAAATTTACTGCGATATTAATGTACAACTTCAACTGATTGTTTTTAATAAACACCATGTGGATTTCAAAATCAAGTGGTTCTTTTTGAAATTTACTGTATATACAAATGTTTATCTTTTACCAGATTTTACTTGAAAAGTTACTTCCATAATTCAACTTCTAAAAATCTTCACGTATACTGTCCTAATATGAGAAAAATGTTAAAAAATAGTATTCATTTTTGTAAATCAATATATAATTCAAAAATTTTCCTTTTTTTGTAAAAACTTCAAATAATATATTTATTTTGTTTCTATACATTGGTAAGATGAGCTATTTATTTTTAATTTAGCTGTATAATACTTTTATAATTAACTCTTACTTTCAAGACCATATGTGGAAGTTCATTAAGATGATTTAATGTTTCAGGTACGGCTATTATACCGACTGGACCAACTGTGACTTGCAGAGGAGATGACTTCCGATGTAAAAATGGCTATCAGTGTGCACCAAAGAACTTCCTTTGCGATTGCGCTCCTGACTGCGACGATGGCAGCGATGAACTGGACTGTGAAAACACCTGTAGTTCTACCCTGCGTAAGTAGTAAATCATTTCTTTCATGGTCACTAAGTATTATTTGATGTTTCCCTTTTGACGCGCTGAAAACAATATTTGCAACCTAATCATGCAGTCAAAAAATATTACTTAAAAATACTTTTCATGCATAAAAAATTCTACTCTAAAATTTTTGAATCTTTTTATTATTTTTATTTTTGAAACTTCTACTTTTTATTTCAATTTATGGATTATTATTTCATTTTAAAGGATTCTTTGCGTTTATTGTGTGACTTATATTTATAGATCTAAATCTCTCTACTCAAATATATTTCTTATATTTAATTTTTTTTTATTCGTTGCATTTTTATTTAAATTTATGCTTGATCTAGATACTTATTCTTAATGAATTTATACATTATTAGTATAATTGAATACTGTAATATCTACTTGATAGTAACTATTGGTTCCCTCTGTTGGCACCAAAAGTTACTATCCAAATCTGGATTATACAACATTATTTCTATGGTCTATCTATCTTGTTAAAAATGTTAAAACAGAGTTGAGCTGAATAGTTTCTCGCGTGCCTGCTGACAAACAATGTACAGAAAGCAATTTTCTGATTTGATGTCATCTTAACATCTTATTTCGACCTTTTTTTAATGTGCGTTCGATGTTACTGTTGAGGGCAAAGTGTAATTAATTCAAACTTGTTCTTCATCTTTTTCTTTGTTTTCATTGAGTTTGTGTTCCAAAATACTAAATAAATTATGCGTTTTCTTTTTTGCAAGATAGATGTATAGATTATTGTTTTCATATTTTATAGCGATAAATTTCAAATATTCAACAGTGCCTTGAAATTCTTGCTTTTGATATTTGAGAATGCAATCACTACCAGATTTTTTCTCATATGGAACAATAAATATAAATGACTGTTGTTGTAATTTGTTATCATTAGTATCTCCATTGAATAAAACTCTAATTATCAAGGATTTATTCCATGAATTATGAAATAAAATGGCATAAATTGTCATACTGACAATATCATATTATTCGGTTGAAATGATAATAATCTTAAACTAAGATTTAATTATTAAGTACTTTTCTATCTTTCTTAAAAATAAATTTTATACATAACAGAAACTATTCTAAGAAAGAAGTGTTTTGAATTTTAATCTTTATTACTTTAACGAATTCCTTTCGTTTTTTATTACTTATATTTTGAATCTATGCATATAATTCTAAATCTCCTAATCCAAATATTATTCCTAGATTTAATTTAATTTAACTTCTACTTTTTATTTCAATTTATGCTTGCTGCTGCAAAGTTATTTATAGTAAATGAATACTAATAATTAAATATTGATTTAAAATTTTACATTGATCAATTCAAATGATTCATCAATATAAGAACAATTTTGCTTATTTCTATTTTTTGCTAATGTAAGGAAATTTCAATATTTATATCATTTATAATAAATATTAAATATTTATTTATATTTATTATGGATGAAAATCTTATCTGGCGCTATCACTAAGGACTCCACCGAATAAAACTATAAATACTAATGATTTATTAGATATTCAAATGTGGCAACATTAAGTAATGACTTAACCATATTGTTTAGTTGAAATGAAAATAATCTTAACTTAAGATGAAGGCAAGAACATTTTTATGACTCCTTAATTTTATTTCAGCCCCTAAAGAACTGAGTACGTTCCCCATAGTCACCGAGGAACCCCATACAACTCTCTTACCACGGAAGAACTGCCCAGAGCGTCAGAAGATGTGTGACGATGGAGAGACCTGCATTCCCGGTCTGTTTCTATGCGATGGAGTTAAAGATTGCCCGGATGGATCAGATGAAAAGCATGGATGTGGTACGCATAATAAATGCATTTATTTATCATAATATGCAACCAGATTGAATTTCAGAAACCCATGTATTAAAAGTTCTTGTTTGTTACTGATTCAACCAATACCCCGGTTGTACCATCTTAAAAATCAGTCTTGAATTTTGATTTAACTACTCTACCTCAACCTTTCTTATACAAAACTATAAAAGCCTGGTTAAATGCGATATAATTGCTGACAACCCAACATAGCGTTGTTGTTACTTATGGCACTTGGACAAGCAAAGCTCGTTAGCAGATGGCCACGAAATTAAGTGATAAGGGTGAGTCTTTCGTTTAATCAGAGCACCACGAAAGTAAAAGTACAACTTTGTTCTAGTACTCCTCTGATAGATGGCACCACCAGAGGATCCCCTCCCTCAAATTGCTCAACTTATTAATAACACAGAGAAGAACATTTGGTACTTGTTAGGGACAATTATTAAATAAAGTAAAGATAATAAATTTTAAATCATTTAATTTATAGCCCCTGCAGATTGGCCCATTAACATCTGAATCTAATATCAGAGATTTGATGTTCAAATACTCCAATTTAATGTACTATAATCTGTTGAATATTCATTATTTTATAAATTTCTAATAAGAGATACTAATATATATATATATATATATATATATATATATATATATATATATATATATATATATATATATATATATATATATATATATATATATATATATATATATATATATTTAAATTTGAACAATTTATGTTATTTAAATTACTGTACTAGAAATGTTTAACTTGATGGAATTTTAACAAATGTTATTTTTTGATTTGCTGGTATTCCTTTAATTTTGACACCAAATAAAATTATTCAATATTTCACGCAGTTAAAAAACATAAATTTGCAGCTTATAGGGAACATCATAAGTAAAATTGAACTTCATTAATATTTTTTAAACTGTATCAAACACTTCACCCCTAACTACTGAAAATTAATTAACTTCAAAAAATTTGTCCAATCAAGGAAAGCAGAAAAATGTGAGTTTCACCTAAGCATATTTTATGATGAATTTAAACAGCGTTAGCACGATACATCAATAAATAAATAGTTCTTGTTTAAGTCAAGCTAAAAATAATCAGTGAATAAACATCTATGTAAAAGAATACATTTATAATAAGAAATATCAGCTTATTGTACTTTGCCCTTCAAATTTATTGAAAATAAAATTTCTTGAAAAATCTTAATGTATTACAGATAAGATATTTTTTTAAAAAAACTTTATTCAATAATAGAAGCTTAGTTCCATGAAAAACAGAGAAATGAAATTTTACTAAGGAAAATCTTAAATACCAGTACGCGGATTCAAAATAGAAATTTCAAAATTCAGCGCAAAAAAATATTTAGTTAACAACTGAACTTTTAATGGAACAACTTGTATACTTTTAATGGAAAAATGCAGACTGTGCATTGCTTATAAAGAGAGAATAAAAAAGCACATTTTAAAAATAGTTTATAACTAATGATAATATATTTGTTAGTTAATTTATAATAAGATTTCGGATGTCTTTTCTTTGTTTGTTTTAATTACTGTGCTCATTAAAGCATCATAAAAGTGAACTAAAATTGTAATTTTTAATTCGAATGTTACCATTTTGTGAGAAAAAGCCGATAAATTGTAAACTATAAAATATTGCCACATATAAATTTTAAAATTCAATAGTTAATAATAAGCGTCAACTAAAATTTGGGGATCACCTATGTTTAACAATCCATGCAAAAATCATAATTACTTCTCTATAGTTAGAGTACTTTAACAAAATTATTTAGCAATTGTATTTAACAACTGTGAATAACAGAACTAAATAATTTTAACATCTTTGAATAAACATTTTAGCGTTTTGTATACAATGCTTTTATCATGAAGGGTTACTCTCTGTTATTTCGCAGGAAACTCCAAATTATGCTTGGGAGGATTCTACTTCTGCAGCGACCGAGCCTCCCCACCCTGTGTGGCCAGAGAAAAACTCTGCGATGGAAAATACGATTGTACAGATGGCTCAGATGAAAGTATTTGCGGATGTGAGTTGGACTTTAGTTTTCTTTTCACCAATATTCATTTATCGAAAACAAGCAGGCCAAGCAGATCAGTTTTCGCGAGTCCTAGCTTCCAGTAGAAAACGCATGCTTAGCTTTCGAGAAGCAATTACGATTTGGAGAAACAACAGTTGTTTAACTGTTAACTGTATTTATTAATAGCTTGATTTTATTCAAAACTGTATTTTCCCTCACCAAATGAAACCTCAGATAGAGATAAACTAAAAGTAAATTGAACGAAACGTGGTGCGATTGTAAATTCTCTGTATTTACCAAGTTATCAGTTAGTTTCTTCTGTTCTATTGTTCAATGAGGAAGTTAAAACTTCTTTCTTCACCGTTCTAAAGCATTTCCGATGGGCCGTAAATTAGGAATCAAAAAATAAAAGGACAAGGCACGATTCAAAACAGATTGTTTAGAAAAATTTCAATTATTAATTTAGAACTAATTAAGGGAATTTTTTTAAATATTTAAATCTTACTTGCAGATTTAAACTAATCATAAAGTGGATGTTTTATCATGTTTTTTTCATTTTGCTTTTTCTTCTGTTCTGTTGTGCATATGTTAAAGACTTGAATCCATGGAAAACTACCTCTCAAACCGATGTTTTGCTCCTTATATAAGAAATCTTTTTATTAACAAAATGAGCTTCCACACTATTCTCAGACATTCGATGGTTAACTTTGCTTTGTTTGCTGCCACTCGAAGAATGTGATTGTTAGGTAGGCAGCAAATTCGTCGACAACTCTGTTTACAGCGCCACCTCATTACAATGAAATGTTATCTGACGTCATGAATATTTTAAACCAATGAGAATAATAAAGTGGCGTGTTTAGGATCTGTAACTGTAACGAGAGAAACAACCACTTTATGAGTAAAAAATATTTACTTTAATGGGCGAGAACATTAATTGTTTAAAAAAATTAAAAACATAGTACATATTATTTTTCTAAAATTTACACGAGGGATTCTATACAGAAAAGAATGCAATGCCAATGAGATTTACGCTATACATTATAATTTTGAATCACGTATCTCTATTCTTGAAGCAAGCAACTCCGAATCTTGAATTTCACAGAAAATTCAAATTCACGTTAATTTTGGTTTAAACTTAAAAAAAGCTTCAATAAAAATTGCGGAATAAAACATGGTTTATGTTTTGAACAACATGGCTTTTTGAAACAGTCTAGTTAGAAAACCAACAAGTTTTATTTCGTTCTGCATTCTAGTTTTCAGTCCAATTTCTTATAAATTTTAACAGTTGCACAAAATGAATTACACAACATTTTAACAATTCCTATTGTTGAGGAAAGAAAAATACATCATTATAAGTCACAAGATCATTAGATAAAACAGCATTTCTTACTTCATTACTTTGTAACAATACTGACTAAATATAAATACAAATGTGAATAAAGTTAAGCTTAACTATAGCTATTATATTATATTAATGCTGGTCATATCTGTTAAATTACTAATAATTCATTTCATATGAGTTAAAATAAGTCTATATTTATAACTGAATAATTTTCAGTTATTCATAATTCGCTCTATAATGTCTTATTATTATTTTTTTTTTTATCTTTTAGCTTGTCCAAAAGATTTCTGCAGAAACGGAGGTAACTGTACCACAGATGGCAAAATTCCAGTTTGCACGTAAGATTTTATTTATATAATCGTATTTATTTGAAGATGTTTGGTATTACACAAATCTTAATATTGCAGATTTTTTTCAAGCTATATAAATAAAATAATTATATATATGTTAAGTTGTTACATTCATCATATTATTTAAGTAAATCCATGAATTTTATATTTTTATGAATGCTTCTTTTATCTCTTTTGTTTATATTATAAATTAATTACTCATATTTAAAATAAAAAATATGGCTTAAGTCAAAAATTTTATGGATTATGTGAACGAGATTAATATTTCTCTTAAAGTGATTTAAATTTTTTTATTTTTATTTTCTTTGTTTCATTTGTTAATAATAAGAAGTAAGCGAAATTTCAAGTTTTATCTTATGGAACTAATTTTTCATGCTAATTTTTTCGGCTATCTGTTTATCCAAATATTTTCCGTATTGTTTAAATTCATTATTTGTTCGACTGCTACACTTTTGACTTACACTCAATTTAATTAGTAAAATGTAGCAGTAAATGAATTTGTAGCCTTTAAATTTCATTTTATTTTTAACTAAGCAGAAATTTATAAATTGCCTTACACTCTCTGCATATATTTTTTTTTATAGTTGCACAGATAAATATGCTCAGAATAGATGTGGATTATTAAAAGAAACAGAGGAACTAGAAAATAAATCAGGCTACCGAGGTAAGTTTATTATTTTATATACATACTTAAAAGAAATCAGATTTATACAATATTTAGTTCCAGAATTCATGTTAACTGCAAAACTGTACGCGGGATTTTTATATCCTGCTGTGTTTTTAACAACAAATCTGTATGTACTGAATTGAATTTAGGTTGATTTCAATTTCTGTAGAAAATAAACAAATAAGAAAAACATAGGTTATAATATAAAAATACAGATAATGTTATATTTGGGGTTATGATAACCTGGTTAGAGAAAATGTCACTCTAGTTAACGAATGGTAGTGGCCTCTATATTTGACCCACCATGGATATGACATGTTTGTTGTGATATTGTCTGAAGTACTTAAAATTATTCGAGACTAGTTGGACCCCCCCCCCCCATTTGGCGATTCATCACTAAGCTGAGCGCATGCTTTTGGAATGGAAATTTCCATTGTCCGCCCAATTGAAATTCTGAACAGAAAACTCAGACGCTTTTGCCACTTAAAAAAAATTATAAATATGACTCAAAAATGACGTAAAACACAAGAATAAGCAAATCTGGCTATGAAAGAATCTGAAAAGCAACAAAAACTCAAGATAGCAACACTGTAATCAAAATAAAAGACGCCAGATTTGACTGGAAACCTCTTGGGAGAAACTCATACCAGTTGTTCCCTACCCTCCGAGTGAAATGAGTGCTTCTTGGTAATTGTTAAGTATGGAATTCTTCTTGAAATTGCTTTTATATTTCGAGGGAAAACCTACTGGATGTCTTACTGTATCTGTCAATTCTAGTCCTTTTAGTGACGGTAGATAAAATAATCTAAGTGGCTCGTCATGAGGAAAAAGAAGTTTATAATATAGGAAGATAAGTTTATAAAAGTATCCACAACAGGATATATGAGTGGTTTTAGAGACAAAAATAGTTGGTGTTTCATGTGTTCTAAATTTTTTACATTAGAAATTACGTATTGGTAAATTATCTGGACAATATTAACAAAACCTTATTTGCATGCAGATATGTACAAATAAAGTAAATTTAATTATTAAAATAGGACTATTGCAAAATAAGCTTTTTTTGTGGCTTTTCCTAATAGTTGTCTTACGATAAACAATAGAATTATAATTATAGCATTATAAGCAAATATAAATATTAGATTTCATAAGAAAATTATTTTATATTTTAAATTTAAGTGATTGTTGTTTTTAACCAAATTAAAAAAAATAATGAATTAAAAAAATCAAATAAAATATCAGGATATATAAATCATGATTTTTTTAAAATTTGATTTAGAATTATTCTCTTTACTTTATATATTTAAAACATCTTATTTAAAATATGAATTATATTTTATTTTTTGTGAAAATTATTCTTTTACTATTAATTAGCATTCAATAAAAAAATAACGATTGGTTTGTTCTTTTTTTTGTTGATTTTTTAATTAAAATCTTTATTTTTATGATATAAGAAAATATATTCGTGGATATAAAATAATCCACATTTATCTGAAATATACTTCTTGTGGAAGTTATAAAAATTTGATCCATCTATTTTTCCATAATGTTATATTTTTGTTTGAGTTACTTACATTTTATAATTGTTTTTTACACTCATATTCTTATTTACGTGTCATGTTTTGGCAGAATCTGGAGTCGGCTGGATCATTGGTGTAGTCATCGGAACTTTATTGCTGATAGCCATTATGTTTGTGATATGGTACAAGAGGAACACAAATGCGTAAGTTTTGACTCTGCAATTGTCTTGATATGTTCAAAATATATACGCTCATATCAAATACATGATCTTAAATAAATTTATATTTGTTTTTATTACCTATTTAAAATGAAATTATTAGTTTTTCACCTTCATTAAGGATTTTAAAACTATTCATGGAAAATTACGTAAGATATCCAAATATATATATTTATAGATTCTAGAAATAGAAGTGTAAGTAATTTTAATTATAAAGATGAATTCATTGCACATTAGGATTTTGTTACTGAGTTAATGAAAATCTTTGATTTATTTGCAGAGAAAGAGCAAGATTACCGCATGCTGTCGATAACCCTGTTTATGGACTTAATTTAGACACAGTAAGTGTTTTTAATAATTCTATTTTTTTATATACATTCAAATAATAATTCTGTTATAATAATATTAATAAAAATATCTTGTTTTAATGCCTATTATAATAGTTTTTTGTATTGAATTCCTCATTTTCAAGAGTATTTGGTCCATTATTACTGATGCCAGCAGATTCTTGCAATCATGCAAAAGTTTTATAATACACATAATTTATTTGGTTGATATATTAATATTTATATATAATATAAATATGTGATATATTTATATTATATATAAATATTTATATATAATATAAATATATCACATATTTATATTATTAATATAAATTACAATTTGAAATTTATGATTCAAAATTCATCGATAAATTTATTGCAAATTTGAACTTATGATATGCAAGTTATAAAATAGTTTAGTCAAATTCTCTATTATACCGTAAAATTTCTAAATTGATATACTTGAATCAAGTAAGGAAAAGATATCAGTATTAGTTCAATAATTCAACTAAATATCGATTTTGATTTATCATTGTGTTTAGTTGTCAAAATACAAATGACTATTTAATGTTTTTATTCTTGAAATATTATGAAAATAACTCATAACGATATAGAGGCTTATAATTTATTTATAAAGAGGGAAGAGAGATTGTGTTAAATTGCTCTATGAAGAAAATATTGCCTTCATATAGCACTCATTTATTCTGAAAACTGAAATTTAAATATGAAAATAATATCAACATACAAAGAAACACATTCGATTTACTTGATTATAAATTTAAATTATCCATTTTTTAATACAGATACATCTAATTTATGTTACGTTCCCAAGAAATAAAATATACAATAACTACATTTTTGGGAAAGAATTTAATAACATATTTATTTCTTGTAAAAAATACAAAAAGAAAACATTTAAAGACAATAAAATAGGTTCAAAATTTCTAGGCAGATTCGTTAAAAAAACCGATCTTACAAATTTCTATTCAAAAACTAAAAACTTGTCAAAATTATTTTGATTTGAAATATTCCTGCGCCAGAAAGAAGTGGATTTTCTAAAAAATTATATTTTAATCTATTTTATATGCTTAGATAATTCATCTGCTCCAAAATTTTTACCAATCTTGATATCAAATTAAAAATAATTATAAAATGTTTCCCAATATTGCCTTTAAATTCTTTACCTTCATAAATATTGTCAGAAAATAGAGATGTAAAGATAATATTTATAAATTTTAATTATTCGAAAAATATATGTTTATAAAATTTGCTCTTAAAGCTGTCTTAATATATAAGCTCTTTTGAAAAAATTTTATGACTAAAAATTCTGATTTTAAAAAAAATATCAGCCTAAAAAAAGTGAAAAAAATCATTAAAATTATCTTAAATTTGAATTATTCATTAAAATTATAACGATCCTGCAGGAAGTTGAATTACGCGAATGAACAACTAATATCGCTTTTGGATTTGTAAGAAATATTAATTTAAATTAAAAAAATCTTAAATTGTTCCAACTAAAATTATTGAAAATCTCTAAAAACGTAGCTCTGAAGAAAAGTAAATACAAAGAATCGTTATTGAAATTAACTTATTGAAATATTTTCCATTAAAATAGTATTTCATTAAAAAAAAGTAGATATTTTCTAATTAAATAATTGTATAATTCTCATTTTTTTCTAGTTGACATTTGGCGAGCTCAACTCCCATATGCCGGTGAGAAGTGAAGATGTAAGTAATCAGATTTACTTTTGTTTCTGCACTAATGATCGTTGAAAATGAATAAATTTACTCAAGAAGTTATTTACATTGTCTTCAGAAATTTACTAATTCTTATTTTTATAATTTATCTAGGATTATTCATCTGTTAAATCACTGCAAAATAATCTTTATTGGTACTTTCCGTATAACGGAAAGTACCAATAAAGATTATTTTGCCCCTCTTGATCCTAAATAAATAGCATATTTTTTTTTACGGAGAAGCGAAAATAATATAACGTGGATATGATGATTTTATTGACTTAAAATTTTATTTTAAATGTAATCTATACTAAATCGAGTGTTTTTGTGCAAAACTTGACTAAAATGTGCTAGACAAACTAAAGGCTTAACAAAGCTAAAGTTTTCTAATTTCCAATAGCACAGATAAAAAGACAATTACAGCAAAAATACAAATAACAGGAAAAATGAAAAATAAAACAGCTGTAACAATAGTCTATGTATCTAAAAGGCTCCTGGCCTCCCAGTAGCGGTCCGCAATTGAGCGTTTGAATAACGCCTTACAAAGGAGTAGATGGTCACGATCCAAATCCCGTCCCAGATTACAGAGGATGCAAATAGGACTTGAAACTATATGAAGACGGTACAAGTGCTTAAGAAGACAGTCATGACCGGTGGCGAGCCTAAACTCAGCCACCATTTTATGTCTGGGCCATTTTGAGACCGCAGAAAATCTGTCTTTCCAAGACTTTTGCTCTGATCGAGATTCGACAATCTTTTTGAATCTTTCAGACAATATATTTTTAATTATTAAGTTTTATTATGCAAAAAGATACACTAGAAAAAGATGTTTATAAAGTCATGGCACCCCTCTTTGCCAGTGTATCGGCAATTTCATTGCCATGGATTCCACAGTGTCCGGGGATCCATTGAAGAACAATGTCTTTTTCATCGGAAGACAAATTCTGAAGTAGGCTCCAACATTCATGGGCAACAGAGGATACAGAATTTGAAGTAGGCATCAAGGATTGCAATGCGGCCCGGGAGTCACTGAGTAAAACTGCCTTGGATAACCCATTAAGATGGCAAGTCAACTGAGAAAGAGCAATCCTGATCGCAAGTAGCTCCCCATCAAATGCACTTGCAAATGTGCCAGCTGGATTTGCAATTGCAGAAATGGGACAATAGACCTGCTCCGTTGGATCCTTCCCGCAACCGGGAGCCGTCAGTATAAATTCTCAGCCAGTCTGGCTCAGGCTAATGAGTGTTTAAGGTTTCATAGGCGAGAACCCTCAGGATCTCCGTATCTGTGACTTTCTTGAAAATTCTCTAGGATAGACCAGGGCACACATTAAAATTAGAAGATTCAATTGGGCAAGGTAGGAGAGGCAGAGGGTCCGTTTCACACCGCAACTCAATATCCCTCTTTAGTAGAAGGACTCCCTGAATGAAACCCCACTGTGTTTTAAGGTTCCTTTCGAGATTAAGAACGATATCATGATCATACCAGAGCTTTCGAGCTCCTGGGATATGTCCAATTTTCTCCCATAGCAAAAGGGCCTTTTCCTGTATAATCGATTTGATGGATCTGAGACCTGTATACATGTACAATGCATCCACCGGAGTAGTTTTAACAGCCCCAGTGATGAGGCGGAGCGCTTGATTAAAAATGAATTCCAGGGAACCCATATTGAGTACAGACGTAGTAATAAGGGGCTCACAACAATAAGTCATCAGTGGAAGAATAAAGGATCTAAAATTCAATACAAGCGTCTGCCAAGAGCAACCACATTTACACCCTGCAAGGCGTTTTAACATTGTCAGCCTATTTGCTACATGTCCAGTGATATTCTCAATGAATAGACACCAGGATAGCTTTCTGTCAAAAAACACTCCCAAATAGGTGCAACATTATGCCAGGCGCACTGGAAGACCCTTGTAGGTTAGTCCCATTTGAATAGGTTGGTGAGAGAGAGAAAAGGACACTAAGACAGTCTTCTCAACATTAACCATCATGTTATTTGAGTTGCATCAGTTCTCCAAAGTACTCAGAGAACTGGTTAAAGTTAGTTGGTGGAAAATATGGCTTGGTGATAGTTTTGTCTATTAAAAGAAGCATTATTGTCACAAGGCGAAAAAAAAGCTAAATACAAAAAAACTTAACTGAACCTCCTTGAAAAAAGGTACTATAACATTATACTTAAATAGTCGATCACCGATATGATTGTTAAACCGTTTGCGGCAGAAATAAGCGTTGGCGTTAAAAGAAGTTTTATTAAAAAGTTATAATTGTGTTTAGTTTATGAAGTGCAAATAAAGAATTTGTATTATTTTATAATAGTTTCTGAAAACGCGTAAATATTTTTAAATACATGATACAAATGGAGTATTTATGACAATAATTTACGATTTTTTACTTTCCCGTTACGGGGATTATCAAAAGCGTACACCCATTTATTTTTCGCTTAGTTTATATCTTTTTTTTAAATTGTGATGCATCTTCAAAAATTTATAAAAAAATTATTCAATTAAATATTATAGTTTAAATTCCATTCTTTTTTTTTTCCAAAAAGTAATTGATTTGTTAAATGTTATAATTCTTTTTTTTCATTTATTAAAATATTTAATCATGATATATGCATTCTATTTTAGGGCGCTGGTGCTACAGCAATAGAAAATCCTTTATATGCTTTCAAGTCAGAAATAAAATGAAGAAATCATCTGTCAATCATCTGAACATTCAAACATTGTACAAAAATTCCCAATCATTTCATCCACTGTCAGACTAAAAATGCTTATCAAGAACTTTTCTCAAAACCGGCAGTGCTTGAACTCATATGATGTCATCAAGTCATGCTTATATTTTTGTAATTCACTTGCAAAATTGTGAATAAAAGCTGCTAGAATAAGTATTTTTTTCTTTTTCGAAAATATTAACAATTTTATTTAAAACAACGCAGATTTTTAAATTAAAAATATATGCGGAGATGTAAATAATAAATTTCTTGAATTTTAAATGATAAAGAAATGTCTCAATCGATTTATATATTTTTTAAATGTTTGATATTGTTTGGTTGTTGGAGTTCACAATGTCTTAACGTTTGACTGACTTGAAGCGTATTTCTTCGAAATTTAAAATACATTCATATTATTCTTTAGAAAAGTCTATTATATTAAATAGATAATTCCTCATTCCTGAAACATTTCTACGAAGAACTTTTCGAATAAGTTAAACTTTTCTTCCACAGTTTCATGAATCGAGTAATCACTTCACTTCAAGTCCGAATTGTCGTGATGGAGATAAATCAAAGAAATTCTAGGCGATATTCTAATGTGAGATTCTAAGAATATTATAGCTGGCAATTCGAAACAAGAGAAGAACGATTTCTTAAGAAATCGGACTTCTCATCATGATTTCTATTTTATCGCAACAACTGTTGCTGCAACTCAAAAATTTGGAAGAGTGAATTAACACAATATAAATCTTGTTTCCAGCAATTTTTATTTTTTTCTTAAGCTTTAATTGTTTCCAAGCAATAATGGATTTGGAAATGATAATAATTTCAAAAATTCATTGACAACTTGGTTTAAAGTAATGGCGGCAGAAGAAAAGGACTCGGAAATTCTGTAGTTCGTAACAAGATTGGATAGTTAGTTGAATGTAAGATATGTTTATTTAAACAATAAAAGAAGTTTCTCATATGTAACAGAATATTTTTCTAGAGTAAATATAAGATTCTTCATTTTTGCAACAAAATGATGTTTTTTCTAGACTACCCTAATACAGTCGGTGATTGGTCAACGAACATAACACGTTACAAAACTTTGCTTGCTATCCGAACTGTTAATTAATCGATCATCGATTTAACATAGAGTTTTTGTGAGATTAATTAATTCGCTCTGGAGTACCTAAAAATTAAACTAAAAAAAGGATGTTAATTTCTTAGTAAGTTTTTTAAAAATTAATATGTATATATAGTCTTGTATATAAATCAGTCCTTTTCATTTTTCTCTATGGAGCATTAAATAACATCTCTAATATCGATTGCTTTTCTCCCTTTTTAAAGACTTTCAGGAAGTGATTAATGACATTGTTGTTGTAAATATCCCTAAAATTACTGCTATCAAGTTGGTTTAGGTGTGATTCTAAGACAATTACTCTGACTAATTCCCACTTCTTCAATGAATGAACGTAGGGGGGTGCTCAAAATGAAATCAGTTACTGATTAAACTGACGGTATACTTTGATTATAAATATTCTATTAAAAAAACATTTTCCAGTATAGAACTTTAAAGTTTAATAGGCAAGCAACATAATATAAAAAAACTATTTGTGGCCCGTTTTGTATGGCAATCCTGCACATCAGGCTCCGAGAACCGAGAAGTATTCGTCAGGATTCGCTTTAGCTCGTTACCTGAATACATGTTCGTTGACTGAACACAAAAATCTTTGGTAAAAGTGTTCTTAGTCCGAACTGTTCGGTATCCGATCATTCATTTTATTAATATAAAATTTAAAGAAAATTAAAAAGTTGCAAAATGAAAGAATTAATTTGCAATTTATAAATATTGATTACCTTATGACCATTTATAATTTATTAAAGTAGGATTCCAGGTAATTTATTAAAATGCTAAATTTAATAAACATTTTGGGAACATACTATTTGATTCTATTATCATATTAAAAGTAACGGATTAAAAGTCATTGATCCGTTTTAGATAGGAAATTTTTATTGAAATTGTTCAAGGGAATCTGATCCGAAATTTGTATATCACTTTTATTTCCATAAGGCAGCAAAAGTTTTTATAAATCAGAAGAGAAACTTTGAGTGAAACCTATAATCAAATTGAAAAAAACTCTTTTTTTTTTTTATTTTTTTGGAGAATCGCTGATAAATAAGCTACTACAGAGAATAACAATTATGTGATGTAGCTTAGTATCTCTATCACTTTTTTAAATTATCATTATAATCAAATTTATTTTCCTAAAAGTTTCAACGCATATTTAATTAAAAAAACTGAAAAAGATATTTTCGCACTTGCACAAGTTTAGCAAAAATTTTGTTCAAATTTCATTCGTTTTGCGCAAAACGTATCACCTAACATTCGAAAATATTGATTTTTCTAATTATAGAATAATATTTTTAGAATATCAAATTTTTGGGAGTGACATGATATTGGTTAAAAATATCTGGTAATGAAAATCTTAAATTCTTCGCGATACTAGTAGAGAATAAATATCATCGATATAATTTCATTTCTTATTGAATTAAAAAAAAGCACTCGTGATTACAATTTCGTTCAAAAAAGTGGAAATACTTTGAGTTACAAAATTTGAGAATGTAATGCCATTTTTGAATAATATAAATGAATACAAATTTGACATTAATAACCATTTGTATGAAGTACGACGCGTAATTTAATTAAACTGTAGATAGCAGCATTTAAAAGGAAAAATATTCAAATTCTCTGATGATTGGAACTGCCTCACAATTTTTAATACTAAAGAATTTAAATCAAAATACCTTTAGGACGTATTTAAATACATTATGTAAATTTTTCTAGCTTTAAAAATTTCTCCAAGTTGGATTCTACGAAGTGGATTAAATAAACAAACGAAAGACCTCAATATTTGCTTGAAGGGGATCAAGGAAGATACAACTGATTGTTTCTTCCTAATTCAACTATGGGGCTTGAGCCTCATAGTTGTTCAGAATACCTCTGTCTCATAAGTCCATGAAAAAATTTGTCATTCGAAGGGATGTAATAGGATTATGTCCATTTTGTAAAATCACTGATATTTGAGAAAATGTCTTATACGATTCCAGCAATACTGATTAAAGAGATACAATAATGTCTTTCCCTGGCCTTCAAATCACCATGTTTGGGAAAATGCAAGAACTGCAGTTTCAGCTGTCTTATAATTCCTCAGTATATTAACTGATCAGTCAATATTCAAATGATCTTGGTTTATTGCTTTAACCAATAATAATTAAAATTTTTAGCTATATATATATATATATATACATTGGGATCCTAAATTCTAAATTTTCCAAATAAAAGCAATGATATTCTGAATTATGCAATTTTTTTGTATATTAGAAATACTATAAGTTATATTAAAATTTGATTATAATATATTGGTATTTGATAATGAGAATGGAGAACAAATAATGAGAGAAATGGCTGAAAAATTACATTCCTTGCGTATTCAATTTCAGCAGCAAGTTTGTAATCAGAATAACAATTCATTTTAAATTAACCAAAAATTAAATTGATGTTTTAAAACTTTTTTTTTTGTTTTTATTTGTTTTAAATAACTTTTGATCATTCCACATTAACTTCTTTTCAATTACTTTAGTTATGAAGTAATTACAAATTTTTTGGATGCTAAAAAATTTTATTTCGATACTCATCAATTAATTTTTGCATTAAAGTCTGTTACCTGATGAGTCTGATACTGAGTCAACGAGCTGCAAATTAAATACCATAACAGTAAAAGATAGTAAAGACATGGATTTTAATTTTAGCATAATCACTTATTTTCCTCATTGACTTATTTTTCCTGAATTACTAGATTGTCATATTATATTTTTCTTTTTCCATTTAACACTTAAGGTAAACAATTTTAAGTTTTCAGGCATAGAAGATTCCTACCTTCATTTTAAAAATATAAGTTATATGACTGCTTTATCACAATTTTAATTGCAATGGAGCCGACAGATGTAATATGAATGTATATGACTAATAGGAAGCATATATTTATCAATAACATCCATAAGAATACAGTAATAATATACATATAACACATGTTATATATACAAGATTGCCTTTTATGTTTTTACTAACGAACAATAGTGGGTGCTACTGAAATGTGTTTTCAGAATATTTGTAAAATTCACTCTATATATTTTTTCTTAATATTTTTTCTCTTCAAATCAGTCGTATCTTAGAAATCGTTTGCGTAGTTTGCTTACAGCGAGTGATCTAAAGAAACAAGTAAGTTCTATAAATGGAAATAACTGGTGAAGGTTTCCGTTGTATGATATTTTATAGTTTTAAAAAATGCCTCTCACTCGACAAGAATGCATAGAATCGCTTCGTGTAACTTTTGGTAATAAAGCACCATCAGAAAAAACTGTTTACAATTAATTGGTTTGCGGATTTTTGTCGTGGTCGTGCGTCCGTCAGTAATGAATCTTGTGAAGAACGACTAAAATCGGTAGTGATTCCAAACAATATCGATGCTGTGCGCAAGATGATTGGAGAAGGTCGGCATATCCCGCATTGGGAAATAGAAACATTTCTTGGCATACCACAGACCGCAATACATTGGAATTAGGACGAACTGTTAGAAAGATTTGTTCCAGATGCATTTCACACGATTTGACAGAAGCTCAAAAAGAGATTCTTGTAAATTAGTGTAAAGAAATGATAAAAAATTCAAATTGGGAACAGCAAAATTCGTATACAACATCGTTACAGATGACGAAACTTAGTTATATTCCTATATGTCGGAAACTAAACAACAATATACTGTTTGGGTGTTTCAAAATGAACGGAATCCTACGCATGTTGTTCGTTCACGAAATACTTCCAAGAAAATAATTGCTTGTTTCTTTGGCCTTACGGAACATATCGTAACCATTCCTTTAGGGGGTCAAAAAACTGTTAACGCTAAATGGTATACAGAAATTTGTTTGCCAAAAGTCATCAACGAAATCAGGATAAACAACAAAAACCGTCGCATCATTCTTCATCACGGAAACGCCAGCTTCCACACAGCACATCAAACAATTGATTATTTAAAGCATAAAAATATCGAATTAATATCTCATTTCCCATGTTCCCCTGATTTGAAGCCTAATGACTTTTTCTTGTTCCTTTATGTCAAAAAAAAATGTGTGGGAGTGATTTTCACACCTCAAGAAGCTGTTGATGCTTTCCAAAACCATATTTCTGAGATATCACCTTCAGAGAGGAAAAACTGTTTCAAGAATTGGTTTGAACTGACAGAAAAGTGTATAAAACTTAAAGGCAAATATTTGGAAAAGCAATAAAATTTTTTTTTAAAAAAAAAAAAAAAAAAAAAAAAAAAAAAGAAAAAAAATTCTTTTTCTTCTAACTTTTTGTAGAAACATTAAGGGCAACCCTATATATATATATATATATATATATATATATATATATATATATATATATATATATATATATATAACTATAAAGCAAAAAATATATACATATAGCAAAAATTATAAATATATATAAGAATATAAATATATATAAAAATACAATACAGAATATACAATACAATAGGAAATCTAGCCAGCGCAAAAGCAGCTAAAGAAAGATTTGCCAATATAAATAAGATAAAATATGAAAAATATGAAATTGGAAAAACAGTGAAATATAAATAAAATAAAACATGAAAAATATGGAAAAGCACTGAAATATATGAAACAGATGAAAAGAAGAATACATAGGGGCCATCTTTTAGCATAGCTGGCCATCTCCCTCCTGATGAAGACGTGGCCCCTATGTATTCTTCTTTTCATCTGTTTCATATATTTCAGTGCTTTTCCATATTTTTCATGTTTTATTTTATTTATATTTCACTGTTTTTCCAATTTCATATTTTTCATATTTTATCTTATATATATATATATATATATATATATATGTAATAGTATATTATATGTGGTAAAATATCCCTATAACACGGTACTTTAATAACGCGTTTTCATGTTATACAATTTCATATCCCTTGAAAAACACGTGGTTTTCTAGGGACATATGAAATTGCATAATATGAAAACATTGAAATGCATAAAAATTTCATAACACTTTGTTTCTCGAGTTATATTTCTGTACTGCGAAATTTGTAATGATTTGTACTGTTCATAATCAATTTCGCCTACGTTTGCACATTGTGTCAGTTGTGCTTTATTGAAGTTAAATTATGCTATTGATCTTTGAGCGTTCTGTTAAAAAAAGATGTTGGTGAAATGTTATTTTACTGCGAATAAACATGGAATAAAACTGTCTTGGAATTATTTGATTTATTTGCAATTAACTGTTTTTTATTACATTTTTATGAGTTTTTTTATTTAAAATGCTTTTAACTTGATTTTAATAAAACGCACATATTTCGTTCATAACATAGATTTTACTTAATATTTGATTTTAACCTAAGTTAACGAGAAAAGTTAAACGAAATCATTTGTACATAACGCGTTGTACGCTGTCATACATAAAGCGTTGTACGAGCATTTTTCTATAACGCGGAATTAATACACCATATTACAGTGGGTATTACTGTATATGTTAATAAAAATATTAGCATATATTCTTATCAATCATTCTTCTGGAATATACAGGGTGATTTTTTTTAAAATGACAGTATTTTTAGCAACCTGTAGCGGGATCTAATTGCTGAAATGACACCAAACTTGGTATTTATACTAATCAAAACATGGAAAAAATTAGTTGTCGCTAAGACATTTTGTGGCGCTGATGTAGCTTACAATAACAAGAATTAGCATAAAACTAATTTAAGAAAAATGGGAATCTAAGAAAATGGGTATCTAAAGAAAAATGGGTATCTAAGAAAAATGTAAATGCTGTGCAATGGCAGTGACAGTAATAGGGGCTATAAAAGCAAGTACTAGACAGCTCCGACAAATAATCTCCGCTGAAGTAAACGAGCTCCAGTGGCCATGCCTCTCACGTTAACGGGACGTACGTTTATGTAGGTGGGGTATCAAATTAGTCTATTCTAAAAGACAACAAAACAAAGGCAGTGTGGAATATTCCTCGTGATATATTTTACATACGGTTGTGGAGAATGTTGTGCACAGAATGCACTGTGTTATTTCTGAGAACAATTCTCGCATTGAATGTGGTCTAATTACCCACTGGGGAAGTTAATGTAGTAAATAAACATTAATAATTTAACTGTACGATCGTATGTGTTAGTATTTTTCTTTTCTCACATTTTAACATTCTAAAGCACCACAAAATGCCCTAACAACGATTTTTGGAACTAAAATTTTTTTTACGGAATCCTTTTCTCCATGTCTTGATTAGTCTAAATACCAAGTTAGGTGTCATTTCGACAGTTAGATCGCGCTACAGGGAGCTCCAAACACTGTCACTTTAAAAAAGATCACCTTGTACATTAACACTAAGCTAAAGGTAATAGACAATGGATCAAAGGAATACTAAATTTTAGTCTTTGAACAAAATATTATTACTTAAGAGCTTTATTATAGTCCTAAAATCTACCTATAAATTGTAATTGCATTCAGAAGATAAGATTTATCGGATTAAACAATGCTTGCCTATGTTTCGTTCTGGTAGATTTCGTCCGAATATTTTGGCATTATCTTTGTATTGAATTAAAACAATAATTTCTAATCTTAACTTTTTGAGACAATGTCAGTGTTACTTTTATCAAACGTAATCATGTCCAATCATCGAATTCAATGACTTTTTTTTTTTTTTACTTCACTAAGAGGTGTCATTTCACAGAATCTTTATTCACGCGTCTAACACACGTTGTTGCTTGTATAAAGTTTTCTCTTTTTTAAAATTTACCCCATGTTTTGAATTCGAATGAAAATATAAAATTATTTTATCATTTTGAATTAAAATAAATCCGTGCACACCTCTTATATAATTTAATATCTCATACTTTTACATATAGGAGTGCTCAAATTCTTATATAATTTTAATTCTGAGTAAACTATAGTGATGTGACTACAATAACCAACACCAGAATTATGTTTATGATATTTAAAAGGATTTTTCTGGTGATAATATCTCTTGGATTACATGCATTAGGTAAATATTTATCATAAATTTTTAAAATTCTTTTTTTATATTGCTTAATGTATTATTTAATTTTATTAGGAGATTTATATTAATCCGAAAGTAATTTTATGTTACTTAGAAATAAATACTTCTTTAATTGATTTCACGCATATAATTTTATAAAACTATAATTATTATATCATGTTATTTATTTCTTCATGTTATTATATTTATATTGGAATTAAATATAGTTTTATAGATGTTTTTTAAAAATAAAATAAAAATCTTAATTAAATTTTATATAAATGTGATGTTAACACTATTTACAATGTTAAATAGTTTTACTATTTTATAGAATAATAAATCATATTTAAACTACCTTCATATACCTTATATGGAAAAAATATTTTCTAAATTATATATAAGCGTGTTATATTATTATATTCTACTACTGAAATACATTTTTGTTTTATTAACTTTTAAATTACCTTAATTAAAAATTACGAATCCTGTAAGAATTATGAAAATTATAGACTAAATTATTATTCTTATTTTAGCATATTAAATTTCTCTTTTAAATTACTAACTCAGGTAAACTATTTTTACATAAATATATAATTATTTAATATATTAATTTATGATTTTAAACCATCGAATATGCGTATTTTAAATTTAGTAAACATTTTATTTTCAAATTTAGTAAACACATTTTTATTTCAATACACACCTCCTTCAGTTAATTTCAAATCATTGATAAGAGATAAAAAAATTTATAGAAAATCAAAATAATTTCTCTAAATGAATAACACAATTCACACGGTTAAAAAGAAATGTATATTACAAATAATTTGATATGGCGCAAAGAGAAGCATTTCAATTTATGTGATGAAATGTATATGCTTACATATGATTTAAGTAATTAATGTTAATATTAACAATACATAAACAGTCTAAATGTGTGTAAATAGTTATATATAAACACATAATAAAGCATGTTTTTCTATAATTTGTTTCATAATAATGGATGTTTTTCACTGAAAAAGGAATTCTGTTATCATAAATCACTGATAATATTGTTTGAAATCTCTCAATAAAAATTGTACAGATAGCGCATTTTTCAATATCTGATAAATTATTTGAAATGTGTTATTTTATTTAAAGAGCATTGTAACCAAATAAAAAAATGCAAACACACCAAATATAAAATAATTTACTTTCTAATTTTTACTGAGTTGAACATTTTGCTGTGTATTAGATAAACATATAAGCAGTAAACATGTTTATGGCTAATATAGATTTGGATAAAATAAACTAGCCTTTGATCAAATGCAAACATGAAGAAGAATGTATGCACATTACTGAACTTTAAATGAATTGTTTACATTAGAAAATATTTTTTTGACAGAAAATTTTAAAATTTTCTACAGATAATGCGTCATTTAAAACTTTAAACTAAGTGTGTGGGAATATAACAAGTTTCCTTTAATCAATACAAATCTACATTTAAAATTTGATTATAAAATTAAGAAGAAATTTGTAATATATAATTACATATGCATGTAATCGATGTTACAATTTACTTTTTGTAGAAATACTTGAACATGGGACAAATTTGAAGCTTACATCCGAACACACTTTTATATGTATGTATAAATAAGTTTATACACATAGAAATGAATATATATATATATATATATATATATATATATATATATATATATATGAATTCAAGTGCCAATGAATTCCTGAGATCTTTTCTGTAAATTGAACAACCCCGTAGCATCCTCTACATAATGCCCCCATTCAATAGGAAGTAGAGTAGAAGATTTTTAACCGCTAGGTGGTTTTCATCTATCCTAATGATGGACAACAGAATTATTTAGTAAAAAATTTTTTTATTGAAAATCAGGAGTGCTTCCTATTGCCTTATGAATCAGTCTAATACTTTTCAATTGGATTATAAATTAATGAATTCAGAAACAAACAATCTAATATTAAAATAAAATATTTTTTATATTATCAGATCAGATTACAAAAATTAGAATACAAATAAATTAAAATTGCTTGTTCATTTGATATTTTTTTCTTAAAAATTATATTACATGATAAAGTTTTTTCATACATTCCCTACCTTATCATATTGGTACTTGTGTATTGGAACACTTTAAAAAACTATAATTTTTGGCACAAGAGGGCATTACATTTCCATAGGAATTTAAATGGAAATAGAATTAACATTTTACTTGAAAAAAATATAACACAAAAGCATGCGTTTTTTGCCTACATAAGTTAAGGGATAAAGGAATGTTTCATACGGACTTGCTTTATGATGAAATTTAAATAAGCTTATTGAATTTGGTTGTAGCAAGTAAGATTTTATTTTTTATAAGAGTGTAGGCATTTGAATTTAGAGTTCAACTCTTAAAAATAATCAGATCTTTTAGACTTGAAATTATTTTTCATTTATTAAATATTACAATACCAAAATAAACTTGAAATAGGATAAATAATAAAAAATATTTTTAAATTTTTATTCTGATTTATTAAATTTATTAATTAAAGGAAATTTTCCAAAACTTTATTCAAAAGAAACTGGTAAGAAAGAAAGAAAGACCACAATGTTTTATTCGTTTATTTTCTCGGGAAAAAAAAATCTCAGTAAACGTAAAATGAATTATTGTGGACAGAAATTGCAATATAAAACAGTGTGTAGATCCCTGCTTTCATATTTTTATAGATAAAATAATTTTAAGCAACTGTTTACTTGTCAAGTGTATAATTAAAGGTCATTAAAATAAGTAAATATTTAACATAACTACAAAAATAAAATTCATGCCATTTATAAGTTGCACAAAGCAAAACTGAGCGCGCATTCATATTTGTATAATTCCGGGGTGTTAAGATTAAAAATGAAAAAATATCCTTTGGCCCCCTATACAGACAGTTGCGAAAGAGTGTCAGCCACAGCAAGACGCTTGCGACGGGCGAATTAAAATGAAGTCCGGTCGTAAGATGATTAAAAAGGCTTTCCGATTCATCCAAAGACTAATCTGGTGCCTACATTTTGGGAACTATTACTCTATACATATCAAATCATTTAACGTTTTTTTTTTAAATTTTATTTTTATTTTATTTTATTTATTTTTTTAAATTTCTTTTTAAATTGCAACATTTTACGAATCGAATTTTATTCTTATAACATAAAATTACAGCGTATCATTATTTGAAAATAAAAAGTATCATCGAAGTCTTTTCTTAGAATATAAAACGCAGAACTTGAATCTTCTAAATTAAAAAGAATTAATTTAAAAGATTTAAGCCTTTGGTAACTATTGTAACTATTTCAGCACAAGACAGTTACAAATGTGACTTTGAAAAGGGCCTGTGTTCATTTTTGAGTAATTATGAAAATAATAGGGTGAACTGGATTGTGGGAAGTGGAAAACAAAATGTTGAAGAAACGGGACCCTCCACCGATCATACATTTGGAAATGGTAAGCATTATCTGAAAATCATATTTATTTGCTTATAATCAAAATCAATAGCATTTAATTATTTTCTGTTCTGTCTTTGATTATAATATTAAAAATAAATTTATATAGCATTTTTTTGAATTTATAAATGATATTAAATTTTTTTTTGTAATGAAAGACATTATATTTGGTACACACATATATAATATATATATATATATATATATATATATATATATATATATATATATATATATATATATATATATATATATATATATATATATATATATACAGCTGATTAGCTGGAACTTTTACCTTTAGTTCGTGATTTCGATTCCTTTCTCTAACTTGGTACTTGTGTTGGTTCTGAATAAACGTTAAATTGTAGAATCTAGTCCTGGTGAGAGAGAGAAAAAAAAAAAAAAAAAAAAAAAAAAAAAACAACGTTGAACGAACATTTAAATTGAACGATATTATCTAATTGAATTAAAAAATGTATTTATTCATGGTTTACTTCCAAAATATAAAGTTAATTTTTAAGAAATACAAAGAGTAGATGTTTCATCAAATATTTAACTTTCTTTCTGTATCGCATCCCAAAAAATGTTTTCATTTTCACTATCAGTTAATACAAGAAAGATTTAGCAATTAAAGAGAAAAAGAGAGAGAACAGAGTTTATATATATTATATTTATATAACACTCTATATTTACATATTTTGTATGTTCTGAAATATAAAATTTTACCACCAATAAAGAGAAAATTATTTAAGCATTCTTTTAAAAATATCTGATAAATTACATGATAAAGCACTTTATCACCTTCCTTCCTTAGGAAAAAATTATTGTAATTTAACTTAAAAAATTATATATTAACTATTACTAATTTAATTTTCAATAAATTCATTTGATTATTTTAAGTAAACTCATTCTGTTTTCTAATCATCTGCCTCTTTAACATTTTCTGCGCTGAGCGAAAAATAACAATATACTCCAACTATGTGATACGCAAAAACAAAGAAATATTAAGAAATGGCTCTCAAATGTTACTTATAAAAATTTATTACCATTTCGCTTTTGAACCTAAGGAAAAGAAACATTCTAGCCTGAGAATAACTGAGTAAGCATGAGAGAGGGACAGTGAAGACATTAAAAATACGATATATGAAAGCGATATGGGCCGTGGTAGTCTAGTAGTTAGGGAAGGCATCAGGAGGTTCCTAATGCCGTTTCCTAATGTTTCATCCGGGAGGTTCCTAATGCCGCCAAAGACCCACCGAGTACATGCGATATACGTGTTCTCATTAAATCTGTGGAATAGAAAATTATGTGGTCTATCGTTAAGCAATTATCATGGGTGTAGAGATCTAGAGAAAATTTCCTCCCATCCAAGTTCAAAGTTAAAATTGAAAGAGTGGCTCCTCTGATAGTGCCATCTATCGTAGGAGTCTTAGAGCAACGACATAATTTCACCTTCATTTTACACTTGTTAAACAAAAGACGCACTTTCCTGACTTAATGTCGCATAGGCATCGACTAGCGAGCTTGGCTTCTCCAAGTCTCATAAATTACAACAACAAAAATTCTGCAGAGCATTAGTTTGGGTAGTTTTAGATAACAATGAAGTTACATGTTTTTCCTCAAATTTATGATTACTTTGCTTATTTCACACTGATACAGAATTATTTCTAAAGCAGCAATACACAAACCTGAATGCTTTCCTCTATTTTAACAATACATCAGCAAACAACAAAAACATTTTTAAAATTTTTTTATTTATTTATTTAATTAGAAAGTCATAAATGCCAAATTCCATGTTATCAATTCTAAATGATATATGAATTCACCCTGTCTTTTTATTGAAATATGAAAATGTATTTTTGTTAATTTATGAATAACTAAACAATAATATTTTTAGTTTTCTTTAAATGAAACCTTTGTTTTATACACTTTAAAGTGTTGTGTATCTAAACTTACGTTTCAATATATGTGACAGTGAGAAATATTTATTTAAAATTATTTTCCTATAACTTTCAGCTACTGGGAATTATTTGTTTGTTGACGTGAGCACAGCCAAGAAAAGTGAAGTGACTCTACAAACCATAGTACTGAAAAAAGAGTACTGTGCAAGGTTCTTCTATCACATGTATGGAGCAGATGTCGGCGAGTTGAGATTGTCTGCACGAAGTGTTTATAACTCAGAAATAATTCCACAATTGATTCGAAGTGGCTCCCAAGGTGATCAGTGGAAAGAAGCTCTTTTGAGCATCAAATATTCTTCTTACATGAGCTATTTAGGGTATAAAGTAAGTTCACGAAAATAAATTTATGAGCAAAATTAATATAATATTCTTTATTTTATTCATTATTTGTTAAGACTATTATTTTATTAGGAATTTGGTATTGTGTCTCAATGGGAATCGATTTAATGCTGATTCAGCAAAAAACCTCCAGAATGAAGCGTTTATACACACCAAGTAACTAGTTTCTAACATCGATGATGATGGTGTAAAGTATTAGCTTTAAGAGGAGATTGGGACAGTTAAGTAAAATTAGGAATTGAATCCAAAGATTATCAATGTTATATTCAGCTGGGAAACTTATTACTTTACTTAATAATTTAATTTTCATTTAATAGTAAAAATTTACAAACCTAGCACGTACTTGTAAATTAAAATCTTATAAAGCATGTATGTAATTAAATTAAAGTAACCAGTGAGCAAAAATTAAATCTTTTTTAATATGATATGTTAGGTTTTATTTTAATTTAGATAATTGAAGTTATACACACAACTTACGTAGCTGAAATTTTCAGTTGATGTAACCTATATATTGCATAGGTTACATCAATTAAAATAAAAATAAGATTTTAATTTTAATGTAAATTAATGTGGAATCATTTCATGTTGTTGATATTAATTGTTGTTACGCACTTTATGTAACCACTAAAATTTTTCTTTATTTAAATGGAAAACAGTATTTCGTTTCGCTGAAATTTTAATTACGTGCGATGGGATTTTTTTGTGAGCTACAATGACTCTATTGGGAGGGTGACCCGTTCTCTTCCCCACTGGGTTACTGGAGCTTCATATTTTGAAGACGCGTTCACGTTAATATGTGACGTCTAGAGTCCTTCCACAGGTGTGCTGTGGATGTGGAGAGGAGCTCAGATATGATCTCGTCACCTGACCGTGGTTCAAAATGATAAGACACTTGGTGATGGGTAAGTATTCCAAAACCGTTAACCTAAAGATACAATCCAGGGCTCGCCTGCACCTCTATATATGTATGCATCATTCGAATCTTTTCATAAATCATTAAAAAATATTATATTGTATATTTCATTATCAGTTACTTAAACAAAACTAAGTTTTTTTTAAAATTTTGTTTTTAATGTGCATTTGTTGATTATTAAATTTTATTTAATGTGACAGTATATTAAAAAGATAACAAAATATTATTAGGTTTCATCATTAAGAATATGTACAAAATTTCAAGCTTAGAAATTTTTCATAGTTATTTAATACAGTTGTGAGTTTTGTTGCTTCTGAAAAGCTGACGAATCAAACTATAAAATTATAGTGATTGTTTGATATTTGTAGCTGAAAAATATATCTAAAAATTAAAATATTTAATTTTAGATATTTTCAGTTATAAAATATATAATAAAAATAATATTACATACATTTTATTGTAAAACATTTTAATATCTTCGCCTTAAAAAATTGCAATGAATGAAATAGCACTTTTCAAAATATTATTTCTAATTATAAATAGTTATTTTACAAGGATACTTTGTTATTCTATATTTTATTTCTATTTTTAATTTAATCAGAAATATTACGTAATTTTTAAGTTAATTTTAGTTTATAAAATTTGTCCGACCTTAGCACATAAGTGATAATCTAATATCTCAAGGTTGTTGCAATACTCTTAGTGGATTTATAGTGTTTTTATTCAACATTTTTATTTATGAATAGATTACTGAGCTTAGTTGCAGTATATTTAAGTAAAGAAAAACTGTACTTAAATATAAAATCTTGTCATTTCTTTCCGCACGGGCTCCTTTCTAGAGAAAATCCAGAAAATGCACATTCCGACAGATGTGCAATAGAAATGAAACAGTACTTGTTTCTCTATAATTGTCAGAATGGAAATTTGAACTTTTCTTTCTGACTTTAACTTCAACATGAATAGTATTTACATATCATTATAATTTAATTTACACAAATTTTTGCTGAAATTAAGTTTACTCCATTGTTAGTTTAATAATTATAATTGGTATAAAGACTGAATTTTTTAATTTTTTCGAGAAATATTTTAATATACACTCATTTAACTTTCATAATTATCCTATTTATTGAAATATATATCAGTTAATGTAAATATTTTAACTGATTGCAAATTCAAAGAAAAGTGCTAAATAATTTTTCGGCTGGTGTTTGAATTCCTGCAGCAATATTCAGATTACGAAGTTCAGAAGCAAATAATACAAAAAAGAAAAATATCATGTTAATTCGAGTAGACAAAAACAATGATTTAAGATCGAAAACTATTGGTTGAATAAAAAACAGAAAATGAAGCCTCATATATTGGTTATTTTGGCTAATTATAAAAATCCATTAAATTGCAGTGTTGGACAAGAATACCAAATAAATCAAATGATATCATAAAGCCCTTAACCGCAGTGATAACCGAACACATGAATAACTTTTGCTCTCGATTTATTATCAGCAGTTTCTGTATTTGATTCTGACCTTAAAATTCCATATTTTTTGTTACTTTATGTTATGAACCCTCAACCAATAAACCCTCTTGTTTAAAAAATGATCGTAGAATGTCAATTAAACAGACCTTAGTCTGTGCAATGAAATTGAAAAATACATTTACTTTCAATTTAGACTTTTTAATATTCTTACTCACTGAATTATTATGACGATAGAGCAGTAGCAGTTTCACCAATTTTTAATAAAGAAATTATAAAAAAACTTCTATAAAAATGAAATATAATTTTTACCTAATTTTTTTCCCTAATTCCAATTTAACTTCTTGTTTCTTAATCGAACTTAAATTTTCTTCCTACTTATTCCAGTAACTTAACCACTCCATTTCTGACAATAAAATAACATAAAATATTTTTAAAAACCTTGTTTGGAAGATTAAATCTAAGTATCTAACCTAAAATTGGTGGATTACACCAATGATTCACACTTTCATCAAAGATTAAATTTTTTAAGTCTATTAAAGAATAATTAAAACTTGAAATTATATTTTTTCCTTCCAGTTACTGTTTGTAGCAGAGCACAAGTCGTCTTCAAGAGTGAAAGGCGACATTGCCATCGACGATGTAGAGTTGAAACCAGGAAATTGTCCTGAAACAAAAGGTAAATAATTAAACGTTTGTTAAAATATAATTTTCTTTTGCACTACATCGTAAAAAATATCTATTATCTAGGTCTACTAACAACAACAATAATATATATATATATATATATATATATATATATATATATATATATATATATATATATATATATATATATATATATATATCATGTTAAGATATGCAAAGGATGTTAATCATTCAGCCATTGACAGAAAAATATACATTTCGACTTAGCATTCAACTTATCATTCATTCTGCTGAATTTTTCAACCTTAACGTTCATCAAAAGCAAATTAAACTATTTTAGCTGTATGTCTTGTAAAATCAGTTTAGATTTCTTATTTAAATTTGATTAATTGCATTGATTAGAAGTTTAGTCTATAAAGTTAAAAAATTTTTATCAGCTGTGTTTCTAACGAGATCATTAGCAACTTATATAAAAGGACGTGCTTGAGTGAGATCTCTTCACAAATGTATAAAAATAGTTTGATATTTCGTCATATTTTTAGCATGGATATCTGCTTTCTTTAGGGCAAAGGATTTAATAAAGACTTGTAGGACATTTAAACTAAAAATACAGACAACAATTAAGCCATATTTCTATCTGATAAATCTAAATCTTAATAACGTTATTGGATAAATTCTAAAAGGAACAAATGTATATATGTATATAGGCACTTTAGAAATTGTCTGTCTTGGACCCAGCAAATTACAATAACACCATGAATGGATAGTATGAAGATCTTATAAATGACACATAAAGCCAGAATAATGATCTTTATATAGATATGTTTACATGTTCATAAATATCTTAATTATTTCTAGAAGTGAATGATTCATTTTCGAATGTCACGTATGTTATACGATCTTTTGTTGTGATATGTAGTTATGCTTCCTAATCATACAATTATTAATCAATGTGAATGCGTGTAGTTAGGCATGATTCAATTTACAAACTGTAATATACGACTTTTGGTGTTTGTTGCCAGTTTGATCTCAGCTATAAAACACAAGGATTAATTTATGCAGTCAGTGGTTCTATTGTTTTTAATCCTCTATTTTAGTGCGCTTGAAGTCCTGCATTGCAGTTACTCATGTTTCGTTGTTAATTGTTTACTATCCAAATTTTTCCCAATAGAATATTATTTTTCAATTTATATAATGATTCCCTTAATGCCTCAATAATTTAATGAACGGTAAGTGATATTCCAGCTATTACAAAAAGAACTGATAACTGGAATCAGTCCATCCCCTACTTTTAGAATTTTATGCAAACATTTTTGGTAGAACTCATATGAAATAATTTGAACATGACTTGAAATTTTCAATGTTATGGTATTTTTATTCTCATTCAACATTTTAAAGAATGTCAGTCATAATAAATACATTTATCTTTGTCTCTCAAATAAGCTTCTAATATTTCAATTCTTTAAATGTCAATTTTGCCTTTTTGAGAATGATTATTTTATTTAAAAAAATACACATTTGTTGCAAGACAGAGCAGTGAATTTATTGGTCTTCAAATGACAAAATTTGTCACTCAAGCCTCTTTTTAATATTCAATTCGAACCATGCGCAGAGAATTGCAAAGATGGGAAGGCATAGTAAATGCTTGTTAGAAAGCCATTTATTTCACATCGAAATGAAAAAAAATTCGTTTGCAGTGACGTCGGTTCAGAAGAAACTGGATATCTTTGAGAGCTGCAAACGACTAAGGATAGGTTGGATGAATCGCGCTACCTTATTTTGCATAGAAGACAACGAATTTGGTGAGAACTCCACGAAGCCATGAATGAATCCATTTTGCCTTTCTCACACTATGAAAGGATTTGTTGAGTAAGCGTTTTGATGGTGGCGTATTCTGGGTGCAGAGGAATGGTGATTGGCTGATCCTCAAAGGTAAAAACAGCTAAGAGATTTTTTGTCTTGTTTTAGAACACAGGTATTTGGAAACTAACGTATCTCTACTACTATTTATTTAAAATTCTATAACAACTCCAAATACAGACAAGGTCAATACAGACATTTGCTTCCCCTGACAGAGAGTACAGCTCCTTGTCAAGTCTGAACAGTTAATCTCTCCCGCATTGAGATGAACTAGATGGTAGCACTAAAAGATCTCTCGCGGCACTTATAAACTCCGAAGAATTCATTTCCCCTTCGTTCAGATGACACTAGATGGCAGCATTACAAGACAGTAGTGAAACTTCTATTTTTTAAGCAGAGACCAGATAGAAGTCCTTAGGTCTTGGTGTTACACCCCAGAGGTATTAATTTGGATGGGAATTTGGGGGACATTGCGATCTCCACAAATTTAAGGTGCCACACTTGCCATTTGTGAACACGGTGGTCTTTAGCTGGTCCCAGGATCAAACTCAAAAATTTGGGTAGCGATAACGGCTTTCTGCTGATTGAGCTACCATGATTCACACCCAAGACATATACATTTTTGCAGATCATGTGTATCCTGCAATATTCAATATAAACCCTGATGTTCATGGATACTTCATGGATGATAATGCAACTAAACAGTGTACCAGAAGTGTACAAAATTGATTCTTAGTACATGACTCTGAAATTCAACATACAACAGAGAATGAATATTAACCCCATCGAAAATATGAGGAATCGAAATTTAGTACAAAAGTGCCTTCAAAAGCGATTTTCTTTTCCTCTTAATTTACAAGATCTAAAAACTTGCATTAGAAGTGAATGAAATTCTTTAGACATAAATGTATTTCAGAAATATTTAGAGACTTGATGCCATAAAGAATAAGAGCTGTAACCAGTGTAAAAGAGTGTCAAAATTTTTTTTCATTTCTAATTTATTAGCCAATATGTGTAAATCTTAAAAGTTAAAGTTGTATACAACTCATATGCTATGATTCACTGCTGGCTAGCCAAATTGCAACACCAAGAAAGACAAGAGATATCATTACAAAATTTACTTTTTAGATAACATGTTGACCAAGTATCAAATGATTAAATTAATAGACTTCTGTGACGTATGATTCTTGCTAAAATCTAAAAGAAAGACCAGCTGCCATTGTTAGAGATCACTGCTGCCACACACCTCGGCATTGATTCAAAGAGACTTTGGATCTGTTCTTGGGGTACGCAGAAGAAACAGTTTCCACACATTGCCAAAGTTGATCTGGTGTGGCAGCTGGGAATGTAATCTGGGTCAATCATTGAGCAACCATGGACCACATGCGATGAAAGATCAAGAGAGTGAACCGGCCAGCAAAGCAAATCAATCTAGAGATTGACGAATAACTCTTGGATAATGCATGTCACATGTCGTCGAGCATTATTTTGTTGGAACAGCCATGAAGCTGTGGACAAGCCCTGAATTTAAGGAAGGACAACTGGCTCCAGCATCTCAGAAATGTATCGATAGCTAGTTAAAGTATCAGAAATGTGTACTTGAAGAGTACGAGAGTGAAATCCATTACCGCCCTATACCATAATACCCGGCACAGGACAAGTGTGACTGTGCATAACGCAGTTGCTTAGCATCATTTCTCCAAGATGTCTGCAGAGTCGAATGTGACCATTCCTGGTGTTGCAGACAGATGCGTTACTCATCAGTACAGACAATTTCTTGCCATTTTTCCATCCACATTTTTCTTTCATCACACCATTGGCGGTGAAAATTTCTGTGGTTCTGCGTCAAAGGTAGACGAAGCAATTTTGCATGCTACCTTCAGGGTGTTGTATTTACGGTGGCAGTGAAGAATATGTGATGGATGACCATAAATTTTTCAATTCTACTTCATATGATAACAATGATTAGAAGCACAAATCATTCTTTGAATATGTTAATAATTACGTCATCGCTTTTATATAAAAAGAGATGTAAGAAGATAGAATCATTATCATGAAAGAAAAATGGAAACCACATTTTCTGAACAAACTATGAAGCCAAAATTTCACTGATTAATGATCATTTGAAAAACATGATAAATTAAAAAATTAATCTCTGCACTCTAAATTGAAAATGAATATACTAATACAAATATAATGCATATTACTAAAGCATTCCAAACGTATTGAATTTTAATAAATGCGTCATTAAAAGAGAAAATGCCTAGTTCCCTAATAAAATATTTTCAATGAAAAAAAATTTTTCGTAAGCAAAATTATCGATATTGACATTTTGTATGCAAACTTGTATCAACGGCAAACTACTATTTTCATATGTAATTCTTCATACACAAAATCATGCATGAAGAATTAATGAAGATTACACAAAATCATGCATGAAGAGTTACATATGAAAATAGTAGTTTACCGTTGGGTTCTCCATAATCTAACTGAGCACCAAAAAGAGGAGCGTGTCAGAATCAGTAAAGAAACTCCTAAATTGCTAAATGATGGTAGCCACCACATCATTTCTAAAATTGTAACAGGTGATGTAATGTACATACCGTTTTTTGACGTTCCGACACGTCAAGAAAGCAAAGTAGGGGTCTTTGAAGATGATCCCGACAATGGTGAAAAAACAACGCGCACTGAAAAAAGTGATGTGGACCGTTTTCTTCAAAAGTACGGGATGGGTCAAAGCCATCAAGTTGGAAGGACAGAAGACAGTAATAGCAAACTGGTATACCACTAAATGTCTTCCAGAAATTCTACAAGAACTGAATGTTAGGGGATTAATACTTCACAATGACAATGTATCTTCACATACAGCCGGATTAACAGTTGAGTTTCTGAAACAGAAACAAATTAAAGTGATCGAACATCCGCTGTATTCACGTGATCTAGCTATGTGCGACTTTTGGTTATTCTTTAACCAAAAAAAAAGAACTTACATGGACGTCGTTTTCATTCAGAAGAAAAGATTGACGCGGTTATAAATGCATTTTTTTCATCTATTCCAAGAAATGAATGGCTTGAGGCATTTAATCTGTGGAAAATTCGTCTACAAAAGTGCATTCATGCTGGAGGAGTCTACTTTGAACGTACCTAAAATTTTGTAAGTATAACTATAAAAACCTAGTTGTATCTAAAACATTTCAGAGTGACCGTCGTATAAATATCTCATTGAAAACAAAATTATCTAGTTTCACAAATTGAAGTTTAAACTGATACGAGACTTTTATCAAAATCATATTATTGATAAGGAAAATATAATACGTTATTTTCATTGCATCTTAGATAAAAAAATTATCAATGTACTTTGTAATTTTACAATGTCACTTTCAGTTTTCTTACTTTGATTTAAGTAAAAATAATTTTCACTGCTATCATAAAAACTGCAGTTATTATAGCTCTCCAATTTGAAATAATTGGAGAGCTATAATAAATTCTATTCATTTGCATTTTCATACTCATATTCAGATAATTTTATTTTCAGTTCATTTCATGGAAAACTAAAATAAATTAGGGTGAATAAAACTTGAAAAAGGATGCATTAGTGGTTTATCATATATTCCGTAAATTAGTCTAAACCTTATTACATAAAAAATGTTTTTAAAATACTTATTTTATAATTAGTGTTTTTAAATTTTGGCTCTTAAATTCAAAAATATTTTTAGGAAAATAGATGCATTGCACAAAAAGTATTATATAGTGTAAATTTTTTATTTAAATTTATATTAGCTTCGTAAATAATTCGTTATCCTCGTAATTGGAAACAAAATTTGAATAAAATGGAAATCACTGCTGATTAAAACGTGTGTAAAAGAAATGTGCATTTTATTTAAAAATAATTCAATTTAAAAAGTTAATATTAAATAATTCAATTTAAAAGGATATTAGAAATTAAATAGTTCAATTTAATAGGTAAAATTTATGCATTAAAATAGAAATTCAATTGCTATATTTTAGTGATAAACTACACTATGGTAGAAAACTAAATTCTTCTTACATTTGATTGAATGGTTTAGCGCTCAACGGGCATTTTTTGCACACGAGGTCTAATTAGACCGGGACCTACGGTTTAAAGTGGATTCCGAACCACAATAAACATCCATGCTCAAGGTGGGATTCGAACCCACGAACCGAACGTAAGAGCGATAACCATTCGGCTGCCAGCTCGGCTTTTTCCCTTTGAATATTTACCACTGTTTTGGGTGTTATTATAGCTTCTATTTAATTAATCTTATGTATTTATGAATTTACGCAATTACATGCTCATTTATATTTTTATTGATTAAATTACGAAAAATAATTTGATGATGTACAAAGTTTTCAGCACCGAAAGTACCGAAACTTGCTTTTATTGTTCTGATTTCAAAGATGCTCGAAATGATGTAAATTATGCATAGTACTAATAAAAATTTTAAGAGATATAATAAAAATTTTATAACTTATGAATAATCAAATATTCTAATTGAAAAATTGCTCCGAAGATATTTGGCAATTGAAAATTTAAATTTGAGAAACTACCTCTGGTACCAGAACAACTACCTCTGGTAGTAATAACAGCAGTTATATGCCTGGGCATTGAGTTAAACAGAGATTGGATTGCATTTACAGGTACAGATGCCCATGCAGCTTCAACACGATGTCACAGTTAATCATCCGTAGTGACTGGCGTTTGGTGACGAGCCAGTTGCTCGGCAACCATTGACCAGACGTTTTTTATTGGTGAAAGATCTGGAGAACGTGATGGCCAGGGCAACAGTCGTACATGTTCCGTATCAAGGAAGGTCCGTACAATACCAGCAACATGTGGTCGGGTATTATCCTGCTGAAACGTAGGGTTTCGCAGGGCTCGAATAAAGGGTAGAGCCACGGGTCGTAACACACCAGAAATGTAACGTGCACTGTTCAAAGCACCGTCAATGCGAACAAGAGGTGACTGAGACGTGTATCAAATGGCACCCCATATCATCACGCCAGGTGATGGGCTTGTATGACGATGACGAATGCACGCTGCCAGTGTGCGACCATCATGACGCTGTACACAGAACCTGGATTCATCTGAAAAGATGACGTCTTGCCATTCGTGCTCCCAGGTTCGTCGTTGATCACACCATTGAAGGCGCTCTTGTCTATGACGCAGCGTCAAGGGAAGCCGCAGCCATGGTCTCCGAGCTGAGAGTCCATGCTGCTGCAAACGTCGTCGAACTGTTCGTGCAGACACTTGTTGTCTTCCAAACAACGACCCCGTTTCTTGACTCACGGCTCTTGACGTGGTTGCACGATCCATTACGGCCATGCGGATAATATGCCTGTCTTCTCGGCTGCTACTGATAGGTGGCCGTTGATATACCGCATGGCGTTCCGTATTACCGTCCTGAACCCATTGATTCCATATTCTGCTAACGGTTATTGGATCTCGACCGACGCGAGCAGCAATACTGCGATAAGATAAACCGCAATATCCGTACGCTACAATTCGACTTTTATCAAAGTCAGAAACGTGCTGGTACGTATTTCTCCTTCTTACACGAGGCATCACAACAACTTTTCACCAGGCAACAATGTTCAAATGCAATTTGTGTATGAGGAACCGGCTGAACAATTTCCTCATTTAAACACAATGTATGTGTCGCTATTGGCACCTGCTTTGTCTGAATGCGCTGAAAATATAATCATTTGCTTTCAAAGCACCTTCTTCCTTTTCGTATAAATTTCACGTCTGTAGCATGTTGCCTTCTTGGTGTAGTAATTTTAATGGCCAGTAGTGTATATATATATATATATATATATATATATATATATATATATATATATATTTACAGTTTAAGATTTTCAACCTTAAACAATAGTAAACACCGCTTCACAACAGCACACTGTATTGTACATTTCTGTATATGATGTGCGTACATTATATTCATATTATGTGATCTAATCTGATAATTAACAAGAAATATTTGCCATAAAAATTTACATACCTTATGGGTGATTTAGAGAAAATGTTGTTATTAAGACATTTGGACAAGCCAAGCTCACTTTTCAACAGCTATGGGAAATTAAATCAGATTACATATTTCGTTTAATCAGAGCACCACGAAGGTGAAAGTACACCTTTGTAAGACTACTCTAAAAGATGTAAATGCCAAAGGATCCACTCCCTCACTTTTGACTTTGATCTGGATGTGTAGAAAATTTTCTCCAGTATTTTAACTCCATGGTAACTGCTCAACTACCGACCATGACTTTCGATTCCGCATATTTAACGAACACGTATATCGCATGTACTCAGTGGCTTTTTGGCGTCAATTGGAAATGAACCCAACCCTCACGGACAGAAGGCCGATGCCCTAACCACTAAGCTACCACTGTATCAAAATCTCGACGATTCCACCCGGCTACTTCTATCTAACTGGTAGAACCCAGATCAGAGCTAGGTATAGGTAAGCATACGGGTGCAACTAGAACAATAATGGCCCTTATATAAAACATAAAATGAGCAAAGGACAAACATCGATAATTTTTCGCCAATTTTGTCACCAAAGATGGTAACTTTGCAGTTTGTTCCATATTTTAGGGATACCATAATTTAAATAATGCAAGCTAAATTTCTAGTATTTTACCAAGTCTTAGGAAGAAAGAAACCTTTAAAAATAGCTCTGTTTCGAGCATTTCCCTAGTGTGTATGATGAAAACACAACTGCATAAACCAGATGACTAAATAAAGCCTTTCGATTTTAAAGATTCATTGAAGTATTTTAACTGTTTTAACAAATTTTTACATTTAATGTTACCTGATTATAATTATTTTTGAAGATAAGTATTCATATTAAGATTAATGGCCGTAAGAACAATGATTTGACATCGATAAAACTGTACATTTTTTACAAAAAATACAGCAATGAAAAATTTCATTCATTTACGTTCATACAAAGGAATAAGAATTTAATACATATAATGCTTATTCTCTTATAAGAATGCAAGGGATATAAATATATAATCTTAAATATTTTCGTTGTAATAGAATCAATCTTATTGACCATTACAAATTTTTTTTTTTTATATTTTAGATACATTATTCTCTTAGACAAATTATGTGCAGTAACAATTGCGGATAATGTTGTATAAATTTATAGAAATTGTATTTACAATTAGGTATAATATAATATATTAATTGATACAAAGAATGCGTGTGCATAATATTCTCCTAATATGAACATATATTTATATGGGAAACAATTAATCACAGTCTGAAAAAAAGAAAATAAATTCATAATCATTTTCAGGAGATAAAATTTTTTTCATTTGTGCTTTTAGCATTTGTTTTAAAAAACAATTTCTTATTTTTAATGAATGATAAATGTATTAAGTTTTAATAAATAAAAGCTAAGACTTGTGATTCTCTTAATTGGACAGCGTTAAAATTTACATGCATAAAATTGCTTAGCAATGCTTGTACTTTTTATTTATATTTTTTGTATAATAGTTTTCTTTTAGGTAATTATAACTAATTTATGACAACTTTTTTTGATATATGAATGCTTCATATGTCAAATTGATTAATTCCATAAAACCAGAAGTACATATTGCTTTCTTATATTAAAGTTTTTTATATGCGTTTTTAGTGGTGTTAATACTTATTACTATAGAGAGAAATTTGTGCTGACGGAAATTTGTGCTGACTGAAATTTGTGCTGTATGTGTGTGCTGTCACACACACATACATACATACATATATACACACACGCATATATATATATATATATATATATATATATATATATATAATATATATATATATATATATATATATATATATATATATATATATATATATATATATATATATATATATATATATATATATATATATATATATATATATATATATATATATATATATATGTACACAAAATCGTCTGTACCAAATTTAGTGAAGGCTTAGTCTTTCTCTGGGTTTGCGAATGTAGAAGTGATTTTTCCTTTTATATTAATTTATTTAATAAGAACACTCTATCTTGTTTTAAATTATAGTCGCTTTATTGTATACGGCACAATTTTGTTATTAAGGAATTTGTAACAAAAATGTCACTTATTTTGTTTTAATCCTAGAAATTATTTATGTTTTGCTGTATATAAATAGAGTAAATACTCTTAAAAAAGTATGGCTTTAAAATTTCTATTAATGAAAATTATTGAAGCTAATTAGGCATTTCTGTGTTTATATATATATATATATATATATATATATATATATATATATATATATATATATATATATATATATATATATATATTAATATAAATAGACTACTTTTCTTTCCAAGTTAAGCTTTAATGACATATTTCTGTATATCATTACCGTAAAACGTAAAAATTACTTTTAGCAATATATAATTAAATTAATATTAAAAAATTCTTTTCTAAGTGATTAATTATTCTTTATTCAATAGAATTGCTTTCATTCAAAAAAAAAACCAACAAAATTAAAATTCTTCTATATTTACATAATTCATAGAAGTTTGAAGGTTTTTTTTTATTTTGAAGGAAATGCCATGAATTTGTGTAATTTCGATGATTCTGATTGTGGGTATACTGTAACAAAAGAACAGAGAAAACTAAAATGGCAGTGGAAAGGGCTATCAAAATCCCTCAAAACATCTGCTAAATTACCTTCTACTGACCACACTCGTGGAACTTCAATTGGTGAGTTTGAAATAAAATGAACTTTTTTTATTAGAATTAATCAGCTAATTTATCAAATAACAATAAATATATCCTTACGTCATCCAAATGTATTGCATTTAATAATCTCAAAGTAGACTATATATTTTTCAACACAATTTAACATTTTTATATAGTTTCAGAATCGCTTTTAAGTACAAAATAATGTAATTATAAATGCTTTTCTTAGTAATATTTTTAAGTGAAATGGAGAAGAAAAATGTTTGAAATTTTAAGCATTCATTCTAACTTTGAAAATTTGAGCCAAACTTTAAAAATCATTACCATATTTTCTAAAAAACATAAAGGATGAAAATAAGTTTGAGGTTATACTATTGAAGAATTTTTTAAACTACTCTGAATCTTATAAATCTGTTTGTGTTAAAAAACCTTGTATTTATTATTCTTTTTTCTAAATAAGAAATAGGTTAATATTGTATCTTCATATATTTGTCATTTTATTGTCATAATATTTGCATTCAATATGCATTTTTAATATTTGTATTTTCAAACAAAGAGATAAAAAAGCTGATATTTTGCATTTTCTTAAGAAAAATGCTTACCAAGATCTAATATAATTATATGTTTAAACATGTAATCAAACATTTTAATTACGTAATGTATATTTATAAATTCAGTACAGATTTTAAATATAGAACATTAAAGCATTTAATATAATATGCATGGTTAACATTATATATATATATATATATATATATATATATATATATATATATATATATATATATATATATATATATATATATATATATATATATATATATATATATATATATATATTTAATATTTATGGGTCATATATGATTAAATATAATATTCATAATATTCATGGTATCCTTCATTCATTATTGAAAATGTACACTGGAGGTAGCATGGGCGCCGGTGATGTATCTGGAAGTAAAGTGCAAATTGAGAGACCTAATAACACAATTGATATTAAGTTTGGAAATACTAATGTCTGTTCCGCCTTCAGGTTTTAACTTGTGGCAATTTATAAGGGACTGCATTTTATATACACGACCTCTGGACTCGTTTTCAGAGATATTTGGATTTAATCGGACAGTCTATACAGCACCTCTCTCATTGGATGACTGTTGGGGATATTACAAGCCTGGATATACTAGAAAATTTTGAATCAGCTTTCTCAAAGACACTCTATGTACTTTCAATGGGTCTCATCCCATGTTGGATTGAATGGTAATGAGACTGCCGATAATCTGTCCAAGGCTGCCACTGCTGATAACCTGATAACTCTAAATTAACCTATTCTGAAATTTTCCCAATTAAAAGCAAGGAATTAAGTACATTTTAGAGAGTTCCTCCTGCTCACCCATGGTACATTGTCAAAATATCTCGTTGGTGCCACAAGTTCAATATATCCAGAAAACGGCAGGAGGCTCTCTTACGCTTTCTGAGCGACTATATCAAATTATTTGCCTTTCACCAGGGCGAAAGGCTCTTTTCAGAATGTCATTGGTGTGGAGATGTTCAAGTCTCCCTCTATCACATTCTTATTTGTCTAAAATTTACAGTTTTTAAGATTTTAAGGGATCTAATTTTATTTTTTTACCTTCTGGACATTTTTAGTTTTATATACATGGTGTAACTTAGCTATATCATCTGAGATTAGAAAAAACATCAACATATAATATTCAACGGTAGAATATTAACTGGAGACATACTAACAGATAAAAACAAGCATATATTGTGTATTATATATATATTCACATTATCCATTTATAACTGTCTCTATCTGTGGGTTTAGATTCTGAAATAAAAGCTGGAAAAATGAAGTGCAATATCTAAAATGATTTGCTTCTATTGAAATTCAGAGTTTAGTTTACAGGCAAGATAAGTATCATATGAAATTGTATGACCTGCAAAGTTGCTGTTTATTCACTTAATACATAAAATTATTTGATTAAAAAAATTACATAAAATGCTTCATATTTTTAAGATTGTTATTAGAAAAAAATTTATTCAATAAAATATTTTTGAGTGAAGAAATAGCTTTAATATAAAGGTTAAATTAATCAAAATAAATCGATAGATTTTAATGAAAATTCTTACATGTTTCATGAAATGATATAGCTCGTAAAAATTTGTATGTAGAGCTATATATATATATCATAAATTCTCATTTAATTTTTAAAAATTGAGTCTTAAACTTAGTTAAAATTAAGGCATCAGAAAGCAAAATATACAGTTTCCATTCAAAACACAAAAGCATTAGAAGCATTTTAAATATGAGCTTTTTAAAAATATCCTTAAAAAGTATAATTTAAAAATCAATATTTAATTTTGTTAATTTAATTAAATTTAAATTATCAAATTAATAATTTAGCTTTGTTTGATAATTCATCAAATTATCATTTAAGCTTAATTATTTGATTAATATAATAATAAGTTGAGTTAAGTATCAGATATTAAATTTAATTAATTTGACGTAATTATTTGTTAATAAAATACAAAGCATATTTTGGAAAAAGATTTATTTCTCAATATGTTTATCAAAATTAATGAGCTTATATTTTTTGATTTTAAAGGATTAAATGCTTTTTTTATTCCATCTAAAAAAATTAATATATTTTGGATAAAAAATTTCATAATAAATTGCAAGTAATTTAATAAAATGCTTTTTGTGTAATGGGAAAATTGCTATCTACTTTCTGTCACGAAATAATTTTCTCCAAATTTTTCTAATTATCGTCTGTTACAGTTAGTTTTTTTCAATGAAAATGTATTTGATGTGTGTATTCAAAAAAAAAAAAAAAAAAAAAAAAGTGTTACTAAGTTGAATATTTTTTCAGGTGGTTATTGGCTTGGGGAAACTAAAGGTGAGATTCGACCTAGCTTATTGACTACGATCCTCAGCAGCCCCTTCTACGAAGCACCCGATCTGTCGATAAACTGCTTGCATTTCTATTATTATTTGGATGGAGATGGTAAATCCTTTTTCTGGGGTGGCGTCAAGCAGGCATTCCTTCAAGCTCATCTGAATTATTTTTCAAACGCAGACTCAAGTAAGATATAGGACATTAATACTTTTTCTGGTGTTTTTGATTTCATTGTTTTTCTTGACAGATATGGAAGTTTCGGGAAAAAAAAAGTCGTACAATTGTTAAGAAAATTAGTATGTAATAATGCTATCTCAATGTATATTGCCTTTTAGAAGCAAACATGTGTGACATTTACATATAAAATAATTCTAATATTCGAAATTATAATATTTCTGTTTTTGAGAAATAAATTGTATTTTTTTTTCAGAAAAAAAATTATAAAATTAGTCAAAAAATATTTTTGAAAACAATGCGAGGTTTTATATGTATATAATTCAAAGTGTCTGAATGCACGATGCATTTTAAGAAATCTATACTTTACAATAAAAACATTAATGTGTGTTAAGATTGTTACATAATTTAGTCGATTTATAATCAGAAAATATCATATTTAATAAAACTATTTTTCATGGTTTCTATAATTACTTTACAAATCTACTCTATGTTTTTGAATCGAATGTTAAATGATGTCTTTTGTTGTACACGTATGGTGCATGGGGCGAATGCATATGTTCAAAATAAAAAAAGTTAAATATTTCAGATATATGCCTTACTTATTGTATAAGTAAAATACGTTCATATTACAATGTAACATTCACAAATCACTATGTAAAATAGTTTAAAAAATTATCTTTTTAGGTTAGTAGCAATAAAAAATCCATGTGGTAACTTAAACCACACAAACTGTCATCCCTTAAAGTACTCCATCAAACAACAAAATTGTGCTATTTTATTATTTGATAGGGTTTAACAGTTTAAATCAGTTATAATAGAAACTGTTTTTGGAATAGTCAATCAAGAAACTTTTTGGATTAGTTACTACACCATATAGAGTTTTGGAGATATACTTCACCCTATAAAAGAATTATATAAGAGAATAAATTTACCAGTTCAAATAAATTTTAGATTTTTTTCTTAATTGGCATTATTAGAAGTTAGATTTGAGCTTAGAATATGTTTATTAATATACATCTAATTATATTGATACCGCGCTTTAGTTGTTATTCAACACTAAATGACTTGTATTGGCAATTCGAAAATTTTTTACAATCAAATTGATTTTTAGAATATATAGTTCCATTAAAATTTTTGACTGTAAAAATATTCATATTACCTATTTATTTTGAAACTAAACAAACTTAAAAATTATCATTTTTAAAACAAGGTAGAAAATAAACAGGGAAATCAATGGACTTCATTATTTTATTTTCTTATATTCGCGGCCAGAAACATTTTTGTTCTGATAAGTGCTACCCTCTTATCAGGCGGAAAAAGTCAGTCGACCAAAATGTTAACAAAACGCTATTAAACAATTCAAAAAACTTTCTTATTTAATAATTTACTTATGGATGAATGATAATACATTAGAAAATCCTTATAAGGCAATTTTTGCATACATATTTTATAGAAACTTTATTTTTTATATCCCTTACATTCAAAATTTGATGTCCAAATTTCCTTTTATTTTGGAAAATATGATTGCAAAATTAGAACTGAGTTGGAATTTGTAATAAAAAATGATTGTGTTTTACGGATTAAAAATGTAAAGGCAAAAGTATGTGTAAAATATGTTTATTCATTCACTTGCCAATTATAAAATCGAAGATTTAAGTGTGTGTGTGTGTGTGTGGGGATATAATAAATATAGATTGAATAAAATTTATACATATACTAAACTAAATTAGGTTTAGTGGATAAAGTTTTAGTTAAAAAAACCGATCATCCGAAATTAAATTAATAGAAATAAAATGTTTTTTTTTAAACTGTAGAGTTTGTCGTCGCGGGTGAATTTGAAAATGTATTAAAAATGTCAAAATAAAAAGTTACCTATTTATTTTTTTAACTATAATTGTTATCAGTTATAAGAAAATAGATTATTCATATTTAATAAATGAAAATTTAATGTATTATTTGTAGTAAATAAGAACACATTTCCTTATTATAGCTGTTAAGAATGAAATTAACTGGACTGTTAACTTAGAAACAGACTGTACCAGGGAAAAATCTGATACACATGTTGAAATTCCAGCCTATTAAGGAAACAAATAAATTTGTCATTATGTTGTGCTAATATTTATTCAAATTAGTCTGTGGAAATTTTTACATTTGGGAAAATTATGCGAATATCTGTACAAATTAATATTATGTTGTGCTAATATCTATTCAAATGAATCTTATGTTGTGCTAATATCTATTCAAATTAATCTTATGTTGTGCTAATAACTATTTAAATAAGTCTGTGCAAATTTTTCGATTGCGCAGATTATGCGAATATCTATTTAAATTAATCCTATGCTGTGCTGATATCTATTCATATTAATCTCTGTGAAAATCTTAAGTCAAGCTATAATTTATGATTCGAAGTCCTTAGCAGAGTCACATGTGATTTGAATTTACTAAATATTAGTATGACATACGGAGGGTATCAATACATTTTTAGAACAATTTCGCAGCCGTTTAATTAATGTTTAAAATGTAAAGATTAATTTTTTTTAAATGTTCGATCTGATAGCCTTTTTCCTGGACTATAAGTCTGCATCGTGATTTCCATGATAGAAGAGCTTTTCGCAATATTTCCAGGGGTATTGCTTTCACTTCTTCTTTTACTACTTTCCAGAGTCCATCTATCGTGGTGGGTTTGCGTTTAGAAATAGCCTTTTTTAATAGACCAAAGGCACAATAGTCCATAGGTGAAAAGTCAGGAGGCTTTGCAGGGATATGTTGAAAATGTATACATGCAATACTTGTATTAATCATCATTGTTTCATGCAGTGGTAGTTTTCGAAGTATGACTTATATCTTTGTCTTGATGAAGTTTCTCTCTTTGAAAGTCATTGGAATAAAGAAGTGGAACTTCTTTTGTAAATATTGGGCGTAAAACCTTCTCCTGATAGTACAATGAGTGGATTTTAACATTTCTTTCCACTCTACTTATTTTTAATTTCCCATTGTAGGAGAAACCTCCGATAATCATAAACCCCTTACTGAAACTTTCTTTACTTTGACGGTAACGGGTTTGTACATTTTTTCTCCTCATTTTCTATAGTAAAAAGACCTTTTTTGTTACATTCATTTAGGCAAACCCATGCTTCATCAAGGGTCACAATGGTTTTCCATTTATCTCCTGCTAAGTGGTTTTCATGCCGGATTCTACAAAATGTTTTACATTGAGCCACATGTCTCCGCAAAAGCTGGAGAACATTATGTTTTTCAGAATTTTTAAGTTGTAAATACCGGTTTATTACTTTATTTATTGTTGTTACAGATATATCTAAAGTCTTTGCAATTGATTTCTTTGTTGGCGGATTTTCTCTTGTTACCAGCGATTTCACTTTAGAAACATTTTAAACAGTACGTACCTTTTACGGATATTCGTTTAGTCTTCTTTCTATGTAGAAATAATGACTGACAGTTTTTACCTGTCCAATTAATAATATTGCTTATTTTGCACATAGAAATTGTGATACCTTGCATTTTACAACATTTTTGAATTCTCGAATAAGAACGTTTATCTTCGGAAAGCGCAAAAACATATCCTTCAGTTCACAGCATGCTTATATGTGGCATTTTGAAAGAAAAATAAATTTAAAAGTAGCAGACGATATTTCTCATTTCAAATAATTAGCTGTTGCCAAAATTTTTATTCTAAAACATTTACTTTTTTTTAATTCGTTATCGAAATTGTTCTAAAAATGTGTTAACACCTTCTGTATATTTGATTCACTTACTCATTTACATATGTAAAGAAAAATTTTATTAAAATTTAGGTATTTTTGAATTTTAGTAAAAATTTAGAAACATTTCAATTAATCGAAGTCTTTTGTTACATACTTGATTCTCTTTTCTTCTTATTTAAATTGTTATAAAATCAGTAATTATATTTCGTAAAACACGTTTTATAAAATTAGGTTTAGACATGATTATGTTATTAAATTTTTTCAAGCATACATTAATGAATAAAAAAGCTTTTGTGAAATATGCATGATCACATGGGGTGATAAACATTTTTTTTAGGATCATGGATCGTAACGAAGGCAAAAAACACAACAAAGCACAGGGAATGGACCTACGTAGAGTCAAGACTAGAGATTAATAAAAAGTACCAGGTAAAGATTTTTTTAGTTAGTGTAATTCATACTGATTATTATAATGATCGTTTTATATATAGTTACACTATTATTTTCAAATATTTTAGTTTGATATTAATGAAATGATAAAAAAATAAACTAAATAAGTATTCATTAAAATCGTAAGGACACAATATGTGATCAATTATTAATTAAATTTTTTACTCTATTATGTTGATGTAAAGATATAATAGATTTAAACCCATTTTTAAAGTGCCTATTGCATTATAATTTTTGCAGCTTGTTTCCAAAAATACGAATTTGTCAAATGCAGTTATTCACTAGTTAGTTCAACGATAGATTAAAAAGGCAATTTCGATATTTGAACTCATATGTTACATAAATATATTTTACATGTTTAAAAAAGGCTGTCGTAGTCTAATAATTAGGGCACCAGTTTTCCGTCCGGTAGAGAGGGTTTCGATTCCCAATGCCGCCAAAAACCCACCTAGTATATGCGATATATGTGCTCGATAAGTCTGTGGAATCGAAAGTCCTGTGGTCGGTTGTTGAGCAGTTAACATACCCATGTAATGAGAAAGATTTCTTCCTTTGTTCATCATACATGTTAGAGAAAATTTCCTTCCTATCCAGATCAATGTCAAAATTGAAGGAGTGGATCCTCTCTTGGTGCTATATATTGAAGGAGTTAAGAGCAAAGTCGTTATTTTCCTCGTCGTGATTCTCTGGTCAAACGAAAGACACACCCTACTGATTTAAATTTGCTTAGCCATTATCAGAACCAGCTCGACTCGTCCAAGTGTCACAAGCAACAACGCATGCTTAAAAATGTTATTATTTAGAAAATGATTTCATTTAATATGTTTACATTTTAATTCAAAATAATAATTTATTCATGTAAGTTTCAATATATTTGCCATGTTCATTGCAGTGCATGAAGAGGATGAAACAATATTAATGATTTCTTTTTTTCCCACGAACTATCTTTTCTTTAAAGTAACTGCAATGCCCAGTAAATTATAAGAAATATAAAATCAGAATCTTGATTTTGCATTTGTTATAATTTATTTCCAGATATTGAATAAAATCCTTTATAACATTTATTTAATATTAGCAACCAAATTTAATTTACACTACTGGCCATTAAAATTGCTACACCAGAAAGAAATGCAGATAACAAAATGATATATATTGGACAAATATATTATACTAGAAATAACAAATGATTGAATTTTCAAAACATTTGGCTGGATAGATCCTGAGAAATCAGTACCCAGAACAACCACATCTGGCAGTAATAACAGCAGTTATACGCCTGGGCAGAGTCAAACTGGTAGTGGATTGCATGTACAGGTACAGATGTCCATGCAGCTTCAACACGATGCCACAGTTCATCAACCGTAGTGACTAGCGTTTGGTGACGAGCCAGTCGCTCGGCAACCATTGACCAGACGTTTTCTATTGGTGAAAGATCTGGAGAACGTGATGGCCAGAGCAACAGCCGAACATGTTCCGTATCAAGGAAAATCCGTACAATACCGGCAACATACGGTCGGGCATTATCCTGCTGAAATGTAGGGTTTCGCAGGGCTCGAATAAAGGGTAGAGCCACGGGTCGTAACACACCAGAAATGTAACGTGCACTGTTCAAAGCACCGTCAATGCGAACAAGAGGTGACCGAGACGTATATCAAATGACACCCCATACCATCACACCAGGTGATGGGCTTGTATGACGATGACGAATGCACGCTGCCAGTGTGCGACCATCATGATGCTGTACACAGAACCTGGATTCATCTGAAAAGATGACGTCTCGCCATTCTTGCGCCCAGGTTCGTCGTTGATCACACCATTGAAGGCGCTCTTGTCTATGACGCAGCGTCAAGGGAAGCCACAGCCATGGTCTCCGAGCTGAGAGTCCATGCTGCTGCAAACGTCGTCGAACTGTTCGTACAGACACTTGTTGTCTTCCAAACAACGACCCCGTTTCTTGACTCACGGCTCTTGACGTGGTTGCACGATCCATTACGGCCATGCGGATAATATGCCTGTCTTCTCGGCTGCTACTGATAGGTGGCCGTTGAGATCCCGCATGGTGTTCCGTATTACCGTCCTGAACCCATCGATTCCATATTCTGCTAACAGTCATTGGATCTCGACCGACGCGAGCAGCAGTACTGCGATAAGATAAACCGCAATCCCGGTACTCTACAATTCGACCTTTATCAGAGTCAGAAACGTGCTGGTACGCATTTCCCTTTCTTACACGAGGCACCACAGCAACTTTTCACCAGGCAACAACGTTCAAATTGTGTATGAGGAACCGGCTGAACAGTTTCCTCATTTAAACACAATATAGGTGTCGCTACTGGCGCTTGCCTTGTCTGAATGCGCTGAAAAGCTAATCATTTGCATATCACAGCACCTTCTTCCTTTCGTATAAATTTCACGTCTGTAGCATGTCGCCTTCTTGGTGTAGCAATTTTAATGGCCAGTAGTGTATAAAGCCAAATGTAGTTGAGAATAAATGTAGAAATCTACCTGTTTCCGCACACAATAAACATTATAAAATTGAAGTCACATTACACTCTTGAATAGAATATCACAGACAACCATTTTAAACTAAACTATATTTTATTTACTTTGAGATATAATTCAGTGAATGTGGAGTGTTATTATAACGTTGAATAATTTAGTTGCTTATTACTAATTTCAAAAATCAGATATATATATATATATATATATATATATATATATATATATATATATATATATATATATATATATATATATATATATATACTTGATGGTAGATAATCTAACCATATAAATACCATCAAATACGTGTTCAAAAATTTGTACACAAAGAAATAGGCATTAACTTTATGAATAATATGCGATACTCCACTTTATGAAAAATCAGTATTTTCTCTGTTATACATACTTGAGGGCTCCTTGACGCTTAATGAAATACAAACTAAATAATGTGTTTCATAAAGTGAACATTTAATCCATTCTTATTGATAATATTTCATAAAACAACTTTTATATGAGACTCAGATATGTCAGTTATAATTTTGTATGTCCTTTTGTTTTGGTAAATTTATATTCATTCAAATTTTATAAATAGGTGGAAAAAGAAAATCAAACTCTTCACACATTGAAATTTTAAAACTACTTTTAGAATTGAAGAAATAATTTATTAATTTGTCGGCTCATTTTTGTTTGCATTGTTATCATACCTAAAAATTTAACTTGAATTTAGCTTTTACTTACAACATTGGGAATTAGCATTTCCTGTCCAATTGATGGTACAAAGTTATCATTTGCTTTTGGAAAACATGTATTTGTATTCCAAATGAAAGTCTCTTCCATTCTCATGTGAAGTGGAAAATACTTGAGCAGATGCTATTTTCGCAAGAAAGTAGTTATCTGTTTGACAGTCAAGCTGCTTTGCAGAAGTCTTTTTTAAAATTTGTTCTTCCCTTTGAATGCTACCTTATTTTTTACAAATTAGCTAACGAAAATTGTTTCACCACAACCCTGGCCCTCAGATGTTCCTAGTAATAACTGATGAGAGCTGGATCAATAACCATTTTTCTTTGTCCTTAACCAATGCTAGATATTTTAAAAGAACTGATCAGAGACACTGTTTTCAGTCACTTCAAAAAATAACAAATTTTGAACTGGTGTAGCACAAAAAACAAACCAAGCTATTAAATAGTACCTGTCTTTATAAAATACATAAAGAGCTTGAAACATCAGAAGAAGTTATTTAAGAGAAGCAATGGATATTCTCACGCAATACACGGAGTTTTTAAAAGACAATCCACCATATTTGGAATATTAGTTGATCTTATTTGCAGGGCTTGTCAAAATATGGAGAAAAATTCATTGCAAATTCTACGTGAATAAGAAACTTTCCCCATCAATTTGGATTTGAACACGTGGGTCAAGACATTTAATTGAAGAACAGATGCTGCAAAATATCCTTGTTAAATGGCTGGTAAATTTTAACTCAGCTACTGTTCTCCTTTAATAAAGTGGTTTTCTTTTTAAGATATAGTACAATAGAGAGACGTTTGGTCGCAGTGCTAAAAGTTCTCTTGGAACCACCTTCTCGTAAGTATGAGTCTAAACTTCTACATACAATATCATAGGATTGAAATCATAGATTAACGAGTTCCATATACAATATTAATATTTTAAAGATTACTTTTTGAGATCCTCTATATTTGAATACTTTTCAGTTATTAGTACACACATATATATATACATTCTTGAGAAGCAAAAGCTCATGATATTAGAACGATAACACTGTGTATAACATAAAAGAGAATGCAAATCCATTCGAAGCGTACATATAAATACTGATTGGTTGAATATTGCAGATTATTAATTTTCCACGATGATTATCCAACTATCTATGCAATAGGATTTGTCCATTCATCGTTTGATGAATAACATAACGAAAATAAACATTTATCTTGGCCGGCACAGCTACCCGACATCAATACAATTGACATCTTGATAATTTTTATTAGAGCGTCAATAGGAAATCGATATGTTTCACCAGCATATCACCTAGAAATTTTACAATATTTACATGAAGAATGGTACAATATTCTTCGAACTCAATTCAGCTGTATTATATCCAAAGGGGGTTTTATATCATTTAAAAAATATCTTTATAAATATAAAGTTTTTTATATTGATAGTTTATATGTTACTCGTATTTTACATAATTTGTATATTACTTAAAAATAAATTTTTATAGGTTATATTTTAAATAATATCTTTCATAGTTTTTTGACATTTTTGTTAATGATTTATTTTAATGTGTACAAATTTGTTACCAATTTGTGTCACTTTTAATTAATGTCAGTTTAAAAAAGAAAAGGTTAACATACTAGTATATTTTATAAGTTAAACAAGATTTGAAAGTGTTCAAATGCTTACAGCAACTTAATGTCAGGAAATTAAAACTTTATTGCAAGGACAATCACCCAAAAAAATCTCTATTCCATTCAGCGTAAGAGTGCTGAATAAGGTAATTAATTACTCGCAACAACATTTGACACACTGTTTGTAAAATTATTATTCATAGCAACATAATTATTTAATTTTTCTTACTATTTTAAAATTAGTTTTTGATTTGATTCCATAAAGATTTTTTTAACTAATAGTCTTTCAAATACCATTAAAAATTATATTTATTTAAAGGAATTCTAACGTAAGGTATTTGGTAAGCAATATATACATGAAAAAATTTAAGAAATTTGAGATTATGCTTCAATGGCTTATATGATAAGTGTACAGCAGCATTTTATAAAGCATCCAAGAATTATAAAATTGTATGTTAGAATTCGAAATCCGTTTATTTAAAAATACATTTTCAATTCAGGAGTGTAATTTTTTATTAATTTTAAAACTTTTAGTTGATGATTACAAATATGATTGGTATTTTGTCTAAATATATTAATATAATTTTTATTATAATATATTGATTATTATATTAAGTATAAATGTTTAAGTATATGAAAAATTTTTAATGTGCTTAAAATTGTATTGGGTATATAATTCCCAAAACAGTTCTGCTTGTTGTAATATTTTTAATATTAATATATTATACGATTTATTTTAAAATTTATTATGATTTATTCTTTGGTAAAAATTTTAGCTATTCAAAAATCATAAAAACATATTTTTATAAGATATGATGTTAATAAGAAAAAAAATCTAGCCTATTCTTTATTTACGGATGTGCCAAAATGTTTTGTTTTTTGAATTCCCAGTTCCAGTTCACCATTGGCTTGCAAACACCAGTAGCAGCACTCATTGCTATTGACGACGTCAAACTTTTACCTGGAAGTTGTGCTGAAGCAGGTAAGTTTATCTTACTTTTAACTGATAAAACTGATAGACATTTAAATGCATACGATATGATAAAATTTAGGAAATATTATTCCCCGATTATGAGCAAATTTTCACACATTTACCTACACTTGAAAAAAAACATCCTTAGATGAAAATTTCAAGTTTTCTAATAAAATATCTTTTATCAGCTTTCTCACAATCATTATTGTTGTTGTTCTCATGTGCCAGCTAGGCTGGTAAATTAGAGTGGCTGCCCCACTTTTCCAACTGAACCTTATTTGGTGTCGAGTCCTACTTCTTCAGTACACACACATACCATAGGGACCCGTTCGTAGAGTAGGCAACCATTCACACCTCATTCACACACAAGGAAAGGACAAAGATAGGATAGAGAGAGAGAAAGTACATCCATGCCTGAACCGGGGTTCGAACCTAGAGCTTCCCTATCCGTAGTCAGGCACGCTGACCACTAGACAAGTTGCCCCGCAATCGTTATTAATATGATTATGTTATTATAATTAGTTTTCAATTTAGTGATTTACAAAATATTGAAATGAAACTATTACTTAATCGAGTGGAATATAGCATCGCGTTATTCTTTTTGACCCCATCTTAAGTGCAACAAGCCAGCTGCTGAATAATTAGAGCTGTAAGCTGCAGCTCAATTACGTGTTGGTTCAATTCCCGTCGCAGTAACGGGTATTTGCTAGGATAGTCTACTACTAGTTGTTGTTCATAGTCTAATTGGGATTCATATATGAAAAATAAACGTACAGTGACCCACAAGAATGTCTTTAAGACACGGCATAAAAACTATTAATTTGAAGAATTATTTTCTTTTTTAATATAATATCTAAAATTATTAAATATTACATTTAAGAAAAAATATTGCATTTCGTTTTAATTATATATTACATTACAAATTAACATTATTTTTCATTCCAATTATTTTTTTTCAGCATTTGGTTATGAATATCGAAAGAGCATTATTAGTAGCCATCTTTCGTAATATTTAACAATATACCAATTAAGGTATTGATTTGTTTGTTTTAATATCAGTAAATTAAATGTAATTAATAATTTTTTTATTGTAGGGTATTATGAGAATTTACACACGATCCAAATTTTAGCACTTTTCGAATTTAAATACTGATATCTATAACACACAATGAAATTCGTAAAAATTAAATCCTAAAGTTAACAGTTCCTAAAATTAAATCAATACATTTCATCTGTTATTACATGAAGAACTTAAAAGGAAAAAAATGGAATACATGGAAATTAATACAGTAGATCACTTTTAAATCAGAGAATAAAACAGAGCACCTTGTATTAACTCTCTTTTTAGTCCTATGCTGATATTATTCATGATTTTACAATTTATTAAAACTTAATACTTAATAAATTTCTTTTACAGTTTGGTATTCAGGTTAGTATATATAATTATTTAATAAATATTTCGTATTCTTCTTTAAAAATTTTAATATTGAAGCATAATTCTTTACAGTTCTATTATAACATTAGATATATTTTTAAAAAGTAAATGTTGATATATAAAGTAATTGATTTTTTTTTAAATTCTGGATAAACTTTCAAACAAATCAGACATTCTAGTTAAAAATAACTTTATGGTTTAATTCTAATATTAAAAAATAAGTAGATATGATATTACTTTGGCAGAACTATAAGTACAATGTTATTACAGGTATAAAGACATTGATTATATTACTTATATGAAAAATTAGTTTTTAAATATTCATTAATCTTTTTCAGATATATATATGTAATTTAAAAGTTAAATTAATTAGTAATCAATTATGCCAAAAATTTTTTATATAGTATATTATGTGGCACAATGAGTTTAAATGTATTTATAATAATTAAATTTATATAGATTATAATTGTCAGTAATTAGATGTCAATTTAACCAATAGCAGTCAAAATTCACACAGTAGTTTCTTTTTTTTAAAAAATGTAAGAAAAACTTAAGCCAAGGTCTACAGTGTCCATATTTCTTTTCAGTACTGGGGGCCCTGGGATGTCAAGCCTATGTCCCAATTAGGTGATCAGCTTAATGCCAGACCCCCAGGGCTTAACCTCTAAGCGTGATTGGTGCTCAGTTTTATTGACCCACCGAAGGGTTGAAAAGCTGAGTCGACCTTGTCCAATCTAAGAATCGAATCTGTGAGGTACAGATTCGAGTGATAATCAGTAGCGTAGTGATAACCGATAAATAATAACGCTATTGGTTATTGGTTACTGGTTATTCAACGCTACTGATTATCACTACGCTACTGGACTTCTTCTTAGGAAGTATATCGCTCATTAGATGTATCAATATTCCATTTATTAGTAATTAAACAAGTCCAAATTTAAGATAAGTAAGGATTAATACTGAATAAATTTTTGAGGTTTTTCTTCGAGTTGTTAGCTGAATGTCAGAGGTCTGTTCTTCAGTTTAATAGTTCGTAGATTCAATTATACTTTCATAAATAGTTTTTAGATTCCATTACTCTTTCATAAATAGTTCATAAAGACGGTTACTCTTTCATAAATAATCTGTAGATTCGATTACCTTTCCATAAATAGTTTTTAGATTCGATTACTCTTTCATAAATAGTATGTAGATTCGATAACTCTTTCATAAATAGTCTGTAGATTCGATTACTCTTTCATAAATTATCTGTAGATTCGATTATTTTTTCATAAATAGTCTGTAGATTCGATTACTGTTTCATAAATTGTTGAGGAAAATGTTAAAAAGAACTTCAGAAATTAGATAAACAAATAAATACTAAATAATTTATAATATTTTCAGTTTCAGCAAAATTTTTTTCTCTGCGATTTCCTTATAAAACCTCCCCAACATAACATTCATACTAATTACATAATAAAAAGAAATTTGGGTTTCTATATTTATTTAAATATACAAATGTATGAATATGAATAGAAGATTAAAAAAAATTGCATTTTTAATAATATTTTCGTCCTATTATAAAAGCATTGAATTTTTTTCAGGATCTTGTAATTTCGAAAACAATAAATGCACGTGGACTGATGGAAAAGGCGGTTATAGTTGGATCATTAAAACAGCTTCAAGTAACAAAGACCTTGGGCCTGATGTAGATAACACTCTTGGAACTTCCACTGGTGATACATTTTAACAAATCTTTGATATAAAGAATTAGAAGATAGTGATAATGACAGTTATAATCTTATTTCAGTTTAATTTCTTTAAAATAAACTCTCATAAAATAAACCTTTAGCATAATTTTAAAATCATAGATGATATAAAAATACTTGTATGTATATAAATATCAATTTGTTTAACAATATATATTTTTAGATCTTAATAATGAATAAAATTCTTGAATATAGGAAAATATATAGTATTCAGCACTTTAAACAAAAATCCCGGTTCAAAAGCAAACTTGGAAAGCGAATTTTTTCCACCCAGCAATGTCTCTTTATGTCTTAGCTTCTACTATTATATGAAAGGAGAAGATCTTGGGTCCCTAAGAGTAAGTTTTTTGATAGACATAATTTTTTTTAATAATTTCCAATTGTTAAAGTTTATTTGAATAATTTTAAATAAGAATAAAATATTTTATAATATGATTTACAAGCAAACATAGTTTTAAATATTTACTATGAAATAAATGAGATGATAATTTATGTTATTTAAATTTAATCTGATAAATGAATAACTTTTGTTATGATGATATGCTTAAAATATGTTTTTTATTTAAAATTATAATGCTATTTAATAATAATGTTTCAATGCACTCAACTTTAAGTTCTCTAAACTCAATGAAATTAAAAACTTCTTTTAAAACCGAATAAATTATGCGAGTTAATTACTAATACCAGAATGTCTGACACTGTAAACTTAATATTTTTTTACTATTTAGTATAAATTAAGGAGTTGCTGCAATTTAAAAATTCAATAAACTTTAATTAGGCTTATAAAAATATTAATATGTATTTATATATTTTAAAATTTAAATTTTCAAACAACATTGCAAATGTAATGTGTAAAAACTATTTATGAATTCCAGTAATACTTATAATTGTGCAAATTACTTAAGTTAGAAACTGTTTTAAGATAAAAAATTTATACATTCAATATTTCTATAAGAAAATTTATTATTTATGTCAATGGAGCAATCAATAATATCTTAAAAATAATTGTATAACGGCAAAAAAAATTTTTATACTTTAATTATTTATAAATTAGCAATAAAAAAGATCTTTAAATTTTAGTTACTGACATTTAAAATTGATTAATTTTTTAAAAATTCTTTTAAATAAATTTTAAAAACTTAAAAAAACGATTCTTTTGCTTGCTGTTAAATGGGCAATGTAGGAATTGAAGAGGTAAATTCAAAGTCAAGCGTTGTGTGCATAAATTAAAATTTTTTCTCTATTTCCTTTAGCAATAGCGGATATTTTATTTGCAGCCTATTTTATAATCTTCTTGTAAAATGAATAAAATAATTTTAAAATTAATAAAATGAATGAAAAAAATTAATTTTAAAATAATATGAAATACATAGATGATAATTATATTTTTCTATATTGTATTTCTAAGCGACATTAGTTTATATATTTGGCATTTTATATTATCACTTATACATTAAGTTGATTTTTAATGTTTAATTTTAATCCTTCAAAATTTATATGCATTCCAATTTTGTATAAAATATTTCTTCAATTTTTGTGATTTACTTCTTATCTATGTTTTTATTTATCTTCATTTTCTGTTATTTCTCCAAGGAAAGTAAAAGCTCAATATGTATATGTTTAGCATTTCGATTATAAAAATAACTTCAATAAAGCTAATGTTTTCTCTGTAAACGTAAAATAACAATTTATGATTCACCTGTATAGGTTTTCCAAAGAGACGAAAATACCACAGACTCGACAATTTGGCTATTAAAGGGACATCAGGCAAGTAATTGGAAAAAAGGAGAGGCTTTGCTTAAGCCAAATAATCAAAACAACCAGGTAAATATTTCTATTTTTAAATGTAATTGGATAAGCGTGAAAAAAATTCTGAAAATTCATAATAATCCCAAATAAAAGCTTTGTAACTAGAATAAATCTGAAGGTAATCACCATAATTAAATTGTGAAACAGTAACTATTATAAATAACTGAAACTGAAGAACTACAATATGCTGTTCATTTTCCAGAAATATATTGAAAATAATATACACAGAATAATTCAATACTTTTTAAGCCACTCTCTAAATACATTTTATACTTCACTTCCATCAGAGTATTTAGAGAAATTATTTTCTACATCTAATCATTTATAAATAATTTTATTTTGTTTAATATATAAGAAAACATGTTATGGTTTTTTAATATAGTTTAACTAAGTATTTTATCACTTAGACATTCAAAAACGTAAATTAAGTAAGTTTTGAAAAATATTGCCATACATAATTTGTTGATTTTATACAATTTTGTATCGTCAACAGGCAGTATTTCAAGGCATTACTGGCTCAGGGAAGAATGGTTTCATGGCATTAGATGATTTGAGAATTCGTAAAGGGGAAAAATGTGAAACTCAACCATTAGAAGCAGATCCTCGATATGAAGGTAAGATTTATTAAAAAAAAATTTAATACTATAATACTGTACTATTATAGAATACTATATTATACTATAATGTAGTACTGTGTAGTATTATAAATAACTATAATACTATGCAATGTATTAACTAGTATATTATTCAAAAACAGTTGCTAAAATTTGAAACTTGATAGTAAATGATATAGTACAGTGTTTCTCAACCTTTTAGCATTTACGGCCCAATTTTCAATCATAATTTTCATCGCACCCCCTCCCTCCCCAAGGCATACAATAAAATGTATACAATAATAATGTATTTTGAGTATTTTGGCGCTAAACCTACACTACACAACCTAAATTTTAAACTTTACAAATTACCAAGAATGCGGAAATATATTGACATTTTGCAACACCGATCTCCAGCATTGAAAAAACAAGAATCCTATGCCTTTTTATTGCTCTTGCGTCCTGCCATGTCGGGCTTTCCTACGGTTTCGCGAGAAGCTTCGATTTGTCTGGTCAGCTTAAAAGTTAAGTTAGAAGCGTGCGCAGATGTGAACAAATGTTTTCTCATATGGAGAATGAGAAAGTTCTATGACGCCAATTTCAATTCCAGACAATCTTATTCGAGTCGATCCTTCTATCATTATTGAATCTATTCTGAATGTGTATGTTATATATATATTTTCAGGTAATTGCAATTCACTGTATTAAATATTCACGGTTTATGCAAAATCATGGATAGATTTTTAAGCGGGCGTAAATGAGAACTAGACGGTAGACAAGCATCAACAAGTACACAGACGAGCGTGGTTCCGAAAATAAAATCAAGAAAATGTTCTCAAGAATACTTAAATTTTGGATTCACTAGTCTTCTTCTTTCTTATTACCTGGTCTAAATCAGATTAGGTCCATGACATCTTTCGCCTTCAAAAAATTAAGGACAGCTCCAGGGCTGTATAAATGTTCACGTTTTGAAAAACCAATGCAGTTCAATAGGTTTTCGGGACTGGCTGGGTTCACTAGTACTAAAGTAAATCAAGAAGAAAAGCCCCTGTGTATCATTTGCTCAAAAATGTTGGTGGCAGATAGCATGAAACCTAATAAACTTAAACGACATTTGGAAACGCTTCATAGTGAGTATGTAAACAAACCCAGAGAGTCCTTCGAATTAAAATTAAAATCATATGAAAAGCTAAAATTATTGCTTAAAAAAAACTTTGTCTGTGAATGAAAACGCTTTAATTGCGTCTCTTACAAAGTTTCATATAAAATAGCTAGATACAGAAAGCGTCAAACCATTGCTGAAGAGTTTATTTTGCCAGCCGCAATTGAGATTGTAAAAAGTATGTTTAGAGATAATTTTGCAAAACACTTGCAGTCTATACCTCTTTCAAATAATACTGTTGCCCGTCGAATTGCTGATATAGATGAAGAGGTAGAGTGTCAGCTTTTGTCGAAGTTGCGTGACAAATTGTTTTCAGTACAACTCGATGAGGCAACAGATAGTAATAAAGATGCTCATTTCATTGCTTATGTTCGATTTTGTGATAATTTGGCAGTAATAAAAGAATTACTTTTCTGCAAACCAATAGAACTCAAAGCAACAACACTCGTATTATTTGCTATCTTAAATGATTTTATGAACGAGGCAAACATAGAATGAAAAATATTGCATCGAAACATTCACCGATGGTGCTCGTTCTTTGTTCGGAAGATTCCAAAGTATTCAAGCACTTGTGACACAAATATTGCCACAGTGCATCTTGACACATTGTATGATCCACAGAGAAGCTTTGGCTTCCAAAGAAATGAGCCTGATTTGAAAATTGTGTTAACTTCGGTTGTAACCATAGTAAACAACTTAACAATGTTTGCAAATTTGAATGATTGTATTAAAACTTACAAGGCTGAAGAACAACATGTAAAAGTTGTTTTTGTAACCATTGAAAATCATTTAGCAATGCTAGCAAAGAATTTTAAAAAAGTATTTTTTTGCTGATGACAAACTAATATCAAGTTACAAGTGGGTGAGCGATCCATTTCAAAATACTCCCGAAGGACTCTCAATTGAAGAGGAAAAAACCTTCGTAGACTTCATGGCAAGTGGTGAAACCAAAAGACAATTGAGTAATAAATCACTCTTTGAATTTTGGGCAGAAGTGGATGATGAGTTTTCTGCACTAAAAACGAGGGCATTTCGCATTCTACTACCATTTTCAACATCTTACCTTTTTGAAACTGGATTTTCTAATGGTGGCTTCTTTGAAGACAAAATATAGATCTCAACAAAATATAGAAAAAATACTGAGAGTGTCTATTTCTAATATTAAACCCTCTTTCGAAAAACTTTTTTCTGAAAGACAGGTCCAAGGAAGTCACTAATATTTATTAAATTTGTTTTAAATTTAGTAAGTTGTTTTAATTTAATAAGTTAATTATTAAATATGTCGAAATGTATTTTGTTTTGTATGTGTGTGTGTGTTCTTTCCTTTCAGTCACTTAATCATTTTTTTTAAACAACATTTTTTCTTGGATATGCTTGTACCCCCTAGGGGGTGCGATTTACAGGTTGAGAATCACTGATATATTAAAATTTTATGATTATAATATTATTTGCTTTATCAATCGCCTTACACGGTTTCACTTATTTGCTTTTACAGAAACCAGATTATAGGATTTTTGGTTAAAATTGAATTGAAGTATATCGATAATTCTTCAACATGATTTAAGCTTCTCATTCAAAATTTTAAAATATTAAATTGAAAATAAAAGTCTCTGAAATATTAAAAAGAAATAAAATTCTGAATTAATAAGAAATAAAATAAAATTCTGAAACAAATTATGCATTTTAAATCCATATAAAATTACTTACCATTAGCTTTGAGTAGATTAGCTTAGATAAAATTGATTTTTTAATCAATGTAGATTTAGATTAGTTTTTAGATAAATTAAATTATATTGCTTAGAAAGATTAAATTAAATTAGGTTAAATCTAATTTTATCTAATATAATTTAATATTTAATTAGTTTAGATAAATTGTAGATTTATCTAATCTAACTAAAAAGATTAGAGAGTTAGATTGGATAAATAGATTGAATTGAATTTTTACAAAATAGAAAGATTTAATACAGCAGTTGTCTCGTTTACTTTATTTAAATAATCGTCAAATACGAATTTTGAAAGCAAATTTATATTTGATAATGCTAGTTTTAGTCAAATAAAATAACACATATTTGATCAATATTTCATTTTGAAAAAAAGCTCTGTCAATTAAGTTTTATACAAGGAAAAGAGAAAAGGTAATTTCGCATTAATATATTAATAATTTTAAAAGTACCTTATTTCATGCAAACTTGTCTATATTTTGTATTAGCCTTGACAGCGATATGAAAATATAAATTAACTTAAAATAAAATATAATTAAAGTATAAGATATTAGTTAATAGTAAATTTAAATGTAATGCATTTTTAAGATAGAATTTCAAAATATTTTGTCACATTAATATATGATTTAAGTTTGAACAAGGAATTGTATATTTAACAAATTGTTATTTTAAAGTAATCATATACTTATCATTAATTTTAATCAAGACATTATTAAAAAAATTAGTCGAAATGTATATTTCCTTTTTGTTTATAGAAGTAGCAAAATTATCTTGCACATTTGATGATCTTGACTTATGCTCATGGCAACAGGATAATTCTTCTTTAAGCTGGAAATTTGGCAACGTTTCTGTTTTTGAAAGCACTGGACCGAAACAACCACTTAATGGAAAAGGTGAGCACAAATATTTTTATACGAGCTTAAATATTGAGCCTTTTATATATCATGAATTTGATTTTTCATCATTAATTCAATATAATTTTTAAATTTAAATTAGATAATATACATTGCAAAATAGTTTAAGTATGCAAAAGAGTGCAAGCAAACATTCTTGGTTGCATATGGTATTTTTCCATGATAATCAATGTAGAAGAACATACAGTAATGTCGTTAACAATGGCGTTTTCTTCATAAGAATTTACTCAACTTGATACTAACTATGCACATTATTTGACTTCAACTAAGAGAACAATGATAATGTCTTGTATTTTAAAAATATAACTTCATTCTTAATATATTGTTTACAGCATATTAATTTTTGCTACGACTTATTTTCTCTCATTTCATGATTTTACACAAGATATTTACTGACTGCATTACAATATCATCGTTATATTTTAATTCACTTTCATTAAAAAAATTGCGCATATTTATCTAATTAGCAATTAAAATAGGAAGCTTGCTGTTTTGAGTGGTAATTAAATAATTAAATTAAAATCAGTGTGATGAATATAAATTGGAAACAAGCTTAATTTTTTTTATTTCAAATGCAAATAATGGAATTGAATATTAGCTGAATATTTGAAAATGTTTTGTGAAGACAATCTAACGTTCTGCTCCATAATAATTTAATGCAAATAAGTACATTGTTGTATTAGTTATAAATAAGAAATGAAAGTGAAAATTATATTTTTCTTCTAAAACTTGCATTTCAAGTAAACTTTTTCATACTTTGAGAGATAATTTAATCTCAAAGAAGGAATTTGTGTAAGCTTTCTTACTTTCACCTGAGATGACCAAAAGGTTATATTTATGTATAACATAAAATGCTTCCATTTATAGGACATTATATCTTCATTAGTTCATATGATGACACTGAATCGAACGACGGAAAAATTTCCAGGATAATATCACCTGTTTTTCACTCTTTGGAACCAGACTCTGCATGTTTTTCCTTTCATTACCATATGTTTGGAGCGCATGTTGGAGAATTAAGGATAGTTATAGCTCAACTGACGGATGAAGGAAGCTTAAAGAATAGACAAGTTATTTGGAGAAAGCTTGGAACTCAACCAGATAAATGGATAGAATTCAAAGATTCGATAAGTGCTAAAGGAGGACAATATCGAGTAAGAATTTATTTTTAAAAACGTTTTGAACTTAAGACAATATTCACTAGTTAATGTCTCCATTTATGGCGACATATATATTACTTATAATACATAACAAATGTATACTGACATATAATTACATATGTAAGAAAATGAATAAGAAGGCTCCAGAAAGTTTTGAATCTCAAAAAGCAATAAGTTTTGCTATTGGGGACACTTCAAGAATATGATCAAAAAGTCTTTATATTTAATTAAAAAACAAAATGATTGGAAAGTTACTTAAATATACCTTTTACATATCATACATACTAAGATTATACAGTGGGTGATCGGTTAACGAATAGTTCAGGTTGCTAGCAAATCAAAAAATGAATATTTTCAAGGTTTGGACAACGAATTAAAACGAATTTCTCAGATCTCGGCGCTTAATGCGCATGGTTGTCTAGGTTGTGCCATGGATCTTCTTCCTTGAATTGTGTTTCTTGCCTTTTGAACTTTAAAGTCTTATAATGGAAAAAAAAATTCCCAATCGAATATTTATAGCCAAAGCAGAACATCAGTTCCGGTATTGATTTCATTCAAAATCAAAACTGATTTCATTTTGATCACCTCACTCCCCCTTTGTTCACTCAATGTCTCCTATGTAGTCTTGAATAACGAATTCTAGAAAGCAACAAAGATACTGTTATTAATCACCTTACAATGCTATTAATTACTTCCGGAAAATCCAGAAAAAGAGAAAAAAACAATCTATGTTGGATATGTTCTTTAACACCCTATAAACAAAGAATGTAATAGACTGATTATATGTATTGATTATTTATAGACTACATTTATGTATTATTTTTTATAAGCATTAAACTCATGGCAACAGAAATTATCATTCATTTTTTTACGAATTAATCAATTTCACGAGAAAATGTATGGTATATCGATGCTCGGTTAAAGAACAATTCGGATAACGAGCATAGTCTTGTAACAAATTATCTGATTATTCTAAATTACTAAATTATCTTATCTGATTTACATATACTGTGGGTGATTGTTCGTTAAACAATCACCCACAGTATACGTAAATTAGATAAGTAATAAGATATAAAACTGGTATCTATCATGACAGTATTGTGCGTTACCATTTAAATGTTTCTGTAAAAAAGGGGAATTTCCGACAGTTTTATTGCAAAACTTCCTGATGGAGAAAGGAATAAAAGACCATTGTGAATATGCAATCTATTCATTGGAAGTGAATATAAGATCTAGTTCAATCAAAGAGATCCAGATTTTAATTCAGCGATGGGAATTTAGTAGCATCGGCTAAAAATATTGCGGAATATCTCTCAGCGTGGACTTGGTACATATATTACAAAGTGTTATGGAAAGTTTGATACCAAGACTTTAATGGAGAACAGCTATGGATGAAGAACATGAATGGAGAACAGATTTTATCTACATCCAAACAAGATACAAGCATTTCACGAATTATGGGATGAAGCACTTATGATTACAAGATTTCCTTCTTCTCGTGCAACTTTTGATACAATTTCCTCTTAGAAATTCCTCGAGGTTCTTTCTTTTTAGAAATGGACTTTCTTATATCCAGTTGAAAATCTACTAAATGAACTCAAAAATGTATCTTATACTTTTGCAAGCCCACGTTCTATTCATCTTACAATAGACTTGTGTCACTTTGGGTCACTTTTATGCAAGATTTTACTCTCTTCATACTGCACTTGTCAAGATTTTCCTTCTTAAAAATTTCTATTAGGATGAAGTGATAAGATTAAGTGTCCCTCACAACTGTCGCATCTGACTTTTGGATGTGAAGATAGGGCGATGAGACTCGAATGTATTATACTTTGCAGTCACTTTGATGGAATTAGAAGGATAGCTTTCGACTGACCATCGGCAATATTGATGCCCATATTTATGCATATATATATAAACTGTGGCACAACAGCTTATGTGGGATAAAGCCTACATGCCCATCTTTGTTTTCATGACCAAGAGGTCCTGGGGTGAGATGCATATGTCTCGATTAAGTAATCAACCTAACGCGAAACCCACAGTGCCGTAGTTCCCAAGAATGCTTGAAATTCAGTTTATCGACTTACTGAAAGGATGAAAAGCTGAGTCGACCTTGCCCAGTCCCAATATATATGTGTGGGGGAGTGAGTTAGTATGTGTGTGTTTGTATGTGTATGTGATAAACATGTTTATGTTTAATAAAATGAATGTTGTAATTTTTTTACAGTCTATTTCAGTCTTTCTTATTTCCCTTTGCTAAGTGTGATTCATGTAACTCATCTTACTTTAATTTGAAGGGTTATTTTTAAACCCTTTTTAAATTGTTTTGTTTTTTAAAAATATCCAATATGTGTTTGAAGAAAACTTCTTAATTTTTTCCTTTCTGTATATCATTACGGTGTTTTAAAGTATAATTACTTACCCATTTACCTTAATTATACCCTTAAGATATTCTAAAATTTGTATTTTCTTTTGAATTCTGTTCTACTATTCAGAGAATTCATATTTTTGACATAAACATTATATATAATAAATGATAATTATTATTTTCTTAAAGGTATTTTACCTGTTTTAGTATTCTTGTAAAATTCATTCTAAATCAAAAGCATTCATTCTAAAACTATGCTGATAGGTATATGAGTATGCTTGTTACATATAGATTGTCCTATATCCAAACATAAGTATAAAAAAAAAAGTCTCTAGAATAATCGAAGTCTTGCTGTACAGCAAGTTTTGCAAGTATTTTTACTTTTACATCGTGAAAATTTTATACGGAGCAGAAAACCTCCGCGTATCAATACCATAACGGAGTGAACCATTCGCATACATAAGCCGTGGAAATATATACCACAGATGCTACTGCCTTACAGCTCATCTACTAAAAAACAGTTTTAACAGCTTGTGGAAGAATAATGAATAATCTTCCATAACACGTTTTCATTGTTCTCACCAAGCAAGGTCTTATATCACATAATTGTTATTGGAAAATTCACTTTGATGAAGCTGTTGTTGGATATGTTCTAAAGTTTGATGGTCTGGTATTTTTCTGATGGGGATTTGTTCCATCTGCAATCTGCGTCCAACTTTCTCATTTTCATTTCCAATTTATCAGATGGCGATATATTTATATGTATGTTAAGCATTCTGAATAAATTTTATTCTCTATGAAATCACAGTGCTGAATGACAGTTTCTCACATCTCCAGTACGTTTTTAATTGTTCTACACAACACCTTCTATTCTCCGGACGTTTCTCGAAACGCGTTATAATGTAATTATTTTTATACATATCTCTTCGGATTCCATTCAAATTTTATAGTCTCCTTGTAAATATATTATTGAAAAACTATAATTAAAAATGTTTACTCACTAATAGTCAAAATGGTTTTTATTTTCAGATTGTTATCAAAATTCAAATAATGAATCAACTTTTTTCACACGCTTCATTTCTATCAATTCATTGAATATTTTTCTGATTACAGATAGAAATTGAAGCTGAAGCAGGCAATGGTTTTGCTGGTGATATTGCTATTGATAATATCGTGGTAACTCTTGGATCGTGTCCAAATATTGGTAAGAGATCATTTATCTTATCGATATTTCTGAAAAAGTCTTATTGCAAGCGGTGCAAATAAATGATATGAAACAGCATACATAAAAATTAAATGACCATTTTTCACATTATGTTAAATGTTAATTTCACGCTTTGCTTTTTTCTAAATATATATTTAATGTATTTATTGAAGTGGTGTATTCATTCTGCACAACGAAATTTTATGAATGGATATGTCTTATAATGTATTCTGAAACAAATAGTATTTTATAAATTATTAATTTTTCACTTTACATGCGTTTCTATACAGATAGATGGCTTACTAAAATATCTATACCTTTGTTTTTGAATGAGAAATTTCAGAAATATCTTTCAATGTAAAATATGATGGATGTGCTAATTTATTTATATTTTCATAGTATCAAATTCTTGAATGGTGCTTGCAGATCTCGAAAGCTACACGTGATAAAGAAAAAACGTTACCTATTGTTAACTATTTCACCCAAAAATTCATGATGCACATAAGTTTCAGCAGACTCATGTATTACTTGCGAGTGATTGTGTACATTAAAACTATGACTTGCTTCATTGCGCAAAAATATATTTATTTACTTTTATAATTATTTAAAGTATATTTATTTACTTAGAATACTTAAGAATATGAAGTAAAAAAGATGAAGAAAAAACCATGCAAACGATATTCTTTATTTGGGGGATGAAAATTAAATGCAATTATTTTCGTTACGAAACAACTACTTTTTGACTAAAAAATCGCACACACACACACATATATATACAGGGTGTCCCAAAACAACAGCATAAATTCTGCGCAGCTACATGCCTCGTTGAGTGCATATAAAAATTACCCAAAGAAGCGTTCCTGTACGATCCACAGTTTACGAGAACAATACGAAAAGCAAAGTATGACGTCACTTCCGGTGCAAGAAAAAACACATTATTGAACATATCAACAGCAGTATATGCACAATTTAAAGCAGATGTTCAAAGAATCCGCCTTGAATGTTGAGGCAAACTTGATTACGCTGTGGAATGGCTATCATCACACGTTGCAGCATCTCGAGGTCTACCGAAGTATAACACCGTACTGACGAGCAACAAACTCCATTGGTGTTGGCACTATGTCTCGATACACCAGTTCCTTGCGATGACCTCATAGGAAAAAATCCACCAGTGTAAGATCTGGCCGGCATAAAACCGGACCCTCAAGTCCGATCCAGTGGCCGTAGTATTCCATATTCAGCTAACCACGTTCAGGAGCACAGAAATAAGCCGGATCTCCATCATGCTGGAACCAAAGACACTTCCATTATATCGGCCTTACATCAAGTACATGTCATAGTAGTCACGAACGGAATACCTGGCCACCACACGAAGACTACTGGTGGCTGCAAGATGCAGCCTTTAAAATACCAGTTTAACGAAGGCTTAATGTCATTCCATGGCACGCGCGCATGCATGATGCGATATGCACGGCAAACGTTTTAAACATTATCGTCTGGAAAGATACGCAAATACTGTTGTTGATATGTCCATTAAAGTGTTTTTTTCTCACACCGACAGTGGCGTCATACTTTCTTTTTCGTATTGTTCTCGTAAACTTTGGATCTTGCAGGAGAGCTTACTTGGCAGTTTTTAGGTACTCGTAACGAGGAATCTAGCTGTACATGGTGTTTATGCGGTCGTTTTATGACACCTTGTATATATATATATATATATATATATATATATATATATATATATATATATATATAGTTTCTTTTTTTATAATGTGATATCACAATATCTATTATAGTGACCTAAGAAAGTGCTTTCACAAACTATGCTATAAATAATATTACAAATTGCTTTACTGTATAAATTAAAATTTTACAACCATATATATTTCATGATATTTAAAATTAGCCCTCTTTTTCCTGAGATCGATGTTAAGGAATATAGGAGTTGCCTTGTGGGGATAAGGGTATGGTTATATATACCTCTTTTTAAAAATCAAGTTATCAAAAGCGAATCTATTAAAACTGTATGAATTCAATGTGCATTCTTAAAAAAAGGGGATATATAATAGTTATATATATTCATTTTAAAATATCAGTAAAATTGCTAAACTAAATGATAAATTGTAAATATTAAGAAATTTTATTAAAAATTTAATAGCGGTTGACATGACATAAGTTAAATATAAAATATATCTAAATTACGTACTCATTACCCTAAAATCTGAAGTATGTTCTGACATCTGGCGGAATTTTCTTTTGAATACAGAACTGTGTGATTTTGAAAGCAGCGTTTGCGATTGGAAAATTGAAGCCAGTGAATCTAATACCTATTACTGGCAAAGAGGAACGAAATTTGAAAAAGGGCCAACAGTAGATCACACAACAGCAAGTAGTTCAGGTAAGAATATTTGTTGCTTGTTTATTTACAAATAGAATAAAACATCACTAAATGAATGATTCAAAACATGTCTCCTTTGGTAATATTATCCTCAGTTTTTAATTTCTGATTTCTCAAAATGTTATTAAATTTGTATTTTTTCTTTGATAAAACCTATATATATATTTAATCTGTACAGTATGTGATCATTAAGGAATTAATTTTTTGCCCGTTCGTAGCAGAATCTTGGCAACAAAAGGGTTAATTTTAAATTCCTATTTCTCACAAAGCTATTAACTTCATAGACTTCATATCTTATAAGCTATCTTTTAAATTTTTTAAGAAATATGAAATACTTAAGCATACATTCGTTTGACTAAATTCATTAGGTTGGTGATTCGTAACATTTTTTTTTTAATATTTAAGTGTCAAACCAAATACAGAATTATAACAGTTGTAACTAAAGTGAGTTCCTATTTTTTTCAATCATATAAATTGATTATATTATTATATAATTTACTTTCACGTCTAATGAATATTGTTTAATCAATTTATACCATTCTTTTATTTATATGATAAACCAATTGAAATAAAATATTTTATGATATATATAACCTATCAAATAAACGTTCACGACAGGTGAGTTTTTTTCTAGATACTTTGGAATCAAACATTGATTTATGCTCGCAGTATTTATTGATCAAATTTTCATTTTCTTTCTCCCAGGTTATTACCTATTTGCAAAATCAGAAGATCGTGCCAAGAGCAATGAGATAACTCGTTTCATAAGCCCTCAGTATGGAAGCAAATGGGGACCTCACTGCCTAACTTTCTGGTTCTACAGGCCAGGCCAACTAACAGGCAAACTAACCGTGATAGCTAAACAATTGGGAAAGAATGTTCTTCTTTGGGAGGCAACTGAAGATCTGGGGAAAGAATGGCATTATGGTCAAGCAACAATAAATGAAATGAAATCTCTGCAGGTCAATTGCATCTTTTAAATTAAGAAAATAATTTTGTACTTATAAACATTAAAGAGTTTTTGTGTGTAGAATATTTAGAAATATTGGATAACCATTTCTTTTAAAATAGTTAATATGTGATAATCACATAGTTAATATATGATTATCACAATAATATTTTTGTCACGTTTTGGTATATATAAAAATTTTGGATATAAAAATATATATTCTAAAAATTCTTATTTATTCATAAACTAAAATTAGGTAAAAGGATTTAGTATTTTAATAATTTAATATACAGAAATAAAAATTAAATTAGCAGTGATTACAAAATATTACCTTAAAAAATTTAGTTTCCGAATTTTAAGTCAAAAGATTTCAACTGCTACTTTCATACACTAACAATACTTAGAAGTAATAAAATATCAAGTTTTTTTTTATGAATTCAAAATCTTTGGCAAAAAAGAATTTCATATTTATAGACATTTGAACATATGCATTTGTGTATAACTTATCTTGATATTTCTGTTAGGAATCTCCAAACAATTATATATATAATATTCAAATAATTAGTATAAAAATAACACGATTTTTTATACAAACTATTTCAAAGAACATTAAGCATATTTTATTTATTTTCTTGGTTTGCATGAAAGTGCAAGTATTACTTCCACTATTATGCTATTTGACGTTTAGAAAGGTACATCAAACTCATATTATTATTATTTTTTTTGGCCTTGGTATGAAACTACAAATATTTTTCTCCAGTATATCAAATATAAGTCACTTAAGAAAGAATTTTAAAATCATTTACTCAATTAACCACAATAATTATTTTCCCACTACCGTAATATTTGACATTTAAGGAAATTAACGATCATACTTTTTTATCATTATATTAGAATTTTAGTAAGTTAATTCCTTATATATATATATATATATATATATATATATATATATATATATATATATATATATATATATATATAATTTTGTGTTGCTTAAATCCATTATTAAATTTTACATTTTTCTTTATAAAAGTTTATTTAAAATTTTCAAAAAATTACATCTTATAATAAATTATAAATTTATTATTATTCACAAATGCCTGTCATTTGGCCGTTAGGCCATTAGACAATGGGCTCTCCAATGTCTTGCAACACGACAAGAAAAAACAGCTGGTGCAGAGCATTCGTGCAAGCGTGAAGCAGTCATTTTTCATTTCACAAATCAGCCATAATTGGATAAATTATAAATTATTTTTGTTAACACATGTGATTGTATATATGAAATTTATCATATTTTCAAGTAGCTAAATAAAAGTGAAAAAAAAAGAAAAACAATTTTTATTTTGCACTGTCTCTTCAAGATTAGTTATATAACTTTAAATACAATTAATAAATTGATATGATATAATGAATAAATAAATACTTATTCATACATACGTAACAAAAAATCTGAAATTTCATTTATTAAACAATGAAAATCAAAGTCATTAATAACTCTGTCAAGGAATCTTTAAATATGTTTTATTATTTAAATGTAATAATATAGTTAAAAGTTTTCAATAATTTTCATTATTTTTTAAATGAACTTTTTTATTTTCCCTAATTAGATAGTTATTCAGGCTGAGAAAGGGTCTAGCAATGAGTTTGCAATAGCAATAGATGATGTTTACTTAAAAAACAGTGAATGCGGAAAGCCAGCAACATGCAGCTTTAATAGTGATTACTGTAGTTATTCTCAAAATAGTACGTCAGACTTTGCATGGCTTCTCGGTACAGGTCGAGTGGTTAACACGCAACTTATAAATAATCCCCAACCAGATAATAGTGTTGACGAAGGTAAATTGCTTTTTTCTCTTCATTCTGTGTATGACATAATTAGTTTATCTTACAGTTGAACCATGTAAAGTGAAAATGCAGCAAATATATATACAGTACACTGCTGTCCAAATATAGATACAACACCCTGAAGTAAGCATGCAAATAACATAAAATGTACAACAAGCATTATCGGAGGTGAGATATGTAAATGATTAGGTTTTCAGTGCAGACGCACGTTACGGGTGCCAGTGGCGCCACTTCAAAGGCTTTGAGATTTAAGGCTTTGAGATTTCGAGTTCTGCAACTGTACTTTTCTTGTGTTTTTTTGCAAAAAAACGACCAATTATGTTTCGCAGAACACAGCTATCATTTTTTGATTAAGTACCTGAGTTTGACAGAGGAAGGATAAAGGCTTACCGAGATTGTGGATTATCTTTCAGGGAAATCGGTAGTCGTGATGCACGAAACCAAATAACTGTAATGTGGATATGTGATCGTTAGATGCAAGAGAGTACGGCGGACCGACGTGTTCGATCGCATTCACCTCAGTGGACCACTTTACGAGATAACAAGCAAATTGTGCACATGGAAGTGACGAATCACTGCACCACATCACGAACCACAGCATAGCACATTCAGTCTGTTACGCATTATCAAGTATCTGCACATACCATTTGATATCGTTTACAGAAGAGTGGTCTGTCCACAAGATGTCCATTTCTTCGGCTACCCTTGACACAGAACCACAGATGTCTTGCCACCAATTGTGAAATGAAAGAAGGATGTGGACGGCAGAATGGCATGAAATTGTGTTTACTGACGAGTCACGTCTGCAACACCACAATGGTACATTCGAGTCTGGAGACACCATGGAGAAAGAATGCTGAATAGCTATGTTATGCACCGCCACACTGATCCGAGTATTATGGTGTGGGGTGATATTGGATATCACACTCGCACTCCTCTAATACACATTGCCGGTACTTTAAACTGCCAGCACTACATTTTCGAGGTATTAGAGTCAGTTGTCCTTCCTTACCTTCTTACAAACAGCGATGTTTCAACAGGGCTTGCCCACAGCTATGTTTCAACAGGATAATGCATGACCACACGTGGCACACATTGTCCTTGGGTTCTTCGTCAATCTTCAGATTGATTAACTTCCCTGGATGACTCGGTTTCTGTATCTTTCGCCGATAGAAAACATGTGGTTTATGGTTGCTCAAAGATTGACCCAGATTACATCCCCAGCTGCCACACCAGATCAACTTTGGTAACGTGTGGAAGCTGCTTGGTCTGTTGCACCCCAATATCAGAACCAAAGTATCTTTGAATCAGTGCCGAGGCGTGTGGCAGCGGTGATCTCCAACAATGGCGGCTACTCTGTCTACAGATTTTGGCAGGAACCACACTTCTCAGAAATCTATAAATTTATTTATTTGGTTCTTGATCGACATGTTATTTACAAAATAAAATTTTTAGTCATATATTTTGTCTTTCTTGGTGCTGCAGTTTGGTGGCCAGCAGTGTATGTTAAGTGAAAATGTAACAAATATATATGTAATAGATGATCATGTAGCTAAAATATATTTTTTAATTCAATAAATTTTTACTTTAAGTTTCTATAAATATTTCCTCTGAGTTAAACCTATTTTACAGGCATGTATATTTATACTGACATGACATCACCGAGTTTAAAAAGTGGACAAAAAGCAGTTTTAGTGAGTGAAATTCTAAGAGTGGCACCATCTCAAAAAGCTTCTACTTATTTCTGCCTTACTTTCTTTTATCACATCCATGGAGAAGGTAAAAATAACTGGCAAAGTATATTCACAATTTGTATGTTGTTATTTTATGTTATGTAATTTTATACAACTATTACTCCCTGTGATATAGATCACATTGTTACCGGATAATTTTAGATTTTTGCGTAATTAAAATAAAATAATATTTTATTTTTGAAAAAAATAAATCCTTTTTTTGACAGAAGATAAAAAAAGAATATGTTTTGCAACCATGGTAAAATTGTCGAATGTTAATTGAATTCAATTTTTTTTATAATTTTTTATGATTCATTATAAATCAATTTACTAACAGTGAAATGTTTTCTAATTTTCAGTGAAGAAAAGAGAAATATTACTTCCGCCAGTATCAGACTGTCCAAATCAAACTATTTTTGTTAAAAAAAAATATTTTTAAGTTAATTTTTCTGGAGATAAAAATACAAAAAATTAATTTAGGGTCAATATTGCATCATTATTGAGAATAACGATATAGCCTCTTTGCGTGTTAATCATTCAAAAGTAGGGAATAAATAACTCTATAACAATATAAAAACAAATCACCATAGTTTTTTTATATAGATTAAAGAAAATTTATAACAACAAGGGGTAAAAAATAATAACTAACAGCATGTAACTAAAAAAAGATTAATTTCTATACTTTATTTATCTATAACAATTAACTCTCATTGATATATACATATAATATGCAGTTATTTATTACAAATAATTCAAAATAAACAATCTGATATTGATTTCATAAAATATTTCACTATTTCTATACATATCATTTCAATATATCATTTAATAATTCATGTTTTTATTACCTTAACATTCATCTTAATCTCATTGCATTTCATCTTCATTCTTCATCATTTTTTCATAACATTGATACATTATCTCTGCCGTCCCATATATTTTCCTCCTTATAAAATAAATAGAATTTAAAATGATTTATGCAGTCAAAATATTGTTAGATATTTTCGTGATTAATTTTTCTAAAACTTATAAGCAAAAATATATTTAAATGTCACCACATTTTATTATTTTAAGAAACAATTTCTTTTATTAAACTTACCTTTTTTAAATTGGACAGAAACAATAGAAAAAACTAAAATAGTAGATATTAATTTCAGTTTAAGATTTAAAAAAGGGCATTTATTTCCCTTCAATTTCTCACGTCGTTTTTCAATAACCAATAACAGCTTGTCTACTGTTCAATTTTATCAATAACCATCATTAATCATCAATCAGTATCATTAAAATGCCAGCATTTCCTAGGTCATTTAAGAGTATAGCAAATGGAGTTAGAAAGGACAATTTCATTTAAATCATAGTTGTGTGCAGGAAATATATATATTGGATTCTTAAAACCACACACACACCAAAAGTTGCTGGTTGAATACGGAGCATCATCAGTTGTTTAATAGAGTCTACTTATCTTCCATTCTAAATATTTATAGTTTTTATCCTATATTAAGATGGATTAATTTGGTATTTGGAAGGTAATATTTAATAAAAAGCATTTCAGTTACACCGATTTCATTACAATTTAAGAAAAATGGTTAATTGCACACATTAAATGGAAACTGACTGGAAATTTTTTAACTTTCAGTTTGTTACAGAAACTTCAATTCCTAATAAACAAGTTGTTAAATTTTTAATTGGCATTTAAATTTTGTTATACAAATTGCATTCAGTCAATTCAGTTTAATTTAACAGAAGCATGCAATCATTTTATTATTTATTGCTTATAAATGCTTAAATCATTTAAATTTTTATTTCTCTTTTAGATAAATCAACTTTGGCTATTGGTAAAATGTCTTTAGACAACGTAAGCAAAATGATGCAATACAGCATATTGAGTTTATTCTCTACTTCTGAGTCCACAGGTTCAAGATGGCAAATTAACCAACTGAATGTACCAATTTCAAAAGAGAAAATGTTCCGAATATTTTTCACAGCAGTAAGAAGAAACGGTGCCAGAGCATTCATAGCAGTTGATGACATTTCAACTGAAGAAGGAAAATGTCAAGGTCTTTATTTCACATTAATAACACAAATTTTAGATAATGTCTTTTGAAATTTGAGTACCAATAAAGTGCATCTTCAATTGATTGTCAGGTAGATAACAAAGTTGTACTAACAATTGAAGATACATTATGACGAAACCCAGTCGCTCATTTTAAGAAAGTAGTTGGAAAAGGTATTACAAACTATTAATACAGTTTGATAAATCGAAATTATTTTAAAAAACAAGTGCATAATCTTTAACCATTCCTTCTAAGCAAATAGTTAAGCAAAGAATGAGCATTTAAAATAAAAAAAATCCATCAAGATATCATAAAAAATGGACAAAGTTTCCAATTGTTGAACAAGAATAATTAAAACAGAATTAGTTATAGAAATATGAAATTTACGACAAACTTATTGTCAAAATATTGCAAATTTTTAAAAACAACTTAATATAATTTAGGAATTTCTTTGGGAAGTGGCACTCTTTGGAAAATTAATTGCATTAATTAAGCACGATTAGATGGTTTTTTGGCTAATTATTCTAAGCGAACTCATGTTGTGGTAACATGGTATTTAAAGTTAAATAAAACTACTATCTTTTTCTTTCAGTTTATGTTATTCTATATTTTATTAATTAGGAAAATTATATCAATTATTATTATACTGCTTACAAACATTTGCTGTACAAAAGCAGTGTGAGCACGAACAGCTATGGAACATCGAATATCTTTTGCATTACAATTTCAGCTCCAAAATCACAGTAGTTGAGAAAACCATTTAAAATTTCATATAGCTTTCAAGAGAAATTCACTGTGAATAAAGGATCTAAACACTATAAGAATTTTATTTCTAAATGTTAAGCAGAAAGAAGGTTAGAAGGACTAGATCTTGCTATAATACAGGAATAACGCATAAATCAGCTGCTGAAGTCAATATCTAGTAGGTGATTCCTATAAAGGACCTATCATCTGTCTGATTAACTGCAAAGGAGTGCTGCCTAAAAATAAATCCTTGAATCATACAAACATAAATTAAATTTCACATCAATTCTCATAATAAGACTTGGATTTGCATATCAATCTATCAATGTGAGCTCAGCCAATCAAAACAAATTTTTTCAAAAGATTGGCTTCAAAATATTAAAAGCAATGAGATAAACAACTAATTTTCCGAATAGCTTATTTTAACATTTTTTGTGAATAAACAAAATTACCGGTTTGGGGGAAAGGAATATAGCACATATTTCTGCATAATCATCACTGTTTTCGATAAAAGCCATACTATGGTTTCATATTCTCTAAAAGAATTAAACAATTTTTCCGCTTCAGTAAATGAGAGGTTACATGTTAATGTCTAAACATGACTTTAAGGTAATGTGTAATATTCTGTGTAATGTGACTCCTTGTAATTTATGAATATATTTTCTTTTATTTGAATTCTCGTCATTTTTTCATCAGCAGAATCAGAGATAGAGAACAGATTTATCAAAAAAATGAACGAATTATCCAAAAAATAAACATTGCATATGTGATTCATGCTACTTCATTTCGAGAGAGACGCTGTGATGGGTATATGAAAATTTTGTTTTGTGGCATATTAGCAACGCAAATGGTGACTGTATTTTTATTTTATTTATTAAAATGAAAAACATTTGATTACTAAGCCACTAAGTATTGATCTTGCTTCGAAATACTTAAGAAAAACAGAATTATAAATTTATAATACAGTATCCATGGAGTAACCACAATTACAAAGAGTGAGGACAGAAGAATTTAAACAAGAGTTTTAAAAAGGACATAATATATATGGTGGTGTACGTGAACCCTGAACGTAGGTTAATAGGTTCAAAATGCTTGCCCATTACCAAGCACCTCGTAGTTTTGAACCACGATCAGGTGACGAAGTCACACCTGAGCAGGAACCATCCTCTACATATCCACGCTTCACTAACAGAAGAACTTTGGATGTCACATATTAATCGTGGCCGTGGTAGACATATTAATATTAGGGTCTGTGGTAGCCTAGTGGTTAAGGTATCGGCTTTTCAACCCAAAGGGTGGGGTTCGAATCCCCAATGCCGCCAAAGACCCACCGAGTCAAGTAATATGCGTGCTCGTTAAATCTGTGGAATCAAAATTCCTGTGGTCGGTCATTGAGCAGTTACCATGGGTACAATGGTCTGGAGAAATTTACTCCCCCTTCAGATCAATGCCAAAATTAAAAAAGTAAATCCTCTGGTGCTGCCATCTATCGGAGGATTTGAAGAGCAAAAGTCGTGCTTTTACCTTCATGGTGCTCTGATTAAACGAAAGACGCTTCCATTTGACTTAAATTCGCATAGTCAAGGTATAGCGATCTTGGCCTTGTCCAAGTGTAATTAGTAACAAAAACAATATATTAATTGTGTTTATTACAAACATGAAATGATGGCGCTTGTACAGGACAAATATCTGGAAGAATCGATTTTGGATTAGCGGAACACATTTAGCACTTTTCCTCCTCTTCATTTAATAGTCAGGAAGTAAACCTACTCTTGAATTCTAATTTAATCCGGAATTTTGTAGAATCAAAAGTCTTATAATTAAAAATTGTTTGAAGAATAGTTTTTTGTTCTTTTGACTGATCATTTTTTCTTTCCATCGATGGTGACTGTATTTATGACTGTGAGTAAAGAACGGGAATCGACTTTCAGGTAATTGAGCCGGCTAAAGTGCTTAGAATATTGCTGTTTTCATTAATCCGTTCATAAATAAAAAAAAATATTGTTAAAGATAACTTGCAAAGTGCATTGCTATCGCAAAAAATAACAAATCATGAGAATTACCCAACCGAATGTTTCATTGATTCAGAGAAGTAATTTTAGCTTCATTTTCATATCAAAATTAGTAAAATCTTCTTCCACTGCCTCATAGAATAGAAAACGACTAATATATGATCCATGATTTGGATGACTGGTGTCGATCCAAATCATGGATCAATCGGTATAAACATGAGTTCAGAGATTACTGGGATAACTTTTCTTTATAACTTCATAAGCAATAGTTTTGATGTGCACTGACTGTATATCATTCTTGTCAATTTTTCCGTTCAGTTCAAGGTACACGCAGCCTTCACTGTAATCAAGAGTATAGATTTATATAAATATGATATTTATTTTTTGAACAAAGTCTAAGATTCCTGCTATTTGATAACAATTTGATTGAAACATCTTAAATTTCTGTGATTGTTGAGATTGTAATTCCTTCAATATTCTTGATTTAGAAGCTTAGAAAGTTTTTGTTATAAAACTGCAGTATTTTAATGAGTGTTATACAACACATAATTATTTATTAACCCATCCATGGCCAATGTGAGGCTGCATTTAATTTCAACTGTCATTAAGTGAATGTATTCGTTTTGTAATCTTTTCAAACATCCACTATAGTGATTGTAGCAGTCAAATCCTTATTACAGTGATAAATAATGATTGAATGTACGTTTAATATGTGACAATTAAAGTTTCTCTGTTACACTTCCATCTGTTGTTTGCTACCGTTTCAAAATTGGATATCTCTTTTCACTTGTTATATAAGAAAAAAATTTTCTTCCATTTTAGACATGAATTAAGTTACATAACAGATAAGTAACATTATACTAACAGATAAGACTTTACTATGATAAAGAAACCTTGGTAAAAGTGCTGCTATTACGGTAAAAAAAAATGACAATCAGTTTTGTCATAATCACGACCATATTAATATTTCTGCACAAAAGATCCAATCTTCCCAAGGCATCATTGAGATAAGCATTTTAGTCTTTATCTAACGCTTTGGAGCACTGTACGAAAATACAAGATCGTTAATCTGACAATATATAAAATGAACATTTTAGAATTCTTAGTCAACTGCGCCATCTTATGATAAAATTCGTTACTAGATTTCGTAAAATTAACTTTTAAAATTGATTGCTTTTCTAATATAATGTATAAAATGAAACAGAACTAGTTATGTTTGGAATATTTCATTTCATTTATTTATTCGATACCACATAAAATAAAATCTATAAGCTCATAGAGTCACATTTTTTGCTTCATTAATTTTGGTTCACCAAAATTGCAGTTGTAAAATATACATTCCGTTTAATGAAGACTAAAGAAAATCTTTTCTTTTGATAAAAATTATTAATGAATTTTCACTGATATGCTGAAATGAAATTAAAATAATCAATCATTAGGCTTAGTGGAAACATGCCAATATGTATATAGTATGTATTTCTTAAAATATTTATATTACAAAATTTTTGAATTTATATAAAATACATTTAATCATGACTCATTTAATCATCATTGTGAATCAAACAAATGTTACTCGTTTAAATTTCTTGCATTAAAATTGACTTGAATTGCATGTTAAGGAATTGAAAGTAAATATTCGTAAATATTAACATACTAAGGTGACACATTTGTTTGGTTTAAGTGTTTCAGTTTACTGTGTGTTTATAACTTATATATTAATTTTAAAAAGTACATTAATTAATATTTCATTGATTTTAATATTTCTTATCTCTTATACATTAATTTAAGAAATTAGTATTTATATAATCATTATAATTTAAGAAAAATAAAATTAAGGATTTTAAAATTTATTAATTTAGTTTGAAAAAACAATATTCTCTTCTGAATTTAAAGAATCACAAAAATGCTACAATTTCTTGCAAAGTTATATGATATAGTGGAGATTCCTTATGTAATTGCCAATCAATTTTATTTCCTTAGAAATATTATAAAAAGCCGTATAAGAGACCTGTATTGATTAGAATTACAAAATTGCATTTCAAATTTAGATAAAAAAAATAATGCTTAAAATTTTGATGTAATTTTTTTCTAGACATAACTTCTTCCATTTTTTCTTCCATAACTTTCAAAATACAATTTTAAGACTTTGAATGCTGGCTATTGTCAGACGCATTAAAACAGGACCATAAATTAATGTTCTTTGAATTTTTGTCATTCGTCACTCCCTCATTTCATGATTATCGAAACAATCTAAAACAGTCTAATAATTTCCTAAATATCTATCGCATTTAATCCTAGAATAACCAAACCTGTGAAAAAAAATATATATATATATAGTTGCAGTAGTGGAACGGAATGAAATGATTTTAGCACATATGACATTTGCTTTTGCAATCGGCATTGATCCTAATATGCCTACCATTGCAGTGCACAAATAGTTAAACAGTAATATTTGTACGTTTGAATATCAGAAATTTATATTTCGCTAACATGTTAATTAAATTGTGTTTTATTGGGACAAAAATTTCTTTGCCGACGAAGAAAGATTTATCATGCCGTAAAATACCGATGACTAGCGAGTAAAAATGTTGAAACTACAATCCTTACGCAAGCTGCCACAAACAAATGTCACTCATATTGAATAAAAGCATCATAGTCGGCAAAAAAATTTAATTTGTGTCCTGTTCCACCCCTTTAAAGTATATAAGACTTGCAATCTGTAATCATTCTATGACATTTGGATGACGTTTCAGATTTCAATGCTTTTACTCTTTTTTAATGGTGAATAGTTAGTGTCCGGATTGAAGTATTGTAATCAGCGACTGCGTAGAGATTGAAAAAAATGTGTATATGGAATGCCTAACATATTCTATTGACTTGAATATTATTGAAAATCCCAGAAATGCCTTGAGTGATTTTGTATAAACATGTTTCTCACTTGCAGCCATTCTCAGATTTTGAAAAGAGTTCGTATGGAAGGAATAGTGAGTACTTGGTTCTTCAGGGATTGGTCGCTTTAAATGCAAATCAACCTCATCTAAACTGTTAAGACGCAATATATTTGAGTAATTTGTACCTAAAAGATGAATGCTGTTAACTTTGTATGAAGGTCAAAATGTTTACATATCCTATTAATACCATTGTTTTGCTTATTTTGACTTTAAATTTCTTTCTAACGTTTTTTTAAAACTTTTAGAAACTATTGTCTTTATCTTAGAATAATTTGTAGTAAATAAAAGTATTATATCTTCTTTTTGCTGTATTTTATATACCTCATAATGTTATTTATTGATTCTTTTACATTCAACTTATTCATGTTTACCAGAAAAGAAAAACCGTACCAAAAGAAAAGTGCATACTCTTGTTTGAAACTAATATGCTTTTTTTCCATACACATTTTTACATGCGGTACAGCTAAAAATAAATCAAATTCTGTGTTAAACGCATGAAAATTTTATTTATAAATGTTGAATTCACAGAATTCTTTTTTCATCCCGCTCTAGCATATCTCTAATCAACAATATATTGGGGAAATCATAAATATTCGTTATACAGAAAATAATACTTTTTCTTCAAAAATCGAAAAAATTAGTAAATGCCATATTATTTTAAAAGCATTACACGTTGGGAATGTAAGAAAAGAGGGAAATCCAACGCCATAAATAATATTTCTGTATTCCCCAACCGTTACTCGATAATTTAAAAGAGTATTTATTAAAGAGTATTTAAGTATTATTCTCAAATATTTTGTTTACAATTTTTTTTGTGCTTTCTTTTCTTAGTTCCCACCACTAGTCCACCAAAAGAAATCACTGACTTGCCAGGTATGATCTTATAAATGTTAATTTCCAATGATAAAATTTTATTCTTTATTTTCTCAGTCTTTTTTACTTAAGAACTTATATATATATATATGTATAATATATATATATATATATATATATATATATATATATATATATATATATATATATATGATATATATATATATATATATATATATATATATATATATATATATATATATATATATATATATATATATATATATATATATATATATATATATATAGAGAGATATATATATATGATAACTTTTTTTAAATTACTATAGATGCTTAATTTTTTTTCTTTATTATTTTGTTTTCTTTTAGCTATTTTCATTTATTATTTTGGAAAACTAAACACCATTATTTTATATATAAAATTAACCTCATATTATAAATTGCAGTTACAGAATTATCTTGTAATTTTGATGAGGGAAATTTCTGTTCCTGGAAATCTGGTGGAAATAAAGTCAAGTGGCAAATAAGTGTACCCAAAACAGCCATGGATAAAATGCCCAAATTCGATCATACAAGAGGAAACTATATAGGTAACATTGGCTTTTGAGTTATTTCTTAAATGTGTGTTACTTTTTATAGCTATAATCATATCAAGAAAGATTAACATAAAAATAACTTTCTTCAATCGTAAAACTTTTACCTTAAAAGATTTGCTTATTTCTGAAAATTTTTGTTTGAAAAATTAAAAATAGTAAACACAATATTCATCATTGTTTTAACTATTAATCAGAAACATTCTCAGTCTATTAAACTGCTTACTTTACAATGAATATTTCACACAAAATTAAACATTAAATGCAAATATTGTCTACACATTATAAAAGAACAGAAATGCTGATTTCATTAGTACCAAATGAAATTTGTAAAAGTTTATGTAAATCTTATGTACCAAAGTTTAAATATTCGGTTTATTCATGTATAATCATCTGGCAGCCTTCCCTCTGAGACAGTGTCATAAAGAAATAGACATAGTCACTTGTCTTAAAAGAATACTGATAATCAGCAAGGTATTCCTTCATTCAGATAATTACTTAGTAGTATCTGGGATCAAACCTATAATCTTAAAATTTACCATTATATTCACCAATGATCATTTTTTGTAGTATATTTCATGAAAACAGCTTAGCCACATAGAAAATAAACATGTTTTGATGTGTGGTTTATCCCTCCTGGTTGACCGCAATATGAAACCAGTCCATGTGATTAAACTCCTTCAAACAATGGAGCACAATCTCAGGGCTCAAACATAGCTGGACTTTATTTAAACCGATGCAGGTCAAAATATGGACAAAAGTAACTTGAGTCGCATTGAATTTTGATACAAGGAATAAGTTTGTGGCCCATCACATAACGTTGTACACAAGTGCGTCCACTTCGAAATCTCGCAAGAGTTGCCTAATCGTGCCTGTCGGCAACCCCAAACAAAACGGCATCAGGGCTATTTTCCACATACCATACAAGAAGAACAGATATCTTGCTTGACCCGATTGGCGATCTCTGAAAACGTAAGGCAGCCACCTTGAACAGTATCCTTACGGCTGCCTTCTTGGGTCAGACCATCAGCAATTTCATTACCGTACATATCCACATGCGATGGAAGCCACTGAAAGGTGATCTTAACGTTGGCAATCAAGCAATTCAAAAGCTGGACGATGTTCCAACAGTTTGGTAACTTTGCCTCCACCATTGTGATAAATAGGAATAAACCTGATTGAACAAAACATTACGGGGATTGTGTGAAGAATTCAATATGATTTATTTCTAAGTTTCCTTGTGATTTTATTTTTTATTATCATTACTGCTCAGAATTTATGTAACTATGTAATTAGAGAAAAACCTATTTATAATGATATGAAATCAGTGATTGATTAGTTTATTTCTATTTTTTACACACGAGATGTAATGAGATTTCTTGGGTTTAAAGCTGATTGCATATAGATTTGAGACGACTTCCAAATCTAAAATTAATGAAACCGGAGGCCAAAGAATTAAAAAAACAAGTCAAAATTAGTAATGGGGAGTTATCAATTGAGTTTGGTTTGTGGTTTTAACTTCTATATTTATACAATATAATGCACAAATTTATGCAGAAAATTTTGTCTCTTAGATAGAATTCTCGAAAAACGTATTATGGAAACTTTAAAAATACGGAGATCATCTTTTGAGCACTTGTTATATTTTGATAATATATACCTACAATGGTTGCGATTCAGCTAAGTATTTGTAATAGAAACATTTTGTGAAACTATTTAGAATATTGGCTTGAAAATCTTCCTAAGTAATTTGGATTAATCTGACAAAATCTCATTTCATTTTTGCTAGAGTAAAACTCTAACCATTTTGACTCTATTTATCAAATACTTTTTTAAAAAATAAATAAAGAACAAAAAATTTATCAATATCAGATTCATGAAATTTTTATTACTTAAAAATATGAAAATATTCCTGTGTAAATATTTTTACAACGTTATCATACTACTAAATTTCCACTGATAAAAATTTCCTTGTAATATTCTCTTCACACACAATTTTAATTGTTAAATACTATTAAATATACGAATTAAATGAAATATTATTGCTACTTAAAATTATTATTCTCTCGAGAAAATAATATAAGGATAGTTGTATTTATATGACATGAAATAATTAATGTACTGACATAAACAATACATGGCTGAATTAAATAAAATCCTGCTGTTTAAAAAATGTTCCCAAAATCATTTTTGAAAAATAATTAAGTATTAAAATTTAAAATCCAAATATGACAAAAGCAAAACATAATCTTTTTTTTAAATATTTTTATGAATTTTTTATTATCTTACACTGATGCAGGTCGCTATGCATATGTAAAAGGCAATGAAATCTCAACTGAAGAATCTACCTTGTCAATACCAGTACCAACCTCTTGGAATGGAGACTTTTGCTTGAGCTTCTGGTACTATATGGACACAAAGGGACCTGACAAGTAAAAAATAATTTGATATTCATGCAAATTATTTAAAACCACCAACGATTAAGTTACGTGAAATCATATATCTTCTTAAAGTTTAAAAATTAATCTTTAATATTTGAAATTAAAAAAAAATTATTTTAAACTATTCAAACATTTATTTGAAATATAATTCATATTTTTATAAAATTTATATAACCTTTTCATTTATGTGTATTTCAGTGTGAAAGTTGAATCTCAAACTGTTCGCAATAACAAGAAATTTAGCAGTTTTTGGAAAAGGCAAGGTTACTATGGAAACCAATGGCGACATGCTTATACACATATCAAAAGCAACATGAAACCATTGGATGTAAGATATTTTAGTATATTTAATTAAAATATTGAATAATTTTATACTTACATATCTAATCACTTAAGCATTTTCCTACATTTGTAAATATTTTTTCTAAATTAATGTATGACAGAAACAAAACAAATGTGGCCTATTTGTACCGTCTACTTATTAAACAAAAGGTAAAGAGCATAAAAGATACCATACGATTAACATCATAAATAAAAATTGCGATATTTATTCTCTGGAGCAAATTACTAAAAAGAACCTACTTATAAAAATCAATATAACAGGGTTGGTATGATGGTTAATACATAGTATGGCCCCCAGATGATGTAATACAGGAAGTACAACGCCTAGACATGCTGAGTATCAAGTCATCGATCAGATCTTGGGATATATTACAGCACTCATCAAACAATACTCTCCGAAGTTCCGGTAAACATATGAGAGGGTAAGACGGGCTACAATTCATCGGCCAAGCATGTCCCACACATGCTCTATTGGATGCTGGCCAGTCCATACGGTTATCCTTCGATTGAAGGCATTCGTCTACAATGTTTGCAAGGTGAGGATGAACGTTGTCATTCATAAACAGATATTCTGCACCCATGGCACCCCGACACAAACATACTTGTTGTTCCAAAATGACATCCCGAGAGATGTAGCTTGTCATAGTTACCTTCTGGACAAGCAGGTTAGTTCTAGAACCTAGAATAATTCCTCTCCAAACGAGCAATGTCGCACCACCGTAACGGTGTTCTTCAATGGTGTTAACGGGTACCTGGCCCCCTCTCCATATGAAAGTGCGGTGAGAATCAGACTGAAAACTAAAGTTGGACTCGTCAGAAAGCATCACACAAGACCACTGCTGTGGTGATCACAATGCATGCTCTCTACTCTAGGTTAACCGCAGGCGACAGTGAGTTGCGGTAAATGGAATGCATCTGACAGGCCTTCGAGCATATAGATGTGTCCTAAGCGTCTGTACACGGTCTGCCTTGAAACTGTCGTACCAGTGGCTGACGAGACAGGTCTGATGTTAGGCTATGCTTTGTCTGTTTCTTTTGGCAGTTACTGCCAAATACCAGTTCTCATTCTGTATTGTAAATCGGGGACGACCTGTGCTGTAACGTCTACTCACATTACCATAATCTTGAAACCGTTAGAGATGACACTCTTGGCGATTCCAAGTTTCTCGGATATTTTCGGATGGGTACGTCCACATTCCAGACGGCCGATAATTCTACCTCGTAAAGCATCATCCAAATGCTTCCTTTATATTATTAATTATGCTATGACTATATGGTTATTGCAATGAAAGGCTTTTAAAGCGCTTGTGTGAACAATTTTACTTCTTTGCAATCATTTTATATATCCCCCTCTTACTCTCTCGTTATTGTGACGTACAATTGGCGCCATCTGGTGGTTTCTTGTTATTTCCATATTGTTCTTCAAGATGTGTGCGATAATTCTACATGTAAAATTTTTATTTTAGAGTGTTCAATTTCTGTGTGTTTCTGAAATATCATTAATTTATGGACATGATTGTATATATTCATTTCGAAACTATATATTATTTTAATAAATATCAGGAAGATTTTGATTTTAATTAAATTCTGATTAAATTATGTTGTTTAATTCTGTTAAGCATTTTTGCATTTAAAGCGAAATCTTTTTCATAGGTGAGGTTCTTAGCTTCAATAAAATCAGGAATAATATCACTGGATGATATTAATGGAAAAGCTGGTATTTGTCCTCCTGCCAGTGAGTTTATCATTTTTTTTATTTGTTATTTTATTTTATTATTTTTTTTTTATTGTTCAATTGATAACTTTCTCCAAACTTTAAAAAGATCAACGAAATGACGTCATTAAAAATATATCAAAGAGAAGAAAAAAAATCAGCGAAAAAATTAAATTCAGAAAATTTCCAAAGAGATTTAAATCAAATAATAAAATTTAAAATATTCTTCCGATGGAAAAATTAATAGAATATACCTTTAAGGATTTAAGGCTATAAAAATTTTATGCGAAATCAGAAATATATTAAAACTTGGCAAACATTCAGATTATTGAACTTAATTTTTAAAATAGCAGGATTTGTTTTAGTAATTATTAGTACTTTTTTTAGTAATTCTAAGTACAGTTAAGTATTACAATATACTCGTTAAATACTCGTTATACTCGTTTTGTTATAACATTCTCTTAAAAAAAACGAAGTTTAATTTAATTTCCTTAAATTACAGTCTTTATGTTAATCAGGTAGTTAGATTTAAAATAATAGTGAATATATTAATCAACGTATTAAAAGTAATTTCTACAGGCAAACAGAATTAAAGTTTCTCAATACTTTTTCAGAGCAATTAAGTTTGAAAGTTAATTTGACATATATTACACTTTATAATTCAAAGTAATAATATATCCTCATCTATTTACGAATGAACTCAAAATATAAGCACACTAGCATATATCTTTTAAATTCTGAAATTCAGATTGTATTTAACTTAACGATTTCTCCAAAATTGATTTTTTATTAAATTTATCGAGTGATCAATGCAAATGATAAACATTAAAAAAATATCTCTTGGAAGGAAAACACAAAATTTTCAAATAATATATTGAAATGAAAATTTTAGAATTTTCCTCCATTAAATTTATTATATTGTTAATAATAAATCATGATAATTTTAAATTTAAAAACTTCATTATTTTAAACATTTTTCAATATTGTAAAACTTACACACACGTGGACAGGAACATTCGTACACTCACATACATATATGCATGTATGTATGAATGCATAAACCGTGAGATTTGTATATTAATTAGTATTTTTAAGTAATATTTGCATATTATAAACGTCAATGCATTTTATAATTGGAGTGTTATTTTGCAGAGATGTGCACTTTTGAAGACAATCTTTGTGGGTTCACGCAAGACTCTAAGAACTCATTTGACTGGAATGTAATGTCTGCTGTTGATAACGGAACAATATATAAAATTGCTGATCATTCAACTCAAACTGAAAGAGGTAAAGTTCAGAATATATACAAAAATTAATAATTTATTTCTTATACATTATTTTCTTAACAGCATTAAAATAAAATTACGATTTAAAAGAGCTTAATTACTTAAATATTACTTTGTTGTTGTTAAATATGACATTTGGACAAGCCAAGCTCACTATGCCGACGGCTATGCGAATTTAAGTCAGAATGTAAAAGTACGTCTTTGTTCTAAGTCTCCTCCGATAGATGGCACCACCAGAGGATTCACTCCCTTAGCTTTGAAATTAAACTGAAGGAAAAAAGAAATTTTCTCCAGACCATTACATTCATGGTAACTGCTCAATAACAAACCACAGGACTTTCAATTCCACAGATTTAACGAGCACGTATTAAATATCGGGATTTGATATGCTATATTTTCAATGAAAGCACCCTTTCATAAATTTAAAGAAAGGTCTTTCAGTAAAATGTTAAATTTATTTTGAGATTTCACTTGCTTGTTTGTGTTTTTATCACATATATATTAAATTTTTCAATGGATCACACACAAATTTATTTTATTTAATCCAAAATGATATACATTTTAACACACATTTTTTTCTGTGACTGTGTGTGTGTGTTTTTATTCAAAAAATAATATACTCATAATAAAATAACTATTTCTAAATACTTTCAACATATTGCAACGTAAAATAACGAAATATATTTTACATATATTAATGTAATATCATAGCGCAATATACAATATATCATATATTTTTTCTTTAAATATGTCAGAAAAATCTTAACTAAAGTTATTAATTTCGAATCTTGTTCTATTTTTCATTAACATAGGTAAATATCTATACATCGGTGTAACGGATCCAATCAAAGTTAGCCCTCAACGTTCTCGAATCTATAGCTCTAAGCATCCACCCACGAAAAAGGCCAGCTGTGTTCAGTTTTATTACAGCATCTACAATGTTAGCAAATTGTCGCTGAATGTTTACATTTTTACGGAAAAGGCTTTATCTGACCCCCAGTGGTCAGTTTCGATGAGTCAAGAACTCATCTGGCATGGCGCCCGATTCACTGTTGATTCAAAGAAGCTTTCTTGGCAGGTACGAAATAATATGTATATATATATAACCCATTTAAATAAATAAGACTCTTGATGACTCTTAAAATATCATTAGTTTTTTTTTATAAATTATCTTTTTTTTAATTATAGAGATAGCACAATACTTTTAATTATTTTTGAAATGATTTTTTTAGACACACCATTTGACACCACGTAGTGGGCAGCTAAATGGCTACAGACTGTTGTAAGGCATTTTAATCTACGGCATAATTGTTTTCTGATAGGTAGTGGGGCGTAGTGACGTAATTTACCGGAAACCTTCCAAGCCCTCACCTTGACATATATGATATATGTGTATGGAGTAGAACAGAAACGTGACATCTATCTTCTGTTGTTAAATAGTAACCTGAATAGAACTCGATACTTTTCGTTCTAAAGACTGTTATCGTACCAGTAGACTACGATGAGCATACAATTGCAGAAACATTATTCTAGAAATAATAATGTTCTGTTTTAATTAATAATTATTTGTTTTTATTAATAAAATTTTATTCATCATTTATTTTTCTTTATTACATTTGTTATTTTAAACAAATAACTATTGCTTACTCAATTGATTTTTAAATCCATAATTTCCTCGTAAAAATCACTTATTTTAAAAAATTCTTAACACACATACTACAAATTATTATTTTCTGCATCTGATGCTGGCTGATAGTAGGGTGGTAAGCGTTCCTGATTCTTAGATTGTTGGTCTCAGGTTCGAATCTTGGTTCAGTTATGAATGTTTTTTTTATCTCTTTATCTGTGATTCTTTGTCAGTTCTATTGTAATGATGAATGAATCTACCATAGGAACAGGTTTGTGGTGGCATGATAACGGTAATGCTACTCGTCTCAGTGACTTGGTTCACAGGTGCCCTCGTGGGATCGATGAATGAGTAACAATTACTGATTTTGTAGTAGCGAAGGGGTAATCACTCAGTGTCAGCGTTTAGAATAAAAATGTTGTCTTCTTGGTTACATTTTAATTACTTTCTGATCAGAATTATATACAAAAACTTTAGAATTTTTCTTAAAAAAATATGACAGTTATGGAATAGACAATATTTATGCAAATATAATTATACTTATTTTTTATGACTGTTTCTAGATTGTTTTTGAAGTGACTTTAGGGAATCTGGCGTACGGTCAAGTCGCAATCGATGATGTTATTATTAGTGATGAAGCTTGTTCAGAACCAGGTAACACATTATGTTATTAAATTATTTATTTACAACTCCCTTTTCCCGAATGTTGGCTAGTTTTTAAAAAAAAAATAATAAGTTATTTTGTTTATTTTTTTCAAATAGTATTTAGATTTTTCATTTAACAACATTTATCATGAAAATTTATGGTAAAAATTAAGTAATCATTTATTACAAAGAATAAAAATATTATAAATAAGCAGTTTTAACACTTTTATGTTTACTTATTTATAATTTTCTTGAAAGACAAGAATCTGCAATTCTTAAAGCATTGATCCGATTATATAAATCCTTCGGAAATAAATGGCAAAAAAGTTTAAAGATGATTAAATTAATAATCTTAAATTTTGAATTTCGGAAAAGATAAACTTTGCATTCTGTGTTTCAAAATTATTTCCTTATATATATATATATATATATATATATATATATATATATATATATATATATATATATATATATATATATATATATATATATATATATATATATATATATATATATATATATATATATATATATATATATATATATATATATATATGTGTGTGTGTGTGTGTGTATGTGCATGTATATGTATACTTTGCATTCTGTGTTTCAAAATTATTTTTAAGTTTTAAGTTTTGATAGAAAATTTATTGACAAAAAAGTTAGATCTAAAAGAGCAGTCTTGCTAAATTTTAAATAAAATGATTGCATTTATCTGCTGTGATATTAATGTGTTCTGTACTTTTTTCTATTCTGTAAAAGAAATTTTTTTTACAATTATTATATTTTTCCCTATTAACCTAATTTTTTGATTAGAAAAAATTAGATTAGTAATGTTGTTAAATATTTTTTACTATTATTAAATCTCATTTTCCATGAGTTATTTTTCCTACCCATAATATTTTCATAGAACAGAAACTATAATCATTATATTTTAAACTCAAACCATTTTTTACCATTTTTCGTTAACTATCACTAATTACTATCTTGTTAATTAGTAATGGGATATGTTGACACTCTTATTTCTACAAATTACCGTAAACTTTTACAATTTGTTAAAAAAAGAAAAGAAGATGTTTTACTATCAAACCAATTAACTTCTCTTTCTGAATTTTATTCAAATTTAATTACAAATCTGTAAATAATATATAACTGTATGTATTTACATCACAGAAACCATATATAAATAATATGCGAAACTAATATAAAATTATATAATCTGAAAACACGTTATATATTTTATTTCCTCATTTTTTCAACTTCTTGTTTAATCGATTTGGTAAATGAAACATAAAAATAATAGTCCAAATGAAGCCTCGTTTTTTTTTCAGGAAATTAGTTAATTTAGGCAAGTTTTAAGTTTCACTTTTGATCGCGCAGGATTTCTAATCAAAACAGCTGCTTGAAATTTTTTACAAGTTCTTAGTGATATAGATAATATTATAATTAGGAAATTAGGTGAATGAATACAGTGAATATATCCTCTAATAATTGTGTGAAAGTATATGAATACATGAAATTATGTCTCCGAATACTTCATAAGTAATTTGGAAATATATTTGTTGTATATTTTAAATATTCCTAAGAAATTAAAGGCAAGAATGAAATTTTCGTCTTAATCCTTTTATTATTTCTGGTAACATAATTGGTATTATAATTTTTTTCTAATTATTTTGAAAGTAAGTTTTCTTTTTCTAAATGTTTAATAATATAATTTGGTTTATTAAAAATATATCGCCAATGACTGGAAAATTAGGTGAATGATTTTTTAATAGTTTTCATAACATAGTTATTTTTACAAGTATTCCTCATCAGAAAATTGGGCACCTAAATTTTTTGTCAGTTTTTGATAATACTATGTTCTGGAAATATTATATATACTCCTCCCACAGCGCTTTATACGTTTCTAATTGGGGTGAATTAAATTCACTCAGTGATTTTGATATCTAAAAAGTGTTTCTATCGTAAAAATAATTATTAATAATTATTCTCCTTGATTTAAATTAAATATATTTCTCTCTCACTCTATTGAAATGATTTTAAAAATAGTTGTGAAGATATATGGGTTTAAAAAAATATAGCTATATTTTTAGTGTTAGAGTATAAAATTTCTATGTGAACATGATCAACTCTTCCAGTTACTTGAATTTATTCAATAGGTTATTGTGATTTTGAGTCAGAAGGATGTCTATGGGAAAATATCGTATCTACCAACGTTTCTATGAAAACTTTTCCCAAAATAAGTAAGTTTGAAGAATCAATATGCGTAAAAGGTTTTATATTTTATTTGGATTCTGTTCACATTCATTTAATTAGTTCATAATCCAAATACAGCAGGTGATCGGTTAATGAACAGCTCGGAATGCGAACAAATCGGACAATGAACAGCTCGGAATGCGAACAAATCGGACAATGAACACTTTCATGAAGGATTTTTTGTTGGAAAGCGAACACATACTCGAATAACAAAGTAAAACTAATTCTATCGAAGCCTTCTCGGAACATGATGTGTAAGGTTGCCAAATCCAACGAATCAAAAATCGTTTTTCATTTCTCTTTAAATTACATTGACTGCTTATTGAGATTCAATGTTTTATACAGTAAAAAAATTTCCGATTGAATATTTATAACCAAAGTAGACCATCAGGTTCATTCAAAACTGAAACTGATTTCATTTTGAACACCCCCCCTTGCACTCATTCGTTGAAGAAGTGGGAAAACGTCAGAGCAATGGTCATAGAATAGCACCTAAATTAATCAAATGTCAGTAAGATTAGGGATCTTTATAAGAAAAATGCTATTAATCACTTCCGAAAAGTCTTAAAAAAGTGAGAAAAGCAATCGACACTGGACATTTTCTTTAATACCCCAAAAGCAAACAATGAAAAGGACTGATGAATATGCAAGTTTATACATGTATGTATCATTTTTTAAATAAACTTACTAATAAATGATATACATCCCTTTCTTAATTTAATTTTTAAGGCCTCCAGAACAAATTAATCAATTTTACAAAAACATCTGCGGTAAATCGACAGTCGGTTAACGTGTAATTCGGATAATGAACATAGTCTTGTAACGGATTATGTTCATTTACCGATCACCCCCTGTATTGAATAAATATTAATTTTGATGACTTTTATATAAATTACTATGTAATCATAAACATAATATTACTCATGTATAAAAATTATATTTTTATGAATCAATGAATTGAATTTAGAAAGAACAATTTTTTTTTTCATTATGAACTCATAAAATTTCTTGATTAACTGCATTTAACAATGCTTAATATTTTTGAAGTAAATGAAGGAAGTGTAATACACTTTCACATTTTTTGAGGTTTATAATTTGAAACCAAATGTATCAAATATTTTTTTTAAGTAACAGGTAAATTTACATAATAATATTTTATTTCCAAATGTAAATTTTGAAAAATATGTCTTTCCAATTTATCCAACTTCAGTAATAAGCCCAGATTAATTATAGAAAATATTTATGAATAGTAATCATAATTACTTAGAATAAACAGTTTTGGACAAAATAACTTCTTTTTGCTACTTGCAAAAGTAATGCAATATCAGAAATATGTACTTGGAGTTTATTTAATTTTAACATCAGGTAGAATTGAACAGTAAAAAATAAGAATTAGCAATAAGCATATTAAGTCAAAGATAACATTAAAAATAATAATATTCATGAATAATTTGTATGTTATAGTAACTCAGAAAACCAATATTATCTCAGAAATACTGCAGGAGGATTTTGATTGGAGGCGTCATATAGCAGAAGATTCTTTTGGTCCAATTAAAGATCACACATTAGGAATGCCACAAGGTAAAGAAAAAAGTTCTTAATTCACTTTATCAAAATTATATTTATTATTAAAACTAATGACTCTTTTTTTCTTAATACCTGAAATGTTATTCTTCTTTTAATTAATCACTGTATTAATCTTATTTTGCAGGTTTTTATTTATTGTTGGATACTAGATATACAAAACCAGGTGAAAAAGCAGTCTACATGTCAGAACGTATACGTATCACCGCTGGTTCTTGTCTCACATTTTGGTATTCGACACCCAACTACAAAAATGGCGCCACTCTGCAGATACTCATCACTAGCGACTTCAGAATAACTGAGCAATTAACAGTCATTAAGGATGGAACGAATGAGGCATGGACACAAACCCAAGTCACCATAGCTCTTACAATTGGAGCTGATGTCACCTTTAATGATTTTTGGGTAAGTGTTTTGTTTTCACCAAAATTATAGTCAATGCTTCATATTTCCTTAATGGATGAGAAAAAAAATATACGAAAATTTAATCTGAAATGCATTTATAAGTGTATAATGTCACAATTTATTTCTTTTTTATTAATAACAATGTCAAAATAAATATTAGGATTACCTAAGATCAAAATTTTCTTAGGAAATATCAAATATAGTTCTAACTAAAATTCATCATTAAACTCTAATGACGTAAATAGAAACGTGTTTTTGTATAGTACAGAATCAAAGAACAAAATTGAAAATTAAATTACAAAGCATGAATGCTATAATACATTATGATTCTCTAAATCTACGAGAGATACAGGTAATACTTTTATGGTAAAAATATACCCGGTTATTTCAGCTTAATAACACGAATGGTGAAAATAGAAATACCAATTTCTGCGCAATTAACTTTGGTAGCCTTACAATGCTTACCCTGGCATGAACGCGAAAAAGTAAGAAAACATGAGTTTGATGACATATGAAGAAAATTATAATAGCTGAGAAATCAAAGTGTGTAAAAAAACAACAATTGAGGAGAAAAGTCTGATAAGAAGCATCGAAGATTTTGCAGGCCAAGATCAAAGTTCTACATGCCAATAAATGCGATGATGGAAGGTTTGGAAAAAGATTTTGTAAATTTACTTTACTACGACTTCAAAATCTACTTCAGTCCGTCTTTGATTCCGAATCCCTAATTTCGAGCTTTCAATTAACGTAGAGTAATTATACTTTTCAGAAATGGTAGGATGCTGAATCTCTAACGATATTATAATAAATTTTCTTATGCATTTTATGAAACACAAACTATATTGAAAATCTTTTATTGAGCTTAAAATAGATTTTCAATCAAATATTCTGATAATAATTCAAAGCGAAATATATATTGCAAAGATTATATAACAAACTATTGGTTCAATGGTACTCAAATATGTCGTATTCATTTCTTCAAAAAATAAAATTAAAAATATTTTAACATTATTGACAAAAATGTTATGAAACTATAATATATTATTTATATATAATTCAATTTAAAATCCAGATTCATCATCGTAGTAGTGAAGAACTTATCTTCACGTCACACTATATCTTCTTATAGTAAGACATTGTATAATATACTTACTTTTTCTGTCGGAAAGTAATTACAGTAAAACATGATGAGAAAAGAATAGAAAAACATTTAAAAATATAAATTCATTTTCAATATTCTGGAATCATTCAACGGAAAAACGAAAAGTTATATATATATATATATATATATATATATATATATATATATATATATATATATATATATATATATATATATATATATATATATATATATATATATATATATATATATATATATATATATATATATATATATATATATAAATTGTTATATATATAAACAAAAATTATATCATTTATTTTTTTTAGATATGTTAGCTATGTTGGATTATTTTCATATGAATGCTACTCTTATATCCAAGATATATTTATACATATAATTAACATTCAAAAATAGATTTACTATATATGTTTCAAATAAAAATAGAATGTATCATTCATTTTATAATTATTGTAGAAAAAACTGTAAAAAAATATAGAAAATTTTGTTCAATCCAATTATTTTTGTAAAAATTAATTTCTAAAAATTTCAAAAATATGATAAAATTATCATTTTGTACATTCTTTTTGACAGCTTTTTTTGGTTGGAATCTCTGGAAATAATTCTCATGGTTATGTTGCTATAGATGATATATCTGTAAGCGAAGGTGTTTGTGAAGGTGACAGTTACTAAAATATTTTTCTAATCATAGTTAGCAAGATATCAAATATTATTTTAATTACTTTGAGATGTAAGATACTAATTCCAATATTTTATAAGTAGAATGAATAAGAGAAACATTAATAAATTCTTTAATTTATGCTGTTAAACAAAGTAATATTCTACTACACACACACACACACACATATATACATATATATATATATATATATATATATATATATATATATATATATATATATATACATATATATATATATATATATATATGACACTATTTTCACATTAGGCATGCAAATAAAATCAATTACAGAAAAAAATATGAAAAAAAATACTATTAATTAATATTAATTAAATGTAAATAATAGTTACATAGATAGTTGAACATTTTTACTCTTTTTGTGAAACAGAATAAAAATATGATTCTTAATCACAAAATTAAACCAATATAGTATCAATATTGTCAGATTGTACCACACCGTCTGTGCTTTGATGCTTATTACACATATTCGTCTACACCAGACTCTTATTTAATTTCTTTAATATTATTTTCAGAGCATTTGAAATACTTAGTTAATTATTTTTAGGATTTAAAATATTTACAAAGTTAAATTTTAATATAAACATTTTGAGTTTCTATATAATTCCATTTTTGAAGTTCTATTTATAACGCCTACACAAATTAGCAACACAGTGAAAATACAGGGATTTAATTTTTACAAAAATTACTGCACTAAGTCTTAACTTTGAGGAATGAGTTGGATAGTCATATTGTGATCTTGAGTTCTTTCATGTACATTATTGTAGACTAATACATAAAATGTTTGAAAATAGAATTTGCGAATTTCATATTACATAACGCAAAACAGATGTAAGAAAATGCATTTTATGTAAATATTTGCTATCTTATTTTTTGAGAGAATTTAATTTAATTAATTTTTAACCTTTATGAAAAAATTTCTTTTGCAATATTCTAATTTGTTATAATATTATACAAATCATTTTAAGAATTTTTCGAAAAAAAAAATATTATCTATAAATAAACGTAATTTTGTTAAACCGAGTATACTCTTAACTATAAATTGATATAGCTCTATTAAACGCGTGGAGTTTACTTTTAACTATAAATAAATGAAATATACATTTAACTTTAAGTAAATGGAGTTTATTTTAACAATGAATAAACGGAATTTTGTTAAATGGAGTATACTTTAAACTGTAAACAAATGGACTATTACAGAGTATACTAAACGGAGTTTATTTAAAAAATTATTTATGTTTACTCTTAATAAATGCTTATGATTACTTATTTATCACTTAAATTAGAACACCATTTTTAAGAATGTTTATATCACAAATCCAAGTACGCAGAATATGTAATGTAATGTTTTGTTTAGAAATTCAATTTACGTGTTTTTAATACATGAATTAATTTGCTTGTAATAAATTTTCATTCATGTTTATTACATAATAATGAATGTAAAAGTAAATAGAATAAGAAAAAGCTTCAAGTCATAAATAATACGAACAAAACCAAAAGTAACAAAATAACCGATTAAGATATTTTGATCATTCAATTAATTGTAAATCTATAACAATTTAAAATAAAGCATAAAAATCTTTTAAATAAAGTAAAATTTAGTGATAACCATAGTGATTTTTTTGGAACTGTAACCAAAGTTTTAAACCTTATTTATGTGCAGATACAACAGAACTTTTCGATTGCAAAATGGGCCAGCACATACTTTCGTCCCAAGTCTGCGATTTCCACAAGGACTGTGTGAATGGACTCGACGAACAAAACTGTGCAAGTTGCGATTTTGAGAAGGGATCATGTGGCTGGAAGAGTCAAAACAACTTCAACTACTTCAAGTGGCTTAGATCCAAGGCAGGAACGGAAAATCTGATGTATGATCACACCAAACAAGATTCTTCAGGTGATTTTTAGTTTAGTATAAATAGAAAAGAAAAGTAAAAAAACAAATTATATATTTATTTTCCTGTTATTTTATCGAATTTATATTTATTTATTTATAATATGAACTCAAAAATAACATCCCTAAAATAAATATATTTAAAAGAAATTAGATGTAGTGCTATATAAATAGAGGAATTTTTAAGACGCCTCCATCTGTTTATTTAATTATATTTATTTATAGTTGCAGCCCAACGGTAAAGTTGTAAGTTATTTATTTAATATTCAACACATAAATTGTCTTCTGGGTAGACTTTTCCATCAGTAGTGAGTCGTATTCACATATCACAAGCGAGGAAACTAGGAAAATTCATAGACATCTACACTGATAGACGAAGATGCAAAAAAAAAAAAAAAAAAAAAAAAAAAAACATCTATTTTATACTATTCAACAATAGTTGGGATCAGAAAACGAACTCTGAAAATCTCCAACCATCCGCTATGATATGGTGACCCCAGCTTATTATAAAAATATAAGTTATGATTTCTTTTTATTTTTTTATCTCTAGCTACTAGATGGTATCATCAGGAGAGAAAAAAACAAAATATGTAAAAGAAAAAATTAGAACCATGTTATTTAACTGAAAACACTACAGTTGTTCAAGGATTTTAATGCAACCCAATAGTTATCAGAAATGTCACCACTATGCGAGAAAGTATTTAAGCACCTGAAACTAAATTTTGGAAAATACTTTTTCTGGGAAATTCATGACAATCCAAGCATCTAACTTTTGGGTTATCCTTTATATCAGCTGATGCAGGAGCCTCAGATGAATCATATAGGCAAGAGGGTAGTCCTGAAATCTGACAAATAACAGTCCTAAATCGAAACATATTATCGTACGTAATAATACGTTATGAGATGAATTACTAAATTTGAAAACAAAAATTTTGGAAAAGTTTATGTTAAACTTGTTTTGGACTGAAAGAATTATAGAACTGAAATATGACTCAGAGAGAGTGAGAGAGAGAGAGATTAAATTTAACACAGCTATGAACCATGATAGAGAAAAATAAATGCATGTAACTATATAAACATAAGACTTATACAGTCACCAAAACCAAAAATACACACTCATATATATATATATATATATATATATATATATATATATATATATATATATATATATATATATCCTCTAATGATAAATATTGATTTTCACTTTATATTATTAAATTACTTATATTGAACAATTAAAAGAAACGGAATTAATAATAATGCATTGACCAATACCCAACCTATTTATTATTAAAATAAATCAAAATGGTATCATCTGTCATAAATTATATACATGAAAAAAGAATAAAACGTCTACTTATAAATTTATTAGCTTGTCTGATTAACAATTGTAAAATACTTTTACAAGTTGCTTATCAGATAAGTGAAATGTATATTAAGTAATTTTATATGTAATCTAAGAACGAAAGAAAGAATGGTGGCCGCATTTGTAAACGTTTAAATACCACATTGCAAAATAATCGAAAACTATAGAATATCATTCAAATTATAATGTGCATTATCACTAATTGATAAATGAGTTATTTATATTTATTCATCAAATTACATATATTCGAGAATGTCTTCAAAATCTTACACTGCTTATATATAGAATATGTAAATATTTGTAATGCCATGTTCAGAGCTATCGGTGCTAGTGACGATCATAAGTTTCGATTTAGGACTGTTATTTGTCAGATTTCAGGACTGCCCTCTTGCCTATATGATTCATCTGAGGCTCCCGCATCAGCTGATATTTTTTAAAAATTCATCTGGCCCTCTATGATAAACTTAAGGAGATCGCATTACCGTAGATACTGTGAACTCATGTGGGAAAGATGCATGTGAATCTCGGACAAAGAAAGCAACCGAAACTTGCCTTTTGTCTTAAACCAATCGTTTTTATATCACCAAACGGTTCATTATAAAACATTTTACAGAGGATTGCTGGATAAACATAAAAATATGATATCACAAATATTCCACTTTGCCCAAAGGACAGATTTGTTGGTGTTTTTCGCCTCGTTATTGGCTATCATTGTTTCGCTAAAATCTATATCGTATAAAAATACTGTCAAGTTCTCTATGTCTAATTTGCAACATTTTAGATATAAAATAAAGTAGAGAGAAAGCAGTGGAACACAAGCAGATAGATTTAATAACAGCAGACAATTACAACACAAAAAAAGTTCTGGGACAACTTGTGCATCAATCTTAACTTGATGTATTATAAAACTATAAGTGAAATTCTTTGAATCCTAAGCATCCTTTGCTACTAATTGTTCAATATTTTCATGTTAGTGTATCCAAATTTTTTTCAAACCATAATTGTCTCCTTATAGATTTACGTAATAATAATATTTATCTTAGATGTTGTGTGATAACTTTCAAATGTAAAGTCATTTTTCTAATGTCGATATGTTTACGGGACCCTTAACATAATTATGGAACTATGTAATGCATATATTCAGCTCGAATTCACTTAAGTTGTCAAAGGCAAAATTCTGAGAATCATAAACTTAGCTTAACACAATTCTTATGATTTAAAGTAAAAACTTCTAAGATTAAACCTCATCTAAGGTAGAGAAGTGACTCCACTTTAACAGTTGATACATCATGAATATATTTTGAGCTCATTCAAAAATATGATATTAAATTGATATAGATTTTTAACTATTTGTTTACATGGTTTTACTACTTTCAGAAAAACATTTCCTTTCTAATGCTCATTATCTAGGCTTAGTGATTTTGCACTTGTTTCACATATATTTATCTATTGTTTGCATTAGTTATTTTGTTAAAAATATTTTACAGATCCAACGATTTTTTATAATTACTTCAAATAATGTATGCAGAAGATATTCACACTATTTTGTAATTGTTTTGACTTCCTCTATATAGTTACCTGTAAAAACGCCAGTTACAATAGGGTACAATTAAGTTTCAAATTAGAATAGGGTATAATTATGTCTACAAATCAAACATATTCTTACATATATCACTAAAAAATAAACAATGGATTGAAATTATATTTTTATGATTTACAAAAAAAATTATTTAAGTCTATCATGAAAAACAATATCTGAAGAATATTGTTTTAATATTTTTAGTGATAAGTGGTCCAACTGAAAACAAATAAAAATGTCAAAGTGTGTATTAGATTGCAGAAAAAATAAAATATGCCTACCTAACAGTACTACATATGTCATTTCATAAATCTGAAGTTGAATATTACGTTTTAAAAAGTCCCAGTCCTATAAGAATAATTGAAAATCTTTAAAAGTTTTCATGGAAAGTATAAACAAGATTATAAAATTTGATTTAAAATTAATCCAAAAAATTGTGTTGTTGTTACTAATGACACTTGGACACGCCAAGCTCGCTATGCCTTGGCTATGCAAATTTAAGCCAATTGGGAGCATCCTTCGTTTAATCAGAGCACCATGAAGGTGAAAGAACGACTTTTGCTCTTCAAACCTCCGATAGATGGCAACACCAGAGGATCTACTCCCTCAATTTTGGCATTGATCTGAAAGGGGGGGGAGTATATTTCTTCAAACCATTGCACCCATGGCAACTACTCAACGACCCACCACAGGATTTTCGATCCCACAGATTTAACGAGCACGTATATCGCATGTACTCGGTGGGTCTTTGGCGGCACTGGGAATCGAGCCCCACCTTCCGGATGGAAGGCTGGTGCTCTAACCACTAGGCTGCCATGGCCTTCAATAAATTCCTGATGTTGATCTCCTAACTCCGAAACATTTCTTATCTATGTCAAATTCTTGCATTGAAACTATTTAATAAGCATAAAATGGAAATATGTAATTAATCTTGATAAGTTCTCTGATATAATTTTATGATTTCAATAAAAAGAAGTTAAAGAAAGTTATTAACGAAAATGAAGGGAAAAAAAAAGGCTTGAAATATTGGTTCAAAGATATCAAGGAAATATATTAATGGATATCCTTATAATGGAAAATTTAAAACATATAAAGTAAAAAGTTGTCAAATAAACTGGGGTGAGAGATATATTTTCAAAAGAGGAATTCGAAACATAAAAAATCTTCCCCATATTAAGTTCCAACTGAATAAAGTTTGACATACTTCTAAATCTATAATTCTGTTTTCTTAAAAGAGTGAGAAGTGAAACACGGAATTTCTTTACAATTTGTTAATACATCTCCAATAGATCAGCGATTGAAGGAACTGTCCAAAGCATGTGAATGAAAAATGAAATTTAAATGATTTTGATGTTTTAAGTAATTGTCCCTTGTCAATAAAATCAAGAAGTTATGTGGCAGTTGAAAGACAGAATAATTATAAGACTTATTACACAATATGAATCATTGTATTATATATAAATCATTGAAGTATATAAATCAATGATTTATGTGAAATATAATGATATAATGATTTATATGTAATACAATATTACAAATCATTGAAATATATATTTTCGAAATACAATAAATTAAACAAGAAATTCTTACATTTACTTACATGAATATATATTTGTAATAGAAAATCGCTTGAAAATGTATGGACAGAATTTATAATTTTTTTTCCCTATCAATACAAATATTTTCTATTGAAAATACTTAAATTACCTTTTAAATCCTTAAGAATGACTTTTTAAATATATAATATAATCAAAATAACAAGAAAAAGAAACTCGTGAACTTTAATTTTCACTCCATATATGATTTTTGCAAAGATATTTGTTTTCAAAGAAATAACAGCATAGTAAATTTCTCTCGAATTTTAAATTCCTTTTGCTTTTCTGATATTAGATTGATAATTTTGCATTGATTTTTGTTTTGTAGGGTATTTTATGATTGCGTCTGCTCCAAGTTCCTGGTATAGTTACAATTTCAACGCCAGCATAAAGAGTGTGTTTATTACGAACGCCTTTTCTTCTTGCTTTATGCAATTTTGGTATAATAGATTGGGAAAGAGTAAGTTGTACTGATTTTTTTTTCGCATCATAATTTCAGTTTTAGAACTTCAAACACAATTTCTTCTAAATCATTAAATTTTCTCTTCCTACCGAGTATATTAATTTTATGTTCTTTTAATAAGCATGATTATTTTAATTTAGATTTCTCCATAATATGTATCTAAAATATTAAAAATATAAATATTTGTACAATAAGAAAATATTTTAATACAAGTACTTTTCAAATGTAAAAATTATCTTTAAATATCAACTTTTTAAGCACATGTATGTTATTACTTGATTTCCTTTGATTTTGTCTGTTGTTATGAATTCGAAAATTTAATGCATTTTTAAGAAATCATATTTCCTCACATTGCCATAGATTTGCTTAACGTCGCTGTTTACTTGGCTTTGATCCCAATAGTTCGTTGCTATAATTTATAACAGCAAATAACATTGTTTTAACGTTTCAAAAGAAGATTTCATTAAAAACACTTCTACTCCAGAAAAGAATGCCACTCTACGAAACTGCTTTCTTTATTAATGTTTTTCAATTATCCTTTTAGAAAATTCATTAAATAACACATTCTTCCTACATTTGATGTAATATATATTAATTAATTTGAGACAATTTTTTTCTGAACTATACCGTTATTACCTAATAAACTATTTTATCCACCATAGTGTAACTGGAATATTTTTCTTTAAAAGTGCCTACTCTTTTATCTAGTGAAACGCAGGATAGAGTGAAAAGTGTAATTTGTAAATTTTAAGGAGTGTACTGCATTATTTCTCAATACATACATTTCTTTTTATTTCATACAATGACATGATTCCCATTAAATCATTCATGATTTTTTTTTGTTTTTAACTGGCTAGTGAAGCTCAAAGTGACATTAGAAAGAAATAATAAGAGTGTGGACTTATGGATTTCAGAAGAAAGGAGCGATAAAGTGTGGACCAGTGCTGAAATTAGACTTGGAAGAATCCCAACTCAATTTCAGGTATTACATCAAATCACTTTTTTTTTCATGTATTGAAATTTTTTTATTAAATTTTAATAATTTACTTAAAGTATCAACATAATTGATAATTTGTTAAAATTTTCAGATAAACTTCATCGCTAGTAGGGAACCAGGGGACAACTCGCACGTTGCCATAGATGATGTACTTATGATATATTGTGAAACACCAAGTAATTTCCTTTTTCAAAAATAGTCAAATGTTACTTAAATTTTGTAGCTTATTAAAGATAAGTTATCCGTTGTTTTAAACGCGCAAATATGAAATACTTATTTCTGTCACTTATTTTGCTAGTGTTGTAGAGGATTATGTCTTTATCTCAGGAAAAATAGCAATATAGATAATTTTTTGGTTCGAAATGTTTTTGTGAAAATGGGTTTTTCAATTGAAATGAGTTTAATTTTGAAAGGCTAAGTTTATATCAGAAACAAATTTTTACAGATTAAAATTTTATATCAAAAAATATAATTTCAAAATAATATCTCGAAAATTATTATTAATACATATATTATGAATTATTTAAGTTTCCACTTTATTATAAAACTATGAAAATTGCAACATTATTGCAGACCACTCAGTGAAATATATTATGCTTTTTCAAAATGTACCTATAAAAATTGCTTTAAATGAAAAAAAAGTTATAAAACATAATAATGGTACTAGAAATCACAATCTAGTCAACTGCAGCCAGCAGTAATTAATATTTGTTCTCATCGTGGCAGTAAATAATTTTAATTAAATGCTTTGCATAGAGAAAATAATTTCGTATTCCAATATCTGGTACCTAATCAATTATTATCTGTACTTGTCATTAAAAACGAGTGAATTACCAAAGAATGTAAATGATACGAGGTAGTCATATCGAAGGACATATCCGTAAAAACATGGAAGAAACATTTGTTATCGATAAAATTAAGCCTAAAATTCCAAACAATAAGTAGATCTCTTGCTGAAATGCTGTTTGAAAATTCCAAACAATAAGTAGATCTCTTGCTGAAATGCTGTTTGAAAATTCCAAACAATAAGCAGATCTCTTGCTGAAATGCTGTTTGAAAATTCCAAACAATAAGCAGATCTCTTGCTGAAATGCTGTTTGAAAATTCCAAACAATAAGTAGATCTCTTGCTGAAATGCTGTTTGAAAATTCCAAACAATAAGTAGATCTCTTGCTGAAATGCTGTTTGAAAATTCCAAACAATAAGTAGATCTCTTACTGAAATGCTGTTTGAAAATTCAGTTATAGAAATATTAGCATCTTTCATGCAGTAATTGTTTCATGTACTAATAGTTGTTTTGTGAAACTGGTGAGATCATCTATGGTATCTAATAATTCTTGCAATCAGAATACTAAGCACTTGTATCAGCTGAAGAAAAAGTAATATACATTAGATTAAAACAATCACTTATATGAAATATAGTGAAAATACATTTACCAATACTATCAAGACGCAAAGCTCATCGAGAGAAGGCGTATGTTCCGACAAGACATGCTGATGTGATTAGGTAAATCTTTGTTATGTAATTTGAATCAGTTTAAAATGTTTTTTTTTTTTGCTTGTTTTTGAAAAACCTCATTTGAATTCATTTTTTTTTTACATTTTCTTATGATATGTTTTTATCTCAATTTTTCAATAAATATTTTTTTTATTTAATAGTTGAACTTGTAAAACTTGGTTCAACACTTTCATTGTAAAATCGTAAATAGATTTTAAATTTATGTATTGCTGATGTTTGAAATTCCACGCTTTTTTTTAAATTGTTTGTTTTAATTTATTTGTTTGGAATTTCTCCTGCCTAACTTAATTACCGTCCTACAGCCTAAGCAATAGATATAATCCATAGCTTCAATATTAATAATGCTTATTGAAAGGAGGGATCGTGACTTTTAATCGTCTTGTGAAATTGACGAATCAAATGTAGTGCACTTGTCAATCTACGTTTTGAAGGATGTTACTGAAAGGAACACAACAATAAGTCTGAAAAATAACCTTCCTATACCAAAAAGATTGGAAAATTAACGTAGAACTACGACTGTCTATCAAACAAGTAGATGAATGTCTTTCTAAACTTAGGTACTTCTTAGCGCAGAACAGAAGTTAAATGATTTCCTTCATGGAAAGAAATTGAAAAAATGCTTTTTAAATGAAGTTTTAAAACTGAAAAAATACGCGATTACTGTGCTTCATATTTTTATCCATAAAATGAAACAAAGATCCGTTCTTAAGTATAAATTTTAAGCTGCATGTTTTTTCATATGTAATACATAACTAAATATTTTCTAATTGTACATTATTTGTAAAGAGAAAGCAGTTTGGTAACAAAAAAACTAGCGTTTTCTGTCATAAATATGCTTGAAAGAAATTAATAAACTATTAAGAATTTATTTTAATAAAATAAATAAAATAATAATATTTATTTCTTCAATGTTTTTATTTAAATAATGACAGTTGCATTAATAATATTTTCATTTAATTGCGCTTGTAATATTCAAGAATTATCGAAAGGTTAAGCTTAAATTATTATGTTATCTACAAAAAAGCTCCCAAACAAATGGATAGTGAAGAATCATATGAAATAGATAAATATCTTTATAGAAAAACATTGAAATACACTACTGGACATTAAAATTGATAAAACAAGGAAGAAATGCAGATAACAAAATGATATTTATTGGATAAATATATTATACTAGAAATAACAAGTGAAGAAATTTTCAAAAAATTTGGATGGATATATATATATATATATATATATATATATATATATATATATATATATATATATATATATATATATATATATATATATATATATATATATATATATATATATATATATATATATATATATATATATATATATATATATAGATCCTGAGAAATCAGTACCCAGAACAACCACCTCTGACAATAATATCAGCAGTTATACGCCTGGGCATTGAGTCAAAAAGAGATTGGTATGCATGTACAAGTACAGATTTCCATGCAGCTTCAACACAATGCCACAGTTCATCAACCGTAATGACTGGCGTTTGGTGACGAGCCAGTCGCTCATTAACCATTGACCAGACGTTTTCTATTGGTGAAAGATCTGGAGAACGTGATGGCCAGAGCAACAGCCGAACATGTTCCGTATCAAGGAAGGTCCGTACAATACCGGCAACATACGGTCGGGCATTATCCTGCTGAAATGTAGGGTTTCTCAGGGCTCGAATAAAGGGTAGAGCCAAGGGTCGTAACACACCAGAAATGTAACGTGCACTGTTCAAAGCACCGTCAATGCGAACAAGAGGTGACCGAGACATGCATCCAATGGCACCCCATACCATCACGCCAGGTGATGGGCCAGTATGACTATGACGAATGCACGCTGCCTGTGTGCGTTCACCACGATGCCGCCAAACACGGAGGCGACCATCATGATGCTGTACACAGAACCTGGATTCATCTGAAAAAAATGACGTCTCGCCATTCGTGCGCCCAGGTTCATCGTTGATCACACCATTGAAGGCGCTCTTGTCTATGACGCAGCGTTAAGGGAAGCCGCAGCCATGGTCTCCGAGCTGAGAGTCCATGCTGCTGCAAACGTCGTCGAACTGTTCGTGAAGACACTTGTTGTCTTCCAAACGACCTCGTTTCTTGATTCACAGCTCGTGACGTGGTTGCGCGATCCATTACGGCCATGCGGATAATATGCCTGTCTTCTCGGCTGCTAGTGATATGTGGCCGCTGAGATCCCGCATGGCATTCCGTATTATCGTCCTGAACCCATCGATTCCATATTCTGCTAACAGTTATTGGATCTCGACCGACGTGAGCAGCAATACTGCGATAAGATAACCCGCAATCCCGGTACGCTACAATCCGACCTTTATCAAAGTCAGAAACGTGCTGGTACGCATTTCTCCTTCTTACACGAGGCATCACAACAACTTTTCACCAAGCAACAACGTTCAAATGCAATTTCTGTATGAGGAACCGGCTGTACAGTTTCCTCATTTAAACACAATATAGGTGTCGCTACTGGCGCCTGCTTTGTCTCAATGCGCTGAAAAGCTAATCATTTGCATATCACAGCGCCTTCTTCCTTTCGTATAAATTTCACGTCTGTAGCATGTCGCCTTCTTGGTGTAGTAGTTTTAATGGCCAGTAGTGTAATTTTAATATAACTATATGAGGGTCTCTTTTATAATTGCAAATATTTAATAAGAAAGAAAATATATTTATATTTTTTAGGTGTTTGAATAATTAATTAATCAAATTCAAAAGTACTGAAATAATGAATAATTTTTCCCTTTAGTTGAAGAAAACCTCTGTATTTTTTACAGCCCTAGGCCTGCCCGGAATGTGTACCGAGGATCAGTTTGATTGCAAAAACTCCCGCTGTATTCCCAAGTCCTTCATGTGTGATTATGTTGATGACTGTGGAAACTTTGAGGACGAAAAACAAGAAATGTGTGGTAAATAATCTATTAATTTGTTTAGAGAGAGCACACTTAAGTTGAAATTTGGTAGAGGATTTAATGGAAAGTAATTAAAAAACACAAATGATTAAAACGAATTAAATAATCGATCATCATCGTACATCATATTTTCATTATTGATTAAATCTTCTTATAATTAAACTAGCATTTTGTTAATTTAATGCAGATTAAAACAAAATGCTTCTAAGTGCGAGAAAATTCTCCTTTTACATATGAAGTGTATAAAAGCCAACTTTACCATTTTTTCTATTGTACATGAATGTTAAATATTTATAAACATGAGTGCACTTTAAAATCTTACCAAGTGTATGCAAGTGAAATGAGACGATTTTTTTTAAAAAAATCAAAATAAATTTGCAAAAACTTTTAATATTTCTTTATTTGAAATAATATTCATCGCTAGCTACATATATTTCCCATCTTTCCGGTAATTTGTGAATACCACGCCAAAAAATGATTTGTCTTTTAAGGCTTGCCCGTCATCAAGCTATGATTTGACGTTTTCGTAACAAGTGAAGCGCTGGACAGCCAATTCGTGTCCCAATCATGAAAATAGGTGGTAATCCAAAAGAGCCAAGTCTGGAAAATAAGCCGCATGCGCTAAGCGCTCCCAGCCGAGCGTCTTAACGATGTCCTTGGTCAGTTTAGCACGGTGGCTAGGAGCGTTGCTATCAAGGAAATCACTTTGTGCTGCCGTTTCTTGTATTTCTCGCGTTTTCCGAGTAAAGCATCGTTCAAATCAAGTAATTGTTGCTTGTAGCGATCAGTATTAACGGTTTTGCTATGTTTAAGAAGCTCTTAATAGATTGGCCACTCCTAATTCCAGAAAATACACTGCATTGTCTTGTGGCCGAACCAATTCGGCCTTGTGGTTGATTTGTACGGCTGTCTTGGGTCAACATATAATCAATTAATCTTGGGATTTTCAAAATAAATCTATTTTACATCGTCAGAGTCACAACACGATGGAGATGTGAGTTGCGTTTGTAACGGGAAAGCAACGATTTCATACACGATTTTTCGATTTTCCTTCTGACGGTTCGTTAGCTCGTGTGGTACCCATCTACCAACCTTTATTATCTTGCCCATTGCTTTCAGAGGACGAGAAACAGTAGTCAACAGCGGATCTGGTTAACATTCAATTGTTCTGCAAGATGTTCTTGCGTTTGGCCATCATCTTCATCGAGTAATGCTTGCGATTCTGCATCTTCAAATTTTTTTGCTGGTCTGCCACGCTTCTTTATTCTCACATCGAAATCACCATCATAAAACTGTTCAAACTACCTGTAGCACTGCGCACGACTCAGAGCATTGACGCCGTATGCTTCTACAAGTATTTGATACAATTTGTCAGCAATTCTCTTCAGATGATAATACAAAAATTAATGCTGTCCGCAAATTGTTGTCGATAGGCATAAAATTCGACATTTTCAACACAGTAAAAAAAAAACACACACATGCAATGCACGCTGAAACTCGTCCAAATGTAAACTAAACGTGAGTGTCAAAAGTCAAACTGTAAAAAAAAAATCATGTGTCCCGGTTTCATAATGAACAAGTTTATCACAGGGTATATTAGGAAGAGTTACTAATTTGGAAATAAAAATAAAGTAATAAATTGTTAAATATTATTTTATTTTTTACTTTAACATAAAATATTGATTCATCATTTTATAACTTTTTTTTATTTTATAATTGCATTTCCATGTATTTGGTTTCGAGAGAGATTTTACTTAATATTTTCATATAATTATTAAATTTAATTAAAACAACATATTTCATTTGAGATAAAACCTCTTTAATGTGGATAAAATTGTTACCTTGATAATATTTACTGCCAATAAAACTCTGAGTAAGTGAAATTTAATTATTAATATATGATTAAGCAAAATCAAAGTAAATACATAATAATTTTATGACGACTAATATAAGCAAAAATCAATAATTTCATATTGACTCATAATGCTTAAAAAGAAAAATGATTGTTGAATGAAACAAATTATCTATAATTTTGATTATTTGTTCTATAGTAAATTATGCTGTAAAGACGTAAGTTTTTATAATTTCCTTGGAATAAATTCCAAACACATAATCGAATTTCATAAAATTAAATTTTAACTATTCATCTTATTGTAAATAATTAATTATTTCTTTTGGTGCAGCTCCTACTGTCTCTCGATGCAACTTTGACCAATCGTATTGCAGTTGGGTACCAGACGATACGGCTGGTGCACAGTGGCTTTTGAGAGGACCCTTTCCATCCCTCGACCAAGGACCTACGAGAGATCACACATCAGGATTTGTGAATGGTAATTCATTTCAGTTCTTAATTCGTTAATCACTTTCACCAATAATGTTTTTGATTTTGTTTTCTAAATATATTTTTAAATATTTAGAGAGTTGTAATAAATAATTGCCATAAAATATTAATTTGAATAATGCGAGAGCATTTTTTTCATCATCATGAGATAACTAAAATCATTCCTGTATAATTCGAAACACTTTCAGTTTTTATGATATTTTATTGATTTGTTTAATGTTTTTATTTATTGCATTGTATTTATTTATTTTGTTTTATTTATCTCACTTTTATTATCAGAATCAAACGATTACAATCATTTAAACCCGTATTGTAATTAAAATCGAAACTCACTGTATTGAATGTAATTATTCAAATTAGAATTTTTATTTTCTTGTTTTAAATTGTTAAAATTTTGGTAAAATATTTTTAATACAAAATTTAATTGTTTTAGAAAGTGCAGTAATCTGCTGTATATTATTTTATTTACTTCACTTTTCTTATCAGAATCAGTCCTTTAAATCCATGTTGTAATTAAAATCGAAATGCACTGTATTGAATGCAATTATTCACATTAGATTTGTTATTTTTTCTTTTTTTTTTAAATTATTAAAAATATTTTTAATGCAAAATCGCATATTTTAAGAAACTACAATAATTCCGCTTATAACACGGTATATTGGTTCCGAGTTATAGGAAAACATCTTGCACGAGCATTCTCGTAAAACGCGCTCGTATATCGCGTAATGTGCAAATAACTCACGTTTATCTTTTCGACTTAAAGAGGATTTAAATCGAATATTAAAGAAAAACTATGTTATGAACGAAATATGTGCATTTTATTAAAATCAAGCTAGAGCATTTTATATTTAAAAAAACGTATACATATGCGACTAAAAAAATTAAAAAATTAATTCTAAAAGCACACAAAATTAATAAAATAATTTAATTTGATTTTATAAAAACACGATTGGCTCAAAGAGCAAACGTAAGAGAAATTAATTGTGAACTGTAAATCAGTATACATTTCGCAGTACAGAAATTTAAGGTTGGGAAACTGCTTCGTTATATGGGGGAAAAACACATATACGGGGGACATGATGTTGCTTAATATAAAAACGTGTTATAAGTGTACCATGTTATAGAAGGGAATACTGTTTAAAATACTACGATGTGTTTTTTATTACATCGTTAAATATTTTTGAAATATTCACATTACACTCGTATTTTTAGTATTTTTTTTTTCATTCTTTCTCATAATATTATTGGTTACTTCAATATTTTCAGAGAAATATCTCTTTTAGCGTAATCCTGCCATTTTATAATTCCGATATTTTATTATTACCAAAAATAAGGTATTCTTTTGGTTCAGATGTTAATATTTCCGTGCAGCAGATTTTTTCTATCCTTTGAAATGTATTTTCGATGTAAGGGAATCTGAAAATCTCTTTCTGAAAATGAGAAAAACTCAAAAAATATCACAGTTCTCAGAAAAGAAAAATAAATACTTATTTTTGGGAAAGAAGCGCATTTAATACGATAATAGTTTAAAAGTTTTATTTTTGCTTTTCAATAAATTTCAATGGAAATCCTTAAAAAACTACTCATGTAACAAAATATATGTTTATCGATAAAATTTACATGTTCTACAAATATATCAATTAAAATATTCTCAAAAATATCTTAGATTTGTCATAGAATCTTTTTTTTTTTTTTTTGAAGGAATGAAAGATTTATTTACTTTTTCAATTTCAAATAATAAATGGACTTATTTTGTGTAAAAAAATAGGTAAATTTTTGTACCTGCCAGGAAGAATGAAAGCAGTACCAGCTCGATTGATTGGCCCTTTATTACAACCTGCGGAATATTGCCAAGTAATTTTATTGATTTTTTCTTTTGATAAATTTTTTACTGTTACGTATTAGTCTCCACATTTTTTCGAACATATATTTATGTTGTTGTTACTTATGAAGCTTGGAACAAGCCAAGCTCTCTAGACAACGGCTAAGAAAAATTTAGACAGAAGGGTCCCTCTTTCATTTATTCAGAGCAGCATGAAGGTGAAAGTACATCTTTGCTCTAAAACTTCTCCAATAGATGGCACCACCAGAGTATTAACTCCCTCAATTTTGTCTTTGATCTGGAGGAGAAGGTAATTTATTCCAGACCATTACACCCATGGTAACTGCTCAACGACCGACCACAGGACGTTTGATTCGACATTTCACGGGCATTGTATATCGCATGTACTCAATGGGTCTTTGGCGGCATTGTGTGTCGAACTCAACACTTCCGGACGGAAAGCTGATGCTCTAAGCACTAGGTTTCTAAATATATTTATGATATATTACATAAAATATAAATATTTATGTCTTTTGCATCTAGTACGTCTATCTTAATTTACTATTAATTAATTTTAAATATTATTATAAATTTATTGAAATGCTGTTATATAGCTGTTATGTTAGAAATATACTGTTATATAAAATCAAAGGAAACGTTTAGAAATTAATATATAAGAAAAATGTTAAGGATGGAAAAAAAGCAAAAATCATTTAGAAGTAGATAAAAACCATACCATTAAAAAGTAACATTATCTAAGATTAAATATTAAAACTAATTCAGTATTGTGTCACTGATAACTGCTTTATTACTAGTATATTGAAATCTTAAATTGTTAGTGCAAGAAAACAGTAAAGAAAACCACAATTAAAAAAATTTCTGAAGAAAAAATACATAATATCAATAACTGCTCTGAAAAAAAAAATAAATAAAATTTTCTTTATAAAAGTTAGTAATTCTAACCAAATATAGGATGCAGCAAAATAGCTTCCTTATTTCGTATTGCAATAACACAAACAATATTAAAGATCAATTTTTCATTATTTTTGCATAGAAAAGTTACAAATCAAAATTTTTAGTTTACATAGTTTTAAGTATTATATTGGGCAACTGTCGCCTGCCATTAGCGATGCATTTGGTGAACCAAATTCTGCTGTTCTCATCACTTTTTCCACCATATTGGCAGGTATGTTCACCATTTCTCTTTGAATGTTTCTTTTCAGATATTCCAAATCTTAGAGGTGGTCAGTATAGGCACGTGACTTTAAATACCACACATAAAGAAATTACATAGAATCAATTCGGGTGAATGCGCTGTCTTCTCCAAATCATTTCGGAAATGAGGCACCTGGTAAAATAGGCCCCTATGAAAGGTCTTCATTACTCCTAAGCATTTTGATAACTGAACTACAATGTCACACAACTTTATGATCTACCTGAAACGATATCAGCTCAACCACTTTATCTTCACTACTTTTTGTGTTGTTGCGATTCGAAATAAGGAAGTTAGCTTGCTACACTCTGTATATTGCTAAGATTTGCATTTTTAATAAAAAAAGTATAATCTAATTGCCTTATATTATTTTCATATGATTAATATTAATTTCTTGATAATAGATTCGGCTATATTATGAAATGAGAGGTTCGGGAGCTTTGTCCTTGCAAATTAAAACAAGAACGGAACAAAATGGTGTCGAAACTGTGGTATGGAAAAGTGATGAGCCAACAAAAGATTATTTCTTTTGGGAAGAGCGATATACATTCCAAGAGCATCAGAGTTTCCAAGTAAGTAGAAGAACTGAATTCAATTAAAGGAAAAACCTTCAACTGTGCAATATACTTCTTCATTTGAAAACATTGTTAAAATATATGTTAAATTCATGAAAACCTCTACTCACAGTTTTTTTTCTTTATTTATGACAAATTCATGGGTGGTCTATTTAGATTTTGAACTGAAAAAACTTGACATGATATTCATTATGCATGAATGTGAACTCATAAGAAATTGGATATAAATAGAAGAGCAAAACCAACTTCTTTTTCTGTTTCAAAGCACAAAAAAAAGTTTTAATAATACTGGTTTTAAAGTTTAATAATACTGGTATATTGATCATTTAAATGTTTAAACTACTAAATTAAGTATATATATGAACCTTTCGAAATAAGGAAGATTATTCATAAGATCCTCCAATATTATAAGGACTAAAGACTGATTATTGTATACGCCGTTTGAATTTCTAAGAATCATTCGCGCAAGAAATTTAAATTTTCGATACTTTCAAAAATAATAAAGGAAATTCTGCTTCTGAAAACCACATTTATATATGATGCATTTTTTGAGTGGTACTAAAAATAATTCTTTTTAATAGAAAAAAACACTTATGCGTATGAAGTGTGAAAAAAATCTAAATACACTCCTTGAATCTTGTTAATATTGTTTTTTAAGAATTTTTCATTTAGTCAAGCATTTTCACATTATAATTTAATATATTGTAGTCCATTTTTCTACATTCATGTGTTCTCATAACAAATGAAAAATTTATAAAATGACCTCCAATTAGATTTTTTCCATTGACTCTTTTACCCCGAATTTTTCCTACTTAAATACAAGTCTTCCCAGCTGATAGTATAATAGAATCTTATCCGCTGCTATTATTTCTTATTGCTACTTAAAATTTTTACAAAACATCTTTTTATTAAAACAATGCCCTATTTTGATTTCATATGAAAAAAGTACTCATAATATTGTTCTTTTATACTATTACGTTATTCTTTTATACTTTGAATTTGTTGAAAGTTAAGTCCTTGTTGTTGTTGCAAACCAATAGTTAAAGAAAATATTTTCATTCGCTGATAGAATTGATTCTTGAAAAACATTGCAGACATTTTGCAGAAATTCTTTTATTTATGCAATGAAATGAGTAGTTAGAGATATTTTAGAAAGTGAACACACTAAATACAAAGTTAGTTAAATGTCAGATGACTCATATAATAATTTCTATAAATTCCTCATTTAAAACAGGAAAAAACCTCTGCTAGCCCTTATTGGAGAATATTTTGTTAAGTGATTTTCAAGAACTGACTGAAAAATTATAACTATTAAATAATATTAAAACTGAAAATTTTTTATTCAATAGTTGTTGTGCAATTTCTGAAGAAATAATATAAAAATACTGGAGATATCTATAAATTTGTGCTTAAGAATTTTTTTTAATATTTTATCTATATACCACACACACACACACACACACACACACACACACACACACACACACACACACACACACACACACACACACACACACACACACGCACGCACGCACACACACACACACACACACACACACACACACACACACACACACACACACACGATAATCTTCAGTCAATCATTTGAAGAAAATTTTAATCTATGGGCAATTCTAAAATTATATTTCCTTCTTCTCTCTCTCTCTCTCTCTTATGATAGAGTATAATTTTACAAACAATGCCACTTTCTAACTTCAAGCTATTGGTTTCTTCAAGTGAGGAAGAAAACTGATTTTCGTATACTCAATTTATTATTTATTGTTGCATATTAATTCTCTCTCTATATATAAATAACTTTTATGACTTATAACTTTTAAAGTTCAAGTATATACAAGAGATATGACTTTTTCAATTAAAAATATTTTATATACTGTGTTTATCCTTATTTAAAACAAATACTTCATTCAATTCCATTTCTTGTATTTTTGAAATTAGTGGTCTTATAAAGAAAAAAAATCAAGTTTAAAACATTATTTGACAATAATATCAACTACTAGTTTTAATAATTTTTTTTTAATTTGCTATATGATTAATGTAACAAGAATGTATTTTTGAATCTTAAGATAATATTTTTTATTGTATGGATAAAAGTATAAAAATATATTGTTTCAGGTCATAATAGAAGGTTCAGTTGTTACAGGAGCAGGAAGAGTTAATTACATTGCCTTAGATGACATATCTTTCAGCCACTCATGCGTACCCCAAATAAGTAAGTATATACCATCATGCAATGCAACAAACTAAATTATTGATTTAGATAGGTATAAAATGTATTTATAATTTTATATATATGTATGTATATATATATATATATATATACTAGAGCAAAATAGAAATATGTTAAGCGGTTATGTAAATAAGAAATATATATATTGGAATGTGGATCAATAAGCCATCCTCTTTACTGATGAATCCCGATTCAGCCTAACCATAGATTTCCACAGTGCGATTCAAGTGAGAATCAGAAATCCACTACCAGCCCTCCAATGCACCAGTCGATCATTATGGTGGTGGGAGTTAAAGGGTATGGTCAGGCATAATGTTACATGGCCGCACCCCGCCCTCTATGTGACAGAGGCAGTGTGATTGATGTGAGATATAGGGATGAGGTTTTGGAGTTCTATGTTAGAGCCTTTTCAGAAGTGCAATTGGCGCTGATTTAATTGTAATGGACAATAACGCGAAGCCATATTGAGCTCTTATTATCTGGAATTTCTAGGAAGCGAAGATATTCGCCGGATGTATTGACCAAACAGATCTCCTAACTTTAATTCTATGGAATAAATCTGGAACACTCTAGAAAAAGCAGCTGCAACTCGCAAATCCCCTCCATGAGCTATCCACGGCCTGAAAACAGCATTTCTGAAAGAGTGGAATCAATTGCCATAGGAAATGACAAACAGCAATACCTCGAGTGTGAAATTCCGCTGCAAAACTATAGAAGAAAACATATCCCCTATTAAACCATTTTCATGTTCGATTCTGCAATCACTGTTGCATGCGTTTCGATTCCAATGGGTTTTACTCATTATTTACTTCATGTATGTACATATCACATTTCACTAAAACCAATCCAGTATTAAATGGAGAAATCTGATTTTTTTTTTTTTTAATTTTGAACACCAGTGTATTGTGTGATGTTATTTGCATTATATTTCACAGCCTTGTTTTACAGCTCCTCTTCCGACTGCTCCTCCCATAACGACAACTCCTCCACCATTCAAGTACTGCAAGTATGGGGAATACACCTGTGACAACAAAGAGTGTATCTCCCTCCTCAAGAAGTGTGACTTCCGAAAAGATTGCAGCGATGGATCAGATGAGCATTATTGCGGTACTCAGTTTCTCGTCACTATTTTCCTCTACATACATATCTGAAATTATGAAAATCTTTGATATTTATATATAAAAGTTATTAGTATTTTATAATTTTTACATGAAAATCTGGGATATATGTATCTTTTTAGATGAAAGTTATTATTATTTTATAATTTTTATACAAAACTAAATACTTTTATTAAATTATTAGCTTTTATAATTTTTATATAAAAAAAGAATGTAGCGCTTTTTTAAAAATCCTATATAAACATTTTATTTTTTATAAATTCTACACAAATTAAATTATGCATATAATATATGTTTATATTTTAAACTGCGTTGCTTATCTTATGTGCTGAGTTATACTAAGGAAATTTTCCACGTGTTAAAAAAATTATTACAAATACCTTCTTATTATTTGCAATTTAAAAACCATTCCATAGTTTATGAAAATATTTTGAGAAGAAATAAAAAAAAGTGGTTATCGAAAAATCTATAAACTGCGTTTGAAAAATCTGGTATTAGTTATATAATTAATACGTTAATAGAGAGTATTAAATGAATTAAAATATTAGCTCCGTGATTGTAATTACAATACTTATGCACTTGTTTAAATTACAGAGAATTCGAATTTTCATTTTAATGCCATTATTAACAAACAATTAACACAAATGATCACTTAACAATTTACAATAATCATTTTACATGTTACACGCAATTAAACGATATATAACTTCAATCAATCCTCAAATGATAATATAATTATAAATTATTTTTCTAAACTTGACTCACACACAAGACATTTGAATTTACACGAAATTTGCTCACCATTTATTTATTACGTAATTAAATTTATCTATTGCTTAATTTGTTTTTTAAAATACTATGCGTAGATATAAAAACTCATTTAAAATTTCAATATGAAATTTTATTTTTCTTAAGAAATTCTGTCTCAGTCTTAATCAAATCTCTTTAAAGTTACTCTTAAAATAATCATAACTTACTAAAGTTATGATTTAAAATTGTAAACAACTTGCAGAAAATGTATATGTTATTTAAATATATTGTCGTCAAAATCTTAAATCATAATTGATACATAAATTGTCACATAATGATATTGTTTAGGTGCGTGTGACTTTGTTGATGGTATGTGTGGATTAATTAATAAAGCACTGTATAGCGGATATAAATGGCAACGAGCTCAAGCAGATGCATTTTCCATGATTAAAAATTCAACTGCTCCTGAGACAGACAGTCATGGAAATAAGGAAGGTTATTTTGCAGTCCTAACAGGAAAAGAAATAAGTAAGTACATATATCTTTTATACTTTTCTCCATATAAATTAACATAAAAAAAGGTTTCCAGAAACTAATTCAAACTATAGGTTTCGTAAAACTAATTCAAATATTTTTGTAAAATTCAAACCTAGAAAATTAAATGAGTGTATGTGCATGTGTATGAGATAGAAAGAAAGAAAAAGAGTGATTTAAAAATAAGATAATGATTTTGATGCAAACATCAAATTAGAACTTCCTGATGAATAGTGCTATGTAAGATATTACAAGATAATAAACAAGCATTGAATGTCGTATAGCTTTTGTTGTTGCCAATCACAGTTTCCAACCTTTTCTATACGAGATCAATGAGTTTATTCACACTTAAAAAGTCAAAGACTGGCATGAGTATATTTAATAGTCATCGTAGAACAAACTTAGAACCTAAAAATATGTGTAGGAAGCATAACTCATAGAGACTGAGAAAGTGAAGCCTCTGTTGGACCAAAGACCTGAGCACCAGAAGTAGAGGACTGTCTCAGCTTGTTTGGCTGTAGGTGTTTAGCTGGGTAAAGTGGAACGGCCTTCCCACCTTGGCTGACCCAACTAGAAGTATTTCACCCATTTTACACAGTGACACTCCCTCGCTATAATGAAGCAACTTACAGGACTAGAGGAGGCCGCACAGTTAAGTGTTTATGTTGTTAGTTTTAAGCATTATTTTATTTTCCGAAATTTATTGCGTTAATGAGTCAAAATCTGTTATCCCTCTAGAACAGTGGTTGCCAAATGAAGTTTTTGAGCTATACCATATTTAAATATTTGTGGTTCTATTAACCAAAAGAAATACGTACTTTTTAAAAAATAATCTTAGATTTGTTAATAAATTATAAAGTTCTATTTTCAGAAATCTGTTTTGATTGAAAAAAAAAAAGAACCTAAAACCGAATTCTACATAAGAAAGAAATTAGAAGGTAATTAGTAATGAATTTATAATATATTTTTTTTATCAGACTTCGTAACTTTAACGAGAAGAATGGAGTACATTTTTTATCTCATCAACAAGTTTTTTTAACAGTGGAAAGTAATTAGTGTTTTTATATTCAATAGTTGTCCTTGTATTCGTTTATGAGTGTACTTGTATTCATACTGCAAAGAATCGCACACTGACGTGTTAAGCTGATCACTATCTTCACTTTTAAATAACCTGAACCAAATTTAAAACATTAATTTGCACTGAATAAAGTTAGATCAAACTTTAATTAATTATTTGTACGGAATAAATTTGGGCCAAAATGGAAATATTAATTTGAAGAAAATAAACCTGGACCAAAATATTAATTTGGACCAAAAAAATCTGAACCAAAATTAAAATATTAATTTGGATTAAATATTATAAACATTTTGATTTTAATAAGGTCAATCCATTCAAATTCTCCGTAGATGAAATTTTAACTGCTCCATAACACAAATAAAAAATTCACCAGTATCAGTCTCTATGGAAAAAAAAAGCTTAACAAGTCGCCCATTAATTAAAAAATTTTCTGAAATCTCGGAAGATTTATTGAATTTACTTATCAAATTTAAAATAAGTTCAACGTATTGATTAAATTATTTCAATACATGGAATAATAGAATAACCAAGGTAAGTTGATAAGAACGTTAGTGTATTCTACAAAAAATATCTCCCTGATTTAGTAGTAAATCTCTTGGTAGATGGTTAGGTAATCGCTACTCTAGAAAATCATCTTGAGATGTGTATCAAACTCAGTATCAACTCAGATACAAGCGCACTTATGATTATGGGATTTGTCATGCTTATTGCTGAGTACATGGGAAATTCAACAATAAACATGACAGAGCTCATTTTTTACATAACCATAAATGCAAGTAAATTTCTTGCAAACATGCCAGGCAAATATTTGACTACGAATTTCAAATAGTGCCATGAAATCACAAAATGTATTAGCATTTGTGTGAAGTTGATATAGACATATTAGTTTGGATGCATTATTATATTAGAATTCTGTGGTTCATGAATACATCGAAAGTACCATAAATTCAGCATTTCATGTGCATGGGATAGCATTAGAAATATGAAAAACATGCTGATAAACACATTTAACGAGTACTCCTTTTTGAGTTATGATTTTTTGAAAAGCAATTTATGGTTTGGATGAAAGGAAGAAATTTATTTAACTAAAACGTATGTGTGCTGTATGGAAATAATTTCTAATATCTAGTTTTACTTTGAATTGTAAGAATTGATTCGTTTCCTATATTTGATTTACATTATTATCCGCGTTTGATTTAATTTGGCACTTCCTGTTAAATTTATCCGTATCATCCAATGCATTTTTTGAAGGCCGTCTTAGGAATTTTTTGCCCATAATAATTCCTAAGATGCTCAGAAAGCTATTTTAACAAGAACATGGATTGTACATCATTTTAAATATCTTTGTCGAATTAATAGTTGAATGGTTAAGCTGTTGAACTGAAAGTCAGAGATATAAAAGGCGGAAACTTTCACAGAATCATGAAAAAACATTATCCAGTTCTTATTACTTTGATCATGGTAGCCTAAAGGTTAAGGCATCGGCCTCTCTTCGGGATGAGCAATTTTTGATTCCCAATGCTGCCAAAGATGAACAAGTACATGCAATGTACGTTCTCGTTAAATCTGTGGAATCTAAAGTCCTGAGGTTGGTCGTTGAGCAGTTACCATGAGTGTAATGGTCTGGAGATATTTTCCTCACCCTCCAGATCAATGTCAAAATTGAAGGAGTGGACCTTCTTGTGGTGCCATCTATTGGAGGAGTTTACAGCACAAAATCGTACTGCCGTCTTCGGGGCTCTCTGGTTAAACAAAAGACGCAAGCTACTGACTAAAGTTCACAAAGTTTACGGCATAGCGAGCTTGACTTGTCCAAGTATCATAAATGATAACAACAACATACTACTATATTAACATCGATGGAAATGAACAGGTGGACTCCCTCACCAAGGAGGCTAGAAATATCAATCCCCTTCCCACAACTACCACTTGCTTTGATGCAAATACCGTTGCAAAGCATCAACTCTGCGGGGGACTACGGAAAAACTGGTGCCTACCGGAGCTTAATCCTAACAGTGGTATCACCTCTACCATCAACAGAATGCTGACTGAGCCCATGAGGGGTATGAAAATCATGCCCGACGGATCTAGAACATACGCCGAATTCTGGCACTACACAGGAGTTCCACTGGATCTGAGGCATCTCTTCCGCTGCTTCTCAGTTGCCTCGACCCTCTTCAGCATCGACCCCAACTGCTGTCATGACTCCCTCTATAATGAAAAGGCTGAAGATCTGGCCAGGGCAGTTATGCATGCCTTTGTTCTCATATGACTTGTCTTTAACTTTTTTTTCTTTTCTCTTTGCACTTGTGTGACACAGCCATCAACAACAACATACTACTCATCAGGGGATTTTGTTTTTGATCAAGAATTATAATACATTTTATGTGACTAATAGGATCACAAACATTTTTAAATTTTTATTGAAGATACTAAATATATATGTTTTAACTGCATTTCTACAAGTTTTCATTCGCACAAAAAAAAACAGTGAACACAATGTTTTTTCCTTATTTGTTTAATATTTTTGGTTAATGTTCATTTTTTCTCCATTTGATTAATTCATAAAATTTTAATTTAAATGATGGAGGCTTAGAAAACTAATACCCATATATTTATATTATAGTATTAATATCCATATATATACAACAGATTACGTCAAAATTTTAACTTTATATAAAACAGCCTTTTCTGTATTTAGGTACTTCAAATTCTCCAGCTATAATGCAGTCACCACCTCTTGGAGCTACATCTCATGCTTGCAAAGTGGAATTTTTCTATCATTTCAATATCAAGAATGGTAATCTTCAAATATTAATAACTTTGAAAGAGTAATATTTTGCGCAGCTTAATTGAAAGTGTTAACAATATTATATGCTATATTCAGACTACCAATATTGGATTATAAACTATTTAAATCAATACAGAGTTATCTCTTGTTTTACTATAAATCCATAATTTGTAAAAATGATATACTCAATAGTATTTTATATTTAGTTCATCAGTTATATTAATTTCACATCTAGGTATATAGATACTAAAAAAATCCCAACTATAATTCCTTAAATAAATTCCGTTTCAGATTTTTAATGTGTTTATTAATAGTTAAAAATAGATTCTTTTTATTTATGTATAATATCTTAACCTAAATTTTAAGTATTAATTACGTTTTATGTTGTATACATAACTTAATTTTTTTAATAAGTTAGTTTCCTTTTATTACTTATGTCATAATATTCATTTATAAAAATGTTTTGTTTAAAAAATTTAGATTTTAATGATTTTCAGAATTAGGCAATATAAACATATGTATATAATACATACACTGCTAGAGAAAGGTAGAAGGACACTCATTATTTGAAAATATGCTTTATATTTTAGCGCAATTAATGTAAAATCGCTTTATTATTTTATTAATCTAATTTTTATTTTATTTTCAGTGAATAAGTTTTATCTGTTAAGAAAATATAATAAATTAGTACTTAAGGATTTTTGGTTTGTGAAAAAAATATAAGGACATCTGCAAAAATATGATTATTTTGGAATCTTTAGCAATTTGATGTGTTAAAAACTTTGTTCTTTTAAATTGCCAATCTTTCAAAAGATATATTTTGTTGAAAAAAAACTTCAGTTTTTGTACAGGTAAAGTGCCTACCGGGCATCTTTAAATGAATTTTAAAAAGACTAAACTGTTGCATTAAAGATGTGATCAAAAGTGTAAGAGAAATTTGCAAGCTTCCACACAACGATCCAAACGCTGTTTCTAACTTATTGAAAAATCTAGAGTCAGAGGAAAGCAAAGATTGGCAGACATGGAAACATTGACCCTATGAGATAAAAAAAAATCCTTAAAGAATTTAAAAAATGTGTAGAAGCATTGGAAAAGCACAACACCCCCATCTGGAATCACACATGTAACCAAAAGAACACTTTACATTTACTTAAAAAGATCGGATACCTTTGTTTTCAAGAAAGGATAGGACGAGGCAGTTTAATGGTTCGGATACTTGTTGTGTACGGTGGAAAGACTAATCTAATGTTTCTGGGTAGAATACAGAAGCATTCAGATTACATTCAAATTATAAATTCAGCGCTTCTGCACTATGGCGCTGAGCTAGGCTGAGAAAGTTGAATATTTCATCAGTATGGCACATCAATCAATTCACATGACAAATGGCGTTGAAAATTGGTTTGAAACAAGTAATGTTCTGGCTTTGCCGTAGCCTGTTAAGAGTTTAAACCTCAATATTGTCAAAAATATATAATCAGAAACTCTTCGGTGTGTTTACCTCAGAGGGAAGCAATATGAATCTTCGATCGAACTTCGAAAAACTTTAAATTGTTTTTCGGTTTTTTTTTTTTTTTTTTTTTTTTTTTTTTGTCAAACTAAAATTTAAGACTTTTGATGATTCAGTGACAAGTACATTCTTTGAACTAATTAGAGCAAATAGCAAAAACAATTCCTTATTAACAAGGTTTTTATTTTCAATATTTAGAATCGTACTAGTACTTTTTCCACACAGTATGGTGTGAATGAAATTAATTTTTAATTGTAATAAGCAAGTAATTTTTTTATTTCATGTTAAAGATATAGTTATCATTTTGTAAATAAGTATTCAAAAGTGCTGTAGTAAAATTATTTTGTAAAAATTCAAAGTTCTTCTTTTATTTTAAAAATGGCTAATGTCCTTCTACTTTTTTTCTCAAAGAGTATATATATATATTTATTTATAGGATCCTTGGAAGTTTATGTAAGCCCTGTTACGTATGGCGTCGAAAAAACTCTGCGATTCTCTCAGTACTCCAGTACAGGCAAGGAATGGCAATTCGTTTCTATTCCAATAGGGAACTACGAAAAAGGACATTTTGTAAGAAAATTTATTGCTTTTCAAAACAATTATAAATTTTCATTATTCATGCTTAAATTCATAAATTGTTTTAATTGCATTAATATTATTTCTTTTAGATCGAGTATTATGGAAATTCCCTGTATAAATCTGTGTATGGTCAAGTACAAGACATAGCTATTGACAACATTAACTATGTCGATTGTGATCCAAATATAATTTATACTGGATGTAAGTAAATAATTCCTTCTTTTTTAAAACAAAAAATATATTGCGGTTTTTAAGTCATATAGGTTAGAAATTTGCAAATATTCAGATAGCAATATTATGGCTCGTTCGCAAATAACGTATAAAAGGGGGATTTATTGGCAAGGCCTTTTCTTGTATTCAAGCTATAATAGTATGTAATGAATGTTTTCGTAATGATATTTGTAATGGTTTTTATCGTATTGTTTATGATATATAATGGTTTTTATCGTGTCATTGGCCATAAGACAGAAATGAATAGACATAACACTAAATAATGATCGGAGTTACGCAAATGAGACATTCCATTTCGAAAAACATTGTTGAAATCGAAACTCCCACAGTGCCATTGAGAGAGCCGTAAATCACTAATATTAAGCACACCCTATTACTATGAGGAAGCACAGAAGCCAAAGGTCAGCGATGAATGACCAAAGCCGTGTGCGTAGAATTCTCATTGTGAATAAACAACTCCATTGCCTGAAATAACCGCAAGAATCAGTATAAGATGTACGATACAGGTGTTTTTACGATATTCTGTCGAAATTGGACATTAATGGATATGACAACAAAAGAGTAGTTTAAGTGATTTGACTACAATCTCGGCATCACCTACAGACCTCTCCTTGAGTCATAGTTATGTCGGTAACACCATAAGCAACTGAAAAACCATGACAGAGTTATATAAAGAGCGTTTCTATTTTTGAAGAGCTGATGGAAAATTCAGGTTTACCGAGGAATCATGAATCTATAATCACTAGTTGTTATCAAGGTACCTTTTAAGCTGATGATGGCTGTATAATCGTGTGGCATATTTTTACACAAAATGGGTTGCATCCTCTGATCCAAATAAGCCGATCATTGGCTGAACTTGGATATATTCAGCTACTTGAATACCACTTTTACTGCTAACAGATTTCGTGTAACCAAACAATAATGAGCACTTCATAAATTACATTGGATATGTCATTGAACGACTACAATTCCCAGTTAAGTAGACCAACATTCCAAAAAAAGATTGGCAACAAAATCGTCTGACATGAATTCCACAGAAAATTTCAGGAATATAATTGAAATATTAACTAAAGCTCAAAGCCCTTCACCGGCAGCTCTTTTGTAATTGTTGTCGTGTATAGAGATGAAGCATAGCTAATTATTTTTGCAAGAAATTTTCTAGCAGCATCAGCTTACTACAGTTTGCACTATTACATAAGGTGATATTCTATGAGTTTCATCACCTCAGTATAGAGCTGGAACCATCATTGCTAACAGCAATATTGAAATTGGTTTTAAATATATATAATTTTTCCACAATGTAATTGTAAATAAGAAAGAAATTTCATCACGTTTATAGACTTCATACTGATCATTTGTACGTGTAAACTATGTATAAATATATAAGTAACTTTAATTTTGATATACTAATGATTATTTTTTTCATTATACAATTTAAAAGCTTTCTTAAAAATATTTAACCTTATGAACTTAAAACAAATTATAAAATATTTATATGTGACTATAAGTCAATATTTTTTGTTCATAAGTTGATTCGTAATTCAAGTAATAAATTTTTCTTAACAATTACCAGGCTTAGTTTTTATATTTGTACCCAGTAGTATATTTAAATTTTGAATTATAATGTGGCAATAATTTGAATTGTACATTTAAACGCAGCACTTCTTGGATTTTTTGTTATCGTTTTATTAATATTTATTGAGATAAAATAATTTTCAAGCCATTCCGTGAAATTATCTATTCAAAGTTTTAAGAGAGAGAGCTATTAAACTATAGTTATTATCCTAGTTGTGAAATTGTAATATATATATATATATATATATATATATATATATATATATATATATATATATATATATATATATATATATATATATATATATATATATATATATATATATATATATATATAACAAATGGTACACTTCAAAGCATTCATTTCTAAAATTATTTTTATCACAGCTCTTAACTGCACCTTTGACTACGATGAGTGTGGATGGCATCCTGACAACGATATCAAAACAACTGCTTGGATAAAAGCTAAGAAATCCCCACAAGATTATGGACCGAAGACTGATCATACAGGAAAAAATGGTATATTTTAAATTCATTGAAAATAACTTCATTTAACATGTTCACAGCTACGAATGTCTTAAAATGACCAGTTGTAAGGAATATGGGGATAGGACATCCCCTTTCTGAATTAAACTAATTTGCATCTGAGAGTTTGAAGCTCCTAATTCTACTCACCAAATTCACAGCCAATCATAAAAAATAATTTGAGCGAAAATATGATATGTTTGTTCAATGTAAATTTTAAGTGAAAGCTTTCTTTTAGTTGTGAAAAATAAATATCTGCATGTCCAATTTCTTTGAGGAAAAGAAATTGAGAATGCAAATATTTATCGTTTTTTTTCTGCTAATAGTTCTCAATGCTTAATATTGAATCATTGTCATGGTCACGAAATATAAAGTCTACAGTCCATATTGAAAGTAAAATTGCGAATTTGTAAAAATCATTAATAATGTATATCTCTTTATATTTTTATATTTTCATTCGCATAATTTCACTGTTGAATAAGTATATATATATATATATATATATATATATATATATATATATATATATATATATATATATATATATATATATATATATATATATATATATATATATATATATAAAGAGTTAATATGAATCAAGAGCTAAAGATTATTTGATATTTCAATACTAAAACAAGTGTATAAATGTATTATAATCTTCTGGTATTAAAAGATGTTTTAAAATGAAATTTTCTGTGAAGCATGATAACTGAGGAAAACTGTATTTATTGTATTTAAATTTTTAAAATAAAAAGGCCATCTTAGTAAAACAATTGAGATGCTTTAAATTTCATTTTCTCTTTCTTAATAATAACGAAATCAGTAAAGTCTTATTAAGGACGATAAATTGTCCTACAAATTTTGTGTGATTGTACTTTCAATGTAATAACTAGAAATATGCTGCTAGACATATCAACTGTACCCACAAAAACTTGCATGATTGAATGTACTTTACTATATGATATAAAATGAAACGGAAAACTAAAAGTCATGTTATTATGTCTCTTAATTTTGATTGCTCTCTTAAAATTCAGTAAAAGTCTTAAATAAAAGTCTTAGTAAAAATTTAGATTAACATCCGGGATATTAAGCTCGAAAGACAATTGCAGTAAAGAAACCAATTTTTCATTTAAATATTTAGAAAATTTTATTATAATATATACTTTCCCACATATAAACTTTTCTTGTTAATGAGAATGTACTTTTAAATGTTATATCATCATATCATTTTCAAAGTCAAAATTACAGCATTGTAATTTTATTTCTTTTTTTAATTCTTTTCCGTAACGAATTCTTTTATATTGTATCCATCTTTGTTGTACTTTCATGATTTTCTCAATTCGCTTAGTTGCGCATTAAATGAAATTGAAAAATCGATTTTCTTAATACGGAAATTTTCGGTTTTAAATTAATGATGCATTAAAAATCTAATACGTTTTTGGTAAAGAAATGAGCTTTTACTTTTTATTATAGTAAAGATCAGAAATGAAAGATTAAATAATGAAATGAAATTTCTGAGAAAAATTGTTTCTGTACTTGAAGCTTCTTGATTATCTAGAAATATTTTTGAATGATTTTAAAATTTGAGATAAAAGAAATACCACTCTTTTCAGACAAAATCAAATTAGCTGTACGTTAGGCTGAAAGAGTAAATTCATTAAGATCACAAACACCATTAACAATGCATGCCTAGTTTGCTCGTTCATTGATTTATGTTTACCTTTTAAAAACACGGCATTTGTTTGCGTAGATTTTAGTTTTCTGCATTAACTGTAAAAGTTTGCACGGTTTTTTATTGGATAAGTATTAAATATTTGACTTCTATATGATAAAATCATACAAAGATTTTATCTTAAAGTTTGGAATTATCTTTAAGTTTTGAATAAAAGTGAACAATTAAATGATGAAATTGAATAGAATACTTTAATTTATAAGGAATTTTTTATACTAATTGATTTAATTATGTGAAATAAATACATCAAATGAAATAAAATAGACACTCTCAAATCAAAATAAAATGCCCAAAAGAAAAACTAAAGTAAGACAAAAAGTTAAATGCATGACCAACTGAGTTTTAAGTATTATGCGCATATCAAAATAAAGGGAATAGAATAATACTATAACGAAGCTCGTGACGAATGTTTCTCAACAGACATACATCCAATAGCTAAAGCAATTCATGGTATAGCTAAGTGATTGACATTATCATACTTTGATTTATCATATTAAGCAAATGAACCAGATATAGAGACTGAATGGCAGTTGATAACATATTAGGATATATATAACGGTAAATCCATGTCCATGCATTGTGAAAATCACAACATGCACATATATGTACGTCTTGGTATCTGAGATTGTTTTATATGCAAGTTGTGCATCTAAGCTAGTTGTGTAAGTACTGATGTGAATTTTAGCTAAGCATTGCAAATCAATTATTACCGTCATTGTTTTCAAATGTTTTAGGGTCATTTTGTAAATAGCATCCGACACAAGCTGATTGATGGAGGACTCTATATTCCTGTATTGACTATTCCAACAGGACAATATTCTGATGCTGTATACTCATCAGGGAATATGTATTGGAAATTACAGGAACAAAGGGTGGGGATTTTAAGTTTAACACGTGATCATCTTATATATATATATATATATATATATATATATATATATATATATATATATATATATATATATATATATATATATATATATATATATATATATATATATTTAACATATCATGTGTTGTTGGAATTTTAACAAGTGATCATAATTAATATTTGTTGACATTTAACCAACCATCATGCCAAGTATGGTTCCCCATATTCGATGATTTATTTATTAGGTTTAGTAACTATTTAGTTTACTGGAAGTAACTGTTATTTCTTTGGTTATTCTAAGACACGAGTCTGTGACATTACAAACCTTTTTGAAGGAATTTAAAGATTTTATTTTAACATCCTATTATTTAGTTTAAAGATATTTCTTTAAGGTGTAATTCGTTTTGATAATATTTGCCTAGTTTTTCAAAACGGTCGCTTATATTTAGTTGACGATTAATATTAGATTCTCAAACATCGTCTTTTTTATATTATTTTATTCTTTTCCTGGAAAATTGCTACTTTATAAGCTAAGAATGTCCTCAGCTACATTTCTCACTGTGTTCAAACGTCATTGATAAAAAAATAAACTGAAGCATAATCAGCCAGGTAGCAAATATCATTTAATTTTTTATATAGGAATTTCACGCTCGGTTTTCACTCTCTGCCTTAATATATGAAATCTTATTCAGATTTTACTGTCACAGGTCTGAGGAGGAGTGGTATATTTCTCAAGAAGAAACCGGTGGTGCAGTGTTATCGCTTCGCGTTCTTAAGGCATAGGTTCGATCTTCGGATTGAGCAAAATCCACTCAGCTTTTCACTCCTTCTGAGGCTCGATAAAACTGAGTACCAAGCATGCTTGGGAACTATACACTTGGATTTTGCGTTAGACTCATCGTTTAATTGAGACATGCTTCACACCACAGGGTCCTCGGTTATGAAATCTGATATGGGCACTGTAGGACTTTGCTCCACGGGCCTGTCATGTCACTGAGTTCTAATTTATCTATTATAGAATTTTAAAGAAATGAAGAAAAACTTTTGATTTTTGTCTTGATAGGTAATTTTATGTACGTGACGGCATCCACTTCATTACGGAAAGGGGACAAAGCTCACATGGTTAGCTTGAAGCAGGAACCGACCGAGAGACTCTGCTTCAGCTTCTGGTACCACATGTACGGTCAAGACGTGGGAACTCTGAATATCATAATGAGGTACGAGAATGGGAACAGCACAATCTGGAGCAAGACGAACTCGCAAGGAAATTCATGGAAGCAAGGACAGAGGACGATTCGTAGCAAGCAAGTATATTCGGTAAGAAATGAAACATAATATCATGAAAGAACTACTTCAGTTAAAAAATATATTGTTGGTATAAGCAAAGTCATATATCGTAATTTTTAAAGTTATTTCCTGTAAATGGATTTTATATGTCATGATGTTTATTGAAGCACGGAAAATCTGTAAGTATTTTTTTGCATTGTACAAAATATCGACAAGAAATGTTGTTAGTCATCCCCTAAGTGTAGAAACGACCACTAGGTGTGACCACGACCTAGACGTTCAAGTGAAGCTGCATAGCGGTAATATGCAGCTTTACTGGAACGAGGAGCTACGAGGTCTGAAATCTGACTAAACCTCAAGTAGAATCTTCATAATTTAGAAGAAATAACTAAGCAGAATGCCCCCCCCCTCTCAAAGGCATCATTTCATATGAAAAACATTGAGACCACGATATATTTAATGTTCCCTAGTTATCATTAGAGAACATGATGGATCTTTGGTTGTCGCTGGTTTCGAACTCACTTTCTTTCGATAACGAGAATAAACACCTTAACCAACCAGCCCATTGAGGCAGTAAATTAACGAGAAATTGATTAAAGTAATGAATCAAATCATAAAGCATATAAGTATACTTCCTTATTATGTTCATCAAATTTATGTTATCTGTTAACAATGTTGATTTAATAATTCACATTTTGCTGGAAATAAAATAATTTACTTACATAATAATGCATATTTAGAAGCCACAATACTATTATTTATATGATGTACCTTGAACACATATTCAAGAATATTTTCGAATTCAATAAATTTATACGAGATATAATTGATTTAAATATAAAATTAAGATAGAATAGTTTTTGGATGAATTAGATTTTTTTGTATCTGAAGCGATTTTTTTTCAGAACCAGAAAGTTATTTTTTAAATATTCACAATTTGTCTTACCTTACAACTTGCTTTCACAACGCACTTTCTTTTTATTTTCAAATAGTTTTGACTTATTGTATATGTAAATGAACTTATTGTAATGTGTAGATCTTATAAATTATTTACATATAACGCCATTTTTTAAATGGTGCTATAATGTTGAAAGTTGCCGACTACCCTGTCTAGTGGTCAGAATGCCTGACTGTGGATAGAGAGGTCCTGGGTTCGAATTCCGATTCGGGCATGGATGTACTTTCTCTCCCTGTCTATTCTGCCTTTGTCCTTTCTGTGTATGAATGAAGTGTGAATGGTTTCCTACCCTATAAACGGTTTCCTATGGCATGTGTGTACTGAAGCAGTCACACGTGCCATAGAGGCCCGCTTATAGGGTAGGAAACCATTCACACCTCATTGATACACAGAAAGCAATTTTAATCCGTTTCTAGTATTCAGGAAGTAAGAAGGTTTAAATTCGAATTTATTTCAAATCAATTGCTGAAACTTTTAAGAAATTCTTTAAAGGATATTTCCATTTATACGTGTGGTGATTTTTTTTTTAATATTTCTTAATACATCTTTTAATTAGCTGCTAATAATATAAATGAGGAAAGAAAATATTTCTTCTAAATAAAAACAATAATTTTCAAATCATAAAGAAACATAATTTCACCCCTTTTTTACATTTTTTTAAAGTATTAATTTTTAAATACGCATAGAGCTTTCTCTAATCTTATATCACTTGAACATGATATGGTACTAAAAGTTTCATAGTTATTAAACGAACATTTGTAATAATTTATAACCAGTTGTTTTACTTCGTTTCGTTAATTGCAGATAGTAATCCAAGCAATCGTTGGAAGTTTTCCGAAGCCTGTCATTGCTTTGGATGACATTGAGACATACGATGGTGAATGTCCTCATCCAGGTGAGTGCCAAGGTTCTTAAGTAATCTTTGTTTAACTTTGGCCCATTATTTCATTTTCATGAACGCTTTACAGTCGCTTGTGATTTTGAGGCCGATTTTTGTGAATGGAAACCTGAAGGATGGTCTTTGAAAACTGGAAAAGAAAGCAATCCCAAAAAAGATCACACGACAGACACCGAAACAGGTAAGAGGATTGATATTTAATTCAAACATCATTTAAAAGAAAAAGTAAAGGCAAACATCCATTTCATTCCTAAAAATCATTAGTTTTTTTTTCGAAATGATTAAATCATCAGTTTTATTTTTAAACATAGGTTGTAATCTTGTATATCATTTACTTCGACATTATCAGAACAGTGTGTAATATTAAAAGTTTTCTTTCGCACGCGCGTATAACTTTTTTAAATGCGTGTGTCTGTATTTACATTACTTTCATAACGATCCAATGATTCCTTAGTAAACGAGAACTATTATTTTTGTATGTATTGTATTATTATCATTATTGTATACTTATATATTTGTTTACATACCTTGTATCTTTGTGTTTGCATTTTATATAATATTTATGCATCCACTTTTCTAACTTCTTATTGGAATAACGATCTTCGACAGCGAAAAGATTGAAGAGAGAATTCTCTTTGATGTATGATTTTGAGACTCTTTCATATTTGAAAGAGAATTCTTTTCCTTCCAGATTATTTTGGTTTCGCATGTGAACGCAATTATTTATTTTACTATTACATCAAGTAAAGATCACGAAAGATGCAGATTTTCAAAATCATGAGATTTTACAGTTATTTAGAATTAATTCAGGAACTCCGGTGACTCAGTGGTAATGTTTCACGATCCAAAGGCACAGGTCCGAGGTTCGATTCCCGAACTGGGCAAGGTCGACTCAGCCTTCCATCCCTTCAGTGGATTGATAAACTGAGTACAATTACATGATTAAAAATTAAGCATTTTGGGTTTATTGTGAGGCTGACAACCTAATCGGGACGTAGGGTTCTCACTCTTGGCCTAGGCTCTGTAGGCCTTGACCCACAAGGGCTGTCGTGAAACAAAGTTTAGTTTAAAATTAATTTTTACATTCAGGAAAATGACGTTCAACTCATATATTAATTGATAAAAAATACAAAGAACAATTTTATGCACAAATAATTAATATGATTCCTCTATTGAATAACCGAAAATTCCTTTGTCTTTGTAAATTGTCTCTCCTATCATACCGAATTACATCAATTCTCATTTCAGGTGGTTATGCTTCTCTGGAAAAAAATTCTGGTAAACTCGTAAGCCCAAAGTATAACTACACAAAGAATAGTTATTGTTTAAACTTCTGGTACTTTCTGGAAGGTAGCAGGACCACATACATGAAAGTAATAAAGGCACCCAAAATAACATCTATGGAGATACTGATACCTCTGGAGCCTGTCACAGTTTGGACAGAATTTGCAGAACCCAACACAAGAGGGCAGTGGAGACATTCCAGAGCTAGTATTGGTGGTTTGAAGAAAGGAAAGTACGATGTAAGTCTGAGGACATACAAATGAAGAAATACATAGCCACAGATGTATTTGTTGAATTTCTTTCTCTACATATTTTTTTTCTATTCTACGAATAATTTCTAATATTCTAATTCTATATAATAATTGTTCCTTTATATAAAATTTTCTAAAAAATATTTCTTCATAAAATAATATGTTCTCTTAAAAGTATATTTAAGTATATTTGTTCTGCTTATGCAACTATTTCTTAATTTTTAATAAGCTTAAGTTGATAATTTTTAAAAATATTTCTGTTTTAAGCTTTCTTGGAAATGAAAAAGCTTTTTTCTAACTGCTAATTTATAAAAATTATACTGAATAAGCCATTACATGTCATTGAATTTAACATTACACGTAATGCGTACAATTCAAGGTAGCTTAATGTTAATCATATTGTTGATTCTAATAAATATCAGCAAAAAATTAACTGATTCATTTTTTCTAGATGGTTATCTACGGGGAAAGAAATGATAAGACTGTTGTTGCTCTTGATGATTTAGCGGTAGAAGATGACGCTTGTCCACCCCATGGAAGCTGTAATTTCGAAAGAGATTTCTGTACTTGGAGGAACCTACCCAAACCTATCAGCTCAGGACTTCAATGGATTCGAAATTCAGGCAGCACTGTCAATAAAGGCACTGGGCCCTCAGTGGACCATACGACTCAGACTGCAGACGGTTAATATGATATTCTCATTAAGGAACTATCATATATTTTGTATTGTAAAAAACAGTTATTCGGCAACAATTGATGAGCCAAATATTTTCGATTCTATTTAATTATTTTAAAATCGGCAACTATTTTTATTAAATTCAATATTTTAAATGGTTATTATACTTATCAAACTGTAAATATTTTTTTTTCAAAAATGCCAAATGCTACAACTTTTATTGTTGTTGTTGTGTGATAAGTGCAAAAGAAAAAGGAAAAGAAGAGGTAAAAAAGACAAGTCATATGGGACCAAAGACATGGAGCACTGCCCTGGCTACATCTTCAACTTTTTCCGTATAAAGGGTGTCATGGAAGCAGTTGGGGTCGATGCAACAGAGATGCATCTGAAGAGATGCCTTGGATCCAGTGAAACTCCTGTGCAGTGCCAGCATTCGGCGTAGGTTCTAGATCCGTCGAGCATAATTTTCATACCCCACATGTGCCATGTGTGCATTCTGCTGGTAGTAGAAGTACCACGGTCAGGATTAAGATCCGATAGACACCATTTTTTCCGTCGTCCCCAGCAAAGCTGATACCTTGCGACGGCGTTTGCATCGAAGCAAGTGGTAGTCGTGGGTGATAATTCTAACCTCCTTGGCGGGGGGGGGTCCGCTTGTTCATTTCCTTCGATATTAACATGTGCAAGGACCCATTGGATGGTGCAGGTATTCTTTCTTGCAGCTATGGTGGACAGAAGCGCGTTGATGTCTTGGGCAAGTCTCGTTTTATCTCCTTTAATGGAGTCCAGAGCAGATTTACAGTCAGAGAATATGTTGATGATATTCGAGGGGACTGATTGTGTGACATAAAGAGTAAGAGCTGCCTTTATGGCAATCAGTTCACTGATGAAGTTGGAGGGAATTTTTCCAGCTCCAACCAGATGTTTGAGGAATGTTTGGTCTGGAAAGATAAGGAAAATGCCAGAACCTCCTATGTCGCATTGTTACAAGGTCTGGTTTAGAAAACTTGGTAATAGTTTCCCTACCTTTTCTCAGAATGGGTTCTTTTTGTTCGCTTTTTGAACACGATTCCAGCAGGTCTAAATTTATCTTAAAGGTCTCTTGGCGGAACCTGTAACCCCTAGAGAGCGCGTTTCCAAGGTGGCGGATGGGAGAACTCATCCACTGATTTTCCAGTGGGTGGTAGAAGGGAAATAAATACCTTCCGCGAACCAACAGGCAGAAGTCCAACCATCCGAGGCAATGGCAAACCCCTTTATGATAAGTGCTAGAGTATTTTAATCATTCTTTTAAAAGTTACAGACGGCTGCAGAAAATTGAATAACAAATTTAAAATTTCCTAATCATTAAAAATGAAACGCACTAATTGTGAGTTAATGAAATTGCTAGGCTTTGCGTTCACTATATTTGAATATTTGACACTAAACTGTAACATCTGAGGGTCTTTTTCCGCGATTACGGTCGACGGAATAATACGTAATGGAATAATTTATTATTCATATTAAGAGTATTAAATATTTTTACTACATCAAAGTAAACAATTATTCAAAAAATGCTACATTCTGTAAATTTAAGATAAATATTGGAAACAAATTAGCTTAATTTGTAAAGTTTTGATTCTTTATTAATCAAGATTTATGTTTACCCAAAATAATTATGATTTCCTATATATAATAATGATATTAACAAAATATAATGATTCATACACCAAATTAGAAAAATTAATCAGCATTCAAATTGTTTATATGAAATCAATGTGCTTATTTTTCAGGATGGTACATATATTTGGACGGCAATTTTGGTTACATTGGACAAACTGCTGTTCTTGAAAGTGAAAATTTACATTATTCTCCGAATGCATGCCTCAAATTTTGGTATCATATGTATGGATGGGGTAAGAAGTTATGCTTTAAATTTTCCAATAAAACATAGCATTTCTTTATAATAAGGCAAAATTTTACGAAAATACAACGGAGTCTACGGTAAAGATTAATATAATTAAATATTTAAATTATTACGGAAGGGAAATTTCAATAAAATGCTTTAGTTTCCCTATTTACATTTTTTGCACTTTCTCTCACATTTTATATTTAACAGATTTATTAATCCAGGTACGAATTTCATGTTACATGTACATATTTAAAAAATATATATATATATATACATATATATATATATATATATATATATATATATATATATATATATATATATATATATATATATATATATATATATATATATATATATATATATATATATATATATATATATATATATATATATATATATATGTATATATGTATATATATATATATATAATTTTTTTAAAAACAGCCATTGTGACTTTTTTATTTTAATTCGATTGTTTTTTCTTTTTGTTTTTTTCTTTTCTTTTCTTTTTATTTCTGAATTTTTCTTTCTAACAAAAGTTTTTGATTTGAGAAATTTTTTATGAGTGAATATGGTATTGAGTAAACATTTATGTTTTACTCAAATGAGAAAATCAATCGCTCATTTTATTAATAAGATAAGAAATTAACTATTGTAAAAATCAATTTTAGAAAACTCTAATTTTTAGATATACTTTCATTTAATTTAAACGCATAAAATAAGTTCAGTTTTTTAAAAATCATTATCCAGAAATATTGACTTAAATATTATTTATATAATTAAAAACTAAATTTTTTATAAAATCAATTATATATTGTAAATTAAATTGATACTTTTTATTTCTCTCTTCCTTATGTAATAATTTTTAATAAAATTTCAAACTATCGTGAAAACACTTTTTCTTGAAACATTGTAAATGTGTGATACAGTTAAATTTTCTTCAATAAGGGAGAGAGAGAGAGAGAGAGAGATTTTGCTTTTTTTGGAAACTTAAAAAATTTAGTTACTTTTCATTTCAATGCCCAGTGGCATAATGGTAGAGTTTCATATTTACAAAGCACATGTTCAAGATTCGGTACTCGAGCTAGTTAATGTCTACTCAGCCTTTCATCCTTTCAGTGGGTTGATAAAATTGAGGGCTAATCATGCTTGAGAACTAAACACTGTGGATTACATTTCAGCCTGACAACCTAACCAGGCCCCTGAGGGGCCTCAATCATGAGAACATTAATATAACATTTTAAACATTTAGTTGTAGGCATCGGCCCCATAGGGCTGTCTTCCCAATGAATTTAGTATTATTTTCTTTTTCGGGAAAAAAATGTGTCTCCTGTATTTATAAATTTGTGGAACATAAATTTCAATACATTATTTATGTTTAACATAATTAATGTAATGTTTTATACATTTAGTTTAGCAAGATATTTAAGCTAATACAAGACGTTACAGTATTAACTATTGATATAAAAAGTAGATGTAAATCGTTTTAGTTCACATTTAAAATATCTGTGCATTTTCTACTATAGATTAACACATGAGCAAAAATATCACAAAAAAATTCAAGATTATTTGCTTTTTATCCCATTTTTGTATCGAATTTAATTAAGATTAATCTTCTGCAATGAATAACTACAATAATTCCATGCTCATTTTTTTTTCTTTACTTAGGGTCCGGATCATTGCAGGTATCATACATTAATCACGCTGATAATAAGATACATAATGAACTCACAATTTCAGGAAGTCAAGGAAATGACTGGTATCCGGTCAAAAGATTGGTGAAAAATTTACCTCCTGTATATAGGGCAAGTCTTATTCTTATTATCGATTTTTGAATTATACCTAAAAACAATTTGTATCTTTTAATTTGATGTCCAAAAATATTTCACTTTATTTTTATGTAACTAACGAATTATATTAATAAAAAGAAACTTTCAGCTTTAATAGATTTATTCTAAAAATAATAACAAAAATATTTATGAGTTTTAGGAGGTATTAGTGACAAAAGACTTATAAATCATTGATTATTACGTTTCTTTTTTTATGCAGATACGATTTATAGGAGTTAAAGGCAGCAATGGCGATTTAGCTCTTGATGATATAGTAATTCAGCCAGATTCCTGTGATGAACCTACATCTACCACGCCTTTACCCACTGAGTTTCGTAAGAGGAAGTTTAATTTCTTATTTGCTTTAATATAACTTTTAATGTAAATATATATAATAGTTTACTAGTCTAAATATTTTCGACTACATTTTAAATTATTAAATGTTTACTTACTGGTAGCCCTTGATTTTTAGCGATTTTTTGACGCAAGATAGGCGCTAAACTGTGAATAACAAAATGGCAACCCTAAAATTACTTTAGTTAAAACCCTAAGAATTTTATCGCCAAATATTATTGCCAAATCAAGGGGTACTCACCACTACACCAAACCTCGTTAAATTTAACAATAAAAACATAATTGAATGTTTTGTTCGGTAAGATTACTTAACTCTTAGAACAATTAGCACTTTTGAAATAAATTCTTAAAATAGTTTTTTCTTAAGTTAATATTTCTTCTTTTTATTCCCATCTAAAAATGTTGGGATATATTCACTGTAATAAGAACATACAGCTATTTTGAAAAAAAATTATATTAATTTTTTTTAATGTAAATGAGTAAAAAAATATATAACAAATAAAAGAATAGTTAAATACTTTCTTTTTATTTGTACCAGATAAACTAATACCTGTTCGTGCAGTAAAAATACACATATCAATGAAGTGTTTGCATTTTTAAATTTATTAAGTTTGTGTTTCTTTTTTTTTTACCAACACATTGGTTATTATATTACTGAAACATCAATCTCTTTCGAAATTTCTGAAGGACTTCAAGTATATATTTGGTTTTATTCAAGATTTTTAATATTTTTCATCTAGTGATTAATTTTGATGTGCTTTCTTTCATTTTTTTTAATAAGTTAAAAATAATTATCCAATATCTTCGATGTATTTTTATAAGTATCATACACAAAAATGTAATAAATAAAATACAAATAAAACAGAAAGAATGTTTAATTAAATATATTGTTTTCTTTTCATGTCCAACAACATATGTCTAGAATAACTTATGAACGAAAGTTAAAAGTTCATTTATTGAGACGATTTTTCAGTATCCTGCATTTCAGAAATTTTAAATTATATATTTCAGCAGCACGATTAATTATTTTTCTTTTCATATTAAGATTTATTTTAGCTTATTTACAATAATTTGATATAGTTGAACACTTTCATTTTCTTGTAGGTAGAACACTTTTTTTGCATTTTTTTTTCTTCTGTTTACACCACTATCATGTATTGTTTTTAAAGAATAAAATATAATGTACTTAATAAAATCACCTAAAATAAATTATCATGGCTTAATATCATTCAATTTTTTTTTATAATTTCACCTAAATACACATTCAACGTATTTTGAATATACAAAGTATGAAGTCAAATTTGGTTGAATATATAAAAACACCATAGCTTTAGACAGTTTTGAGTAACTCAATTGTGTCTAATTTTCCTCTTCGGTTCTGTAGATTTCATAATAACATAAAAAATAGAATAATTTTATGAAATGTTAAATAACAGCGATCGGTTATTATTTGATAATGGTGATATGGCTTGAACAAAGCCAGAATTTTTCAACTGAAAGATAAATATTTATTCTTGAAAAGGATAACACCCTCTTCAAAGTACACTCATGTGCTCAAAATAATCTTTCTTTTTTTTTTTCTTTTTTTTTTTTTTTATTTAATTTCACATGGTATCTGCTTTTACTCTTCGCAGAATATCTGCTTTGTGAATGTATTTTTTACAAAAAATGTTTTGTATGTTGATTATAAAAGTGGAAATCTGCTTTGCTCTTTTCTTCACTCTAACTTCTAATATTCATACTTTCTTAAAAATATAGGAGTATTTTCTTTAAATATAGCAATAATATTTTGGCACAGATGCTATATAAACCACAATGCTAAATTCTGAGTTTGGTTGATTGTTTTGGTGAATTTTCTTGTTTTCGGGCAACCTGGTTTTTACTACGTTATACAGATGGAGACCTATAAGAATTATGTATAAAATTCTATTTTGACAAATCACCAGACGTCATAGTACATCATCTAGGCTACATTTCTTCGTCGCCAAAAAAAATTCAGAATTTGGTATCCTGAATTATATGACATCTGTGCCAATATTTTTTCAAATAACTTCTAATATGAACTTTGAACTGACATTTCAGCTCCAACCATTTGGGATTGCGATTTTGAAAAGGGGGATTTTTGCAGTTGGATACAAGGAGATTCATGGACCATTCAAGATGGAAGAAAAGCAGTTCGAAAAGGAATGGGTCCGACAGCTGACCATTCGAAAGGAAATGCTTTGGGTATGAACGGGACCAATATTTTTTAATTTACAGGCAAATTCTTTCACCAGCCTTTATTGTTTTGGAACATTAATTACAATATTTTATTCTCAGGCTTCTATGCTTATTATCATCCAGTCAATGGCAGTGGCAACGAGCTTTCAAGTTCTGAGATAGATGCAGCCGATACAGAGTATTGCTTTACATTTTGGTATTATATGCATAGCCCATCTCCAATAACACTTGAAATTTACATGCTCCAAAGTGAGTATTAAAGCCTGTATTTTGTTAAATACGTTTCATCAAATATTATTGCTCTTGAAATAATTAAATTATATTGTAACTAAGGTATGAAACAACCATATATTCCGATAAACATTTTAATATATGTTAATTAAAAAAGTTAAACTTTGATTTTTACAAACTTTGGAATTTACAAATTCAACTTGTAGTACTGAAAATTATTCATTTTGAATAAAGAATGGAAATTAACACAAGCTTTTCTTCATTAGAAGGAAATTAGAAGAAAAAAACGATAACATTTGAGTACTTCGTTATGAAAGTTTAGTGCTCAACAACGTAATTCAATCGAATGGACTATATACGTAGAGAGTTATTACTAGTTTAGAGGTGGAACATCCATTGCAGTTGTATACTTTAATACAATCATTGCAATCCCTGGTAATGAAAATGTTCAGAATGTCACAAAAAGTCTTTTCCAAGTAATTCAATCAATGCAATCCAAATTTACCTATTTAACTATTTTTTCGAAATTTTATTAAATCACATTAAAGATTATCAAAGATTATAAAGATTAATTAATTTTAACACTATTTAAAATATTTTTATCATTTATATCATTATATGATATATCAGCCGCGATATATATGTTCTACTATCCAGAATCATTGTTGTTGTTGTCGTGCCCATAAAGGTGCAAAGTGTCAATTAATTTTATATTCCTCCAAAAGTCCTGGTGACGAGGTCTGTCAGTTCTGGGGAACGGAGGCCATGGAGGATCTAGATTGGTGGTGCTCCAAGAAGGAAGAGGGAGTGGATTATGGCTTCAAAAATTATTAAATTGAGAAAATAATTTAAAATCTAGAAATTGTCTCATGTAAGAAGGAATAATTATAAATATGTTTTGACAATTATATGCTCATACAATTTATTTATATCTGTATACTTGCTTTGCTTTCTTTCTCTTATAACCGAACAAATAATCGCAATTTTTTTTTTCGCAAGGGTTTCTCAAAATTTGTAATGAGTGTTTTCAGAGGCTCAGAATCAACTTTGACTGTAGATCTAACTAGCTGTCTAGTGCAGAAATTGATCTTAGAGCAACAAACAAACCAAGCCTTTTTATCATTGTTTACAAAAAATTTCAAACTTTTCAAATCGATATATCATATAAAATGTCTTGCAATATGTTATATTAAACAATAGTTTCATAAATGAAAATACTGGTAAACTTTAACTTTGTTGCATTAATTACTATTCAATGAAAAAATCTTAAATTAATGACCATAACTCGTTAGCAATTGCAAAGAGCTATGGCAAAAAATTTATAATATTGTCAGGAATAATATTTAATCTTATTAAAAAATTCTTTTCATTACTTTGGTTTTTATAGAAAAAAATATCTGCACACGTGCATATGTATGTTTTTGTGTATATCACCATAGCTAAGATAAAAAATTAACCTCATTTATCGCGTGTGAAATTTAACTATATCAGAATATTTATTATTGAATTATAATAATAACAGAAAGTGGTATTAGATTGTTTTCCGATAATGCTTTGAAGTGCTTGAAAAACACCGCTTCATTCTAATTTTATTTTAGTAAAAGTACAAATATGTATTATCTACACATAATTTTAGCTGAATTGACATGGTTCATTGTCATGTCACTGCGATATAAATATAAATTTAATAATCACTAAATTATAACATGTTTTTATTTTTCGAAATTAATATATATATATATTAACGTTATAAACGGTGTCCCAAAGTTAATACAAGGTTTGAATTAAGTAGAAAAGATAGATTTTAGTCTTTACATTGTTATTTTTTCATTGTGTCATAAAATGCATAGAATAGGGCTATTTATCGAATAACACATCAAGCAAACGGCCCTCACGGCTTTGGCACTCTGTTGTCGAAATTTTTTTCTAACCTTTCTGCATAATTGTGACTGAATTTCGTTGATTTAGCGTTTAATTTCCTCTGGCAATACTCGGTTATGGGCTTGTTGACTTAGATCTTTGAGTTCAATTAACCCCATGGGAAGAAACATAATAGTATTAAATCACACGATGTAGGGGTCAATTCTGATCACCGAAACGAGAGAACACACTACCAGAAAATGTTTCATGAAATAATTGAATTGTTTCATTGACTGTATGGTACGTAGTACCGTTTTATTGAAACCACATATTTACCACATCAATAGCATCCAATTTCGATCGACAGAACTGTGTTTATCATATCGCAATATCGGTCACTAGTAATAGTTACTGTTTGACCAGCCTCATTTTCAAAAAAAGGTATGGTCCAATGATGCCTCCAGTCAAAAATTATCACCAAGCAATGTCACTTTGTGAATTCATTTGTTGTTCACATGAGGGTTCTTCGGAAATCCCAAACATGGTAACTTTTGCGATTATCAAAGCCATCAAGATGAAAATGTGCTTCTTCGCTTAAGATGATTTTTCTCGAAAAATCAGCATCCATTTGTTGATGTTCAGTAATAAATTCAACGAACTCGCTTTTCTGTAAGTGATCATTAAGCTTCAGTTGTTGTGTGAACTGAATTTTGTGAGCCTGGTGACACAGATCTTTTGTGAATATATAGCGTAAAGAGCCGAATTGACTTCTTCACGACGCCAAATTGATGATCCACGTTTTTCACCAACACTCTCAAGCACTGCTCCGATATTAACTTTCAAGCGGCCTGTTTTTGAACAATCGGTGTTTTTAGCGTCTCCAAGTTCTTGAATTTTTCAATTAATCTTTTCACAGTTGGTGAGGTTGAAAAACGTTTTGACCACATTTTGTAAAACTTTTTGAGTTGCGGTTGCCAAACTTTCATTATTTTGAAAATATTATTCAATGAATGATGCTGTATCGTATATAGTGCTCCATTAATACTAACCTTAAGCTCTCCTCTGCCAACAATTTATGGCCAAATATGACGGCAAATTTAAATCTTGCATTAATTTTGGGACATCCTTTAGACATTTAATACTCGCTGTTCATTTGCATAATGATTTCAATAAGGTTTCTATGTTATTTTCAGTTATGGATTCCCATGTAAAAACAACCCTATGAAAGTTGAGTCCATTTATTCTTTGTCATAATTTACTTCTTGTTGGTTATAGGGAAAATGACTGCAACTTACAGTATAGGTCTAATACAACAGTGCTGGTCTTTATTTTCTTGCAATGAAATGACTCAGAAATCCATGATAAATTTTCGTAGACGTAAAATGATTTTTTCATAAAGAGTTTTATTAAATTAAATCTGATATAAATTCATCATACACTTTAAAATCACATATTTTGATAATTTTTTACATTTCATTTGAAAAACTTCAATTTTATCAGAAAACTCATAAACGTTTATCAAAATAATTAGGAAAGAAATTTATTATAACCTATTCAAAAACTATTTTTATTATTGGCAAAATATTTTTATAAATTTTTAAAAACTCTGATAAATTATATATTATTATTGAAACATTAATCAAATTAGTATTTCTTAATTAATATTTGCGTATGATACTTTCAATAAATTCTTAGATTCATGTTTTACACATATTTATCACCTAGATGTTTGCTTATATATTCTGTTTTTTTGTGACTTTTTGTTTAATTATTCATATAAAGTTGTGATTTTTAATGGCAGTTATTATTTTATAATTTATTCCATAAAATATATATTTATACTTGTGCATGCTTCTTAATTTAAAAAATTGAAAAAGAAATTCGTTTTTCTCTTACTTCAACCATAAATATTTCGTTTACAATTTCCTCTATATTAATCACAGATAGCCAATTGAAAGGTCCAGTATGGATTAAAAAATCGAGCTCTGGATCAAACTGGAAACATGGCTCTTACTTCCTAGAGAAATCTACCAATGCTTCGATCGTTTTTAAAGCATCAAGAGGAATGTTAGAAATTGGTGACATTGCTTTGGACGATTTTGTTGTCAATAATGGACGATGTCCATTCATCAGTAAGTAATTTTTAAAAAAATAACTACAATTTATCTGAATTTGTGCATAAAAGTGTAAAATTTACTTAAAACTAGAAAAGAAGTAAGTAATCCCCCTATAAGGAACTTAATAACGCGTTTTCATATTATGCGATTTCATGTCCCTCGTATAATGCGTGTCCCCCCCCCATATAATGCATTGATTCTCCACGTTATATTAACAGCAAAATTTATAATGATTTCTACAGTTCACAATAAATTTCACTTCTGTTTGTACCTAGTATCAATTGTGTTCTTATAAAATTAAATTATATTATTGACCTTCGAACATTCTGCGCAGAGCATTCGTCTACAATAATAAAACTGTTTCTGAAATTATTTGATTTATTTGAAATTAACTGTTTATCGGTTACATTTCTATAAGCTTTTTATTGAAAATGTTCGTAATTTGATTTTAATAAAATACTCACATTTCGTTCATAACACAGTTTTTTCTTAATATTCGATTTAAGCTCCCTCTAGGGAGAAAAGTAAAGCGGGAATCATTTGTACATATCGCGTTATACGAGATCATACGAATATTCTTTACGAGAATGCTCGTACAACGCGTTTTATAACGCGGAAATATTATACTGTGTTATAGGGGGATTGCAGTACTATACAAGAAATAATAACTCGTTTATAAGAATTAAACAGTTTTTTGTGCTAATCACCAACAGTTGCCAGTATACTTGTCAGCCTCTTAAGTATATAAAAGGATTAAGAAGAGGTTATCATAAAATGAATTATTTTGCACGTTTAGCTGTGTCATGCCCAACAATTCTCTACTGATATACTACTTTATATTCTTTAACAAACTAATTTTTTCTTTAAGGTTTTGAATTTAAAAATTTAATTAATGAAATAGTTAATTATTATACTAGCCGATTTTAATTTTAGAAGGTAAACCATGTGATTTTGAATCATCTGACATATGTGGTTATAAATCAAGCTCAAATGATAAAATTCTCTGGAAACGAATTCAAGCTAAAGACATCAAAATTAGTGAAGCTGCGCCAAAAGTAGATAAAACATATGGAACTGATGAAGGTAATATTTACGGATATATTTTTTAATAAATTAATTATCATTAAGTAAACATGAAATTTTTCCATTACTATGTTGTGTTTTATAAATTTACCTATGTACTTATAATTATATTCGCTTCATTTTTTTATTATAATTTGATATTCCTTCATATTAATATCTTAAGACTTGATTTAAGAGAACATATTTAAAAAATGTCAATACACTGAACTTAGCCTTTTTTTTTATGTTGCAATAGTTTTACAGTACATCATTAGAATCTAATGCTATGTATCTTGATGAAATTGAAAAATAATAAAAATGTTTTTATATAAGTTTAAAGTGAGAATTGATTTGTAATCAAATAAGTTTTATGGAGAAAAAGATTCAGGATATACCAAAACTGAAAAAATCGATGCAAAAAAGAAAAATTATTTAACTTAAAAAACTTAGGACGTGTAGTAAAAGGCAAATTGTTAAATTAACATCTAATTATATAAAATTCAACCGTGAAGTACAGCCAGTGATAAAATCTGAGTATAAAACATAAATCATTCTATAAACCATGCGTATAAGAGGCCAAAGATAACCGTTTCTCAGTTTGTTTTTTATATAATAAATAGCAATAGAAGGAAATATAAATATTTTTATTTAATGTTACTTATTTTTACAAATTATAAAGTTATAAAAATTATTTTTGAAATTGAATGATAAAATTTAATTGTTAAAGTAACAAAAAATGCAATATAATAAGATTATCAATAGAATGCATTTAGGAATCTCATTGATTGCCGTGTTGCAGCGCAGGTCATTGTTTACCATTAACCACGTAGGCCTTTCCCTGTCACATATTGACGCGCGCAGATTAACATTTTTAACAGTTCATTACAGGACAAGCATTTCTAACAGTTCACTCCTTGTTCATGATTTTTTAAAGATTCATGGGATCGTGGATTTTTTACAGTCTGCAGCTAGATCATGAAGAATAAGTCTAAAGAAAAAAAGTATTGTTTCATCTAATGACTATATTTTTTTAAAGTCAAAGATTAAAAATTTGTTTTAAAATCATTTATAGCTCTCAGCAGAAATTCAATAGGATATTGATAAGTCATTCAATTATGAATGATTTTTACACATCAGAAACCTTATCGAAAAATACAAAATCTCCACAAGCTGTGTTAAACCAAAAATTGAAAATATATGACACTTAGCTTTTTTAAGGCTTGAATACACCCATGTCCATAAATTAAGGATTATTCAAAATCACATAGAAATTGAACTCTAAAATAAAAATTTCACACGTAGAATTATCGCACACATCTTGAAGAATAGTATGTCAATTGCAAGAAACTACTTGGTGGCTCCGATAGTACGTCACAATGACGAGAGTGTAATAGAGGGGTATATAAGAAATGGTTGCAAAGAAGTATAACTGTTCACAAGCACTTTAAATGCCTTACAGTGCAATAACCACCTAAATATGGCACAAAGAAAGGATTTGAATCATGTTTTACGTAGTAGAATTATTGGCCGTCTGGAATGTGAGTGTACCCAGCTGGAAGTATCCGAGGAAATTGGACTCGCCCAAAGTGTCATCTCCAGCCTTTGGCAACGGTTCCAAGATGATGGTAATGTGAGTGGACGTTACTGCACAGGTCACCCCTGAGTTACAACGCCGAATGAGGTCCAGTATTTGGCAGTTACTTCCAAAAGAAACAGATGGAGCACAACATCAGATATGTCTCATCAGCTCTCTTCAACTACCGGTACCACAGATTCAAGGCAGACCGTGTACAGACTCTTAGGGCACATTGGTCTAGATGCTCGTGGGCTTGTCAGATGTGTTCCACTTATCACAACTCACTGTCGCCTGCGGTTAACCTGGAGTATAGAGCATGCATTGTGGACACCGCAACAGTGGTCTTCTGTGATGTTTTTCAACGATCTAGTCCAGGTTTAGCTTTCAGTCTGATTCTCGCAGGAGTTTCATGGGGAGAAGGCCAGGTACCCGTTACCGCCAAGAGAATACCATAGAACAACACCGTTACGGTGGTACAGGATTACTCGTTTAGGGATAAATTATTCTGGGTTCCAGAATTAACCTGCATGGTCAGAATTTAACCATGACAGGCCACATCTATCGGGATGTCATTCTGGAACATCATGCACTTTTGTTTCGGGCCACTATGAGTGCAAAATTTCTTTTTATGGATGACAACGCCCATCCTCGCCGTGCAATCATGGTAGACGAATGCCATCAATCAGAGGATATTACCCATATAAATTGGCCAGCATTCTCACTTGATTTCAATCCAATAGAGCATGTGTGGGACATGCTTGGCCAACGAATTGCAGACCCTCAACCCCCTTCCACATGTCTACCGGAACTTCGGAGAGCATTGCTTGATGAGTGGTGTACTATTCCCCAAGATTAGATCGATAATTTGATTCTCATCATGCCTAGTCGTTGTAATGTCTGGTGTATTGCATTGTCTGGTGGTATACTATGTATTAACCATCATACCAAGTATGTTATATTGGTTTTTGTAAAAAGGATATTTTTTTAAAATATGCTCCAGGGAGGATAAATTGCAATTTTTATTAGTGAAGTCAAACATATGGTACCTTTTTTGCTCTTAACCTTTTGTTTAATAAATAGACTTTACAAATACATTACACATGTTTTGCTTCTGTCTTATTCTTTGCCTGAATTTTCATTATCCTTAATTTAAGGACACGAGTGCATTTTAATTTCAAAAAAGTTTCTAATGTTCAAGAATTCAGGATTAAAAGAAGCTTTTTAGACAAAAAGCAAAGAAATAAAGTAAATTCTTATAGGAACCAAACACTGTGTGCTTGATTTAATACATTCCCTCAACGTTGCTGTATGTGACAGTATAATTAAAAAAGAAAATTTCTGATATTGACTGAGTAAGGCATTAGTCTTAAGATTTAAAAGAGATTTTTTACAAATATTGCAATTATTAATTTAAGATTCTATTAATTGTTGAAAATTTTAAAATTTTAAACCGTGCTTTCAGATTTAAACTGACCATAAAGTGGATAATTTGTCTTGTCTGTTTTCATTTTGCTTTTCCTTCTGTTCTATTGCCCGCGTGTTAATGGCTTGAATCAATGGGAAACGACTTCCAAAACCAATGCTTTAAATAAGAAATCGTTTTATTAACAAAAGGAATTTCAACACTATTCTCAAATATTCGATGGTCTACTTTTCGTCTTTTTGCTGCCGCTCGAAGAATGCGATTTGAAGGCAGGCTGCAAATTCATCGACAAATCGATTTTAAGATGCCGTATCATTACAATAATGTCGTAATTAATTATATGTGACGTAAATTCTGACCTCATGAATATTTTTAACCAATGAGAATTGTAACAAAGAGATCTAATCATGATCTCAACTGACAAGAAAGAAACAAGCACTTTATGGTCAATAAAGATATTGAGCAAGAAACATTAAAACTTGTATAAAATTAAACAGAAATTTGTAAATAGATTTTTCTTGCAAAAAAATGCTGTAAACATATTTTTGGAATACGTTAATTTCTCATAAGTATTTTGAAATCATTATTTTTTTACTAATAGCACAGGGATTTTTGTGCGCAATTTTTATTAGTTTCTGTTTATAATTAGGGATGCATAAAATTCAGTTCGGTATACTGTTCTAACTGTCCGGAAAGTGTTCTAAATTACTGTAATATTAAAAATATAATAATTTATATTCAAGTTTGTATACAATTTAGAAATATAATTGGATATAGGCATCTATAGCATGATTGTAAATTTTTTTATTCTCTCTCTTTCCCTCAGGGCATTATATGCTTGTGAAGACTTCCCCAAATGCCAGAAACTCTGGCGGTAATAAAGCTTGGTTAATCATGCCAAATGTGCCCAGTACAGGACTTTTCAGCAGCTGCGTACAATTCTGGTACCAAATGTCAGGTGTAGATGCTTGGTCACTGAATCTGTACAAAAGATCTCCAGGGGGAGACTTTACACAAGGAGCTTTGTGGTCTTACGGTTCAAAATATGGAAATGGTGATTGGAGGATAGGACAACGAACAGTTGATGCAACATATGTTCACGAAGTACATTTTTATATTGGTTACGTCTAATGAATTTGGTTTAGATTAGTCGGCGGGATTTATCTCCCAATTTATTTTATTTTAACTAATATTACCTCTTTTAGTATATCTTAACTAGCATTATTTCCATACTTATTAAATTAGTAACTTTACATATAAATTTCACTTAATCATGTGTTTTAAGCTAGATAATTTATTTTTGAGCTATGGTCAGCTCTGATACTTTGTGCCAACATCTCGTAGTTCTCACTTTCCCATTTTTTAAAGGATAGATATTTGGTTGACTTTGAAAATTATTGAATTATTAACTAGTTTCAGTCGAACTGAAACTTGTGTGCTAGAACTAATCTCAAAACTACGAAATCATCTAATTGAATTTTTTAAAAATACTTATTATAAAGTATGTGCACCTTTGTAACTCAAATATTGAAGTTTTTCCTTTGAAGCTTATATAATACGTCACTTTAAATTCAGATTTAAAAAGTACTTTTTATAAGTATTAGAGTTTGCTTATAATTTTAGTAAAACTGTAATTTATGAAAATTATAAGTACAGTTTTCATAAACTATAGTTCTCTGAAAATTACAAACTAAGCTTATGATTTTCTTAAACCATAGTTCTCTGAAAATCATAAACAATGCCTATGACTTTCTTAAACTACAGTTCTCTGAAAACCATAAACTATACTTATGTGTGATTTTCATAAACTACAATTCTTATGATGATTCTTATGATTTTCATAAACTTCAAACAAAATCATAAACTATGCTTATGATTCTCATAAACTATAGTTCGATGAAAACCATTAACTATGCTTATGATTTTTCATAAACTACAATTCTATAAAAACCATAAACTATGCTTATATGTGTGATTTTCATAAACTACAATTCTATGAAAACCATAAACTGTACTTATGATTTTTATAAACTACAATTCTATGAAAACCATAAACTATGCTTATGATTTTCATAAACTACAATTCTATGAAAATTATTATGCAAACTTTGTGTGTGTGTGTTGCAATTTTTTGCTTTTGTAACCGTTTTTTTTTTCTAATGAATGGTTTCTAGCAAATTACTCTTTATAAAATGGACCAAAAAATTTAAGTTTCGGAAGACAAATAAACGTATAGATTGCTCATGCAGGCTAATATTTATTGATTACACATTTTAGTAACGGTACAGACATCATTCCAAAATTAGAATTTTAAAAAATTAGATAATTTGATAGATTGCTTGTGATAAGATTCACAAATAATTATACATTCTAGAATAATTATATTTCCTGGACACAATTCTATTTTTTAACATTGCTCTTATTATTTTTACGACAAAAATAATTTTCAAAATTAGCCCAAGCTTAATCAGCGACTTGAGAAAAAATATTTCTTCTAGCAATGTTACCACAAGACATCAACCAAATAAAGCGTGAACCCCAAAAGGTGCAAATGTGAATCCTTATTCCTATTTTCATATCTAAAAAATTTACCATAAATTTGTTGCAAACTTGAAATAACTTTTTTTAAAAAAATTTTATCAAATATTTACTAAGAAATTAGATAATAATTTTAATGTATATAGTAACTCATTTATTTCAAAACTGGAAGAATAATGAACATTAACCAAGTTATGCGTTTTACAAAGCATAAATGTTTTACACAAAAATTCCTTTAGAATACCTAAAAAGCAATGATAATTTAAATTTACCTGGTAGAGATAAGATATATAATGGTTTTGGTATAATTTTATCAAGGTTTTCCCACACACAATTGCTATATTTTGAGTAGAAGTTACAGTACCTATTAAAATGCAAAATTAATTTGGACATTTTCAATTCTAATTAGGGAATTACTTTTTTTAGAATATGAAAAGTATTACATATTCTTTTATCGTATATGCTGTAAAGGGCAACAAAAGATAAATATTTCAAATAAACAATAATTGAACTTTTATTTTATCCAGAATTTTTTGCATTTTTGTGATAGTCACATAAAAAGTGAGTGATTATCACAAATCCAAGGAAATTATCTTTTTTTTAAAGAAAAACATATTTATTCTCAAAATGTTTATTTTTTAAGAAACCAACAATGTTGCCTCAATCAACATATAAATGTGAGGATCATGAAGAAATACGAATTATCTTCATTTGTAATTTAGACATGTCATAGATAACTGGATTTTTGTCATCAATATTAACTTCTTAGTTTCAATACAATTACTTCTGGTTTATGTTTAGTCTTAATTAAGTATATCGTATTTTAAGCACATTTTTATAATCATATTATTAATAAATTTTTGAATAATATAAACAAATACTACTATCCATCACATCGATCGAAAGAATTGTGTTGCAAACATAAATTCTCATTTCCTAAATTTCAGAAAAAAAGTTTTTTAATTCTTAACATGCTAAAAGTAAAATACTTATTTATTAAGTTAGGGGGAAACAAAACAAAATGAAATTTTATAAATATTATATAAAAGTAACTAACTCTCTCTTTATAAGATTTAACAAAACTATTTAAAAAATTCCATAAGAGAATCTGAAAATTACAGAAATATTAAAACTGAAACTTCATTGTAATTCTTCAGATTCATGATGAAGACAGAAATCAGTAATAATTACGGAGGACTTTACATTCTTACCCAGCAGTTTTTGCTCCCATGAAACTCTATTTACACATTTTTTAACGTCATAAGAAACGAAAGCAATCAAATTTCTTTTCTGACCAGTGCAAAAAATTGTTTTCTTGTATTCTACATGAATGTAAACACAACAAAATGTTTCACGTTAGCATAATAGATTGTAATCAATTTTAAGCATTTCTATTGCATTGCTGAAAATGTATATATTATTGCTTAAATTCTTTCAATCGCATTTTCCTGCTTTTATAATAATATTATCTATAAAGAAATGATTCTACATCAACGTAACAATTCTCTCATTGAAGTTAAGGGGGAAATATTGAAAATCACAATTCTGAAGTCGAGCCACAAAAACTTCCAGAAATTTTTAATAAAGATTTGACATAAAATTTGTAATAATAATTTACCGAAAATTTTTAAAAATATGCAAAAAAAGAATTTTTCGTTTTGATTGATGATGGTTGAACCTATCAATTTTATAAGAAAATGCTAAAATTGAACTATGATTTAAAATGAGTTATAAATATAAACTGATTTTGTTAATTAATTTTTTTCTATTTTATAAATAAAAAAGCGAGAATTAATAAAAATTTTTCTCTAGTCATTTTGAAACACAGCAAGATTGTTTCATATTTAAAATATGGTCCCTCTTTGAAAATTAACCAGCATATTTCTTACATTAGATAAACTGTAAATATTTTAAGACGTATTTAAACACTCATATTTAAATGCATGTAATATTCAAATCATTAATTACTTATATAAGAAATGAAAAAATCGATTATCAAAAATACATTATTCTGAAATATTATAAATGATCAGCTTTACAAAACTCTATCTCTATAATGCGGATATCTAATAATGCGGATTCGCAATAAAAATTTTCTGTAACAATTCATCTAATGTTAGCAAGCGAAAATGTGACGTTGTAATGAAATATCTTTAACGAAAAATGAAAAACATTAGTATTTTGGAAAACGAGACTAAAATGAAAGAAAAGTACCAATTGAAAAGAAGGATATAAATATCGAATTATTCTAAAAAGATTAATAGGTTTTTTTTTCAAGGAAGTGGAGAGCAATATGCCAGTAAATCTGTTAGGGCATATGTTTTTAAAATAAATGATCCACAGAAAATCATCATACAATCACGCATTCTTATTTCAAGCAAACAAAACAAGTATCCACAATTTTTATGCAAAACATTTTTGTGATGACATTTTTTAAAAATTAACAGTTATTAAGAAATCTTTCATGCTTTAAAATAAAATAATTATATATAACTCATGAATTTCAGAAACACGAACGAATTGGAGGGTAAAAACCAGATCGAATTTGCTTGATCACTTATTTGAATTCTTGTTATTTGCTCAATAATGATTCAAATGCTTTAACTTAATAATAAAGCAACTTTACCAATGATAAAGTATGAGTACTTAATACATCATCTGCATTTCGATTCATATTGGTGTGATGTAAACTGTGTAACGGGTAATCCTGTTGGGTGACCTTACCTAATGACTATGGTAACGAACTAAAAATATATATAAACAGTAATCGCTTATCGCAAAACAGTGTCTGATCTACTTCCTGTCGCTCCCATTCTGTGTACAAGTTTATCAATCTTGTATTGTTCCACCTGCTGTAATGCTTCTATTAATTGCGATTAGATTAATAGTGAATTAAAATTTCGGCAAAACTCAAACGCAGTATCTGTACAATCCCGGAGCTTTTCCCAGTATGTGCTTCCCTTCAGTCAAGCTCTGGTCGAAGTTACATTTTTTTAGCTTACGAAAGAATGACAGAAAGATGTTTCGATTAACAATCCATTGAGTCAAAAAAATGTTTTATGCGTTATTAGGTTATGAGTGGCTATATTCTGCATTTACAGCCAAAGGATGGTTAGATATCTGGAAAAGGAGAAGTAGACTTCAACAGTAGTGACAATTACTGGTAAAAGAATTATAGGTAAATGCTATCATTGCAGAAGAATATTTATTCGAGCTTCAGAAGTTGGTTGTAGCAGAAAACTACTCCCTTCTGAAGTTGTATAACGCTATTGAGTCTTTACTCAATTTTAAAGCACTTTCAACCAACCGTAAACCGACGTATTCAGAAGATTCTAAAGAAGAATCGTCTGACTCTGAATTCAAAAAGAATAAGTAACGTATAACAATCAGGGATTGTTACAACATTGCGTCTTTGAATAATTTAGCCTTAATAGTGGTTAGCCAAGTCTGCAAAGCCACGTGTCTTAAATGACATGAATAGGGCAACTTTTACCAGTTTACTATAAAAGTCTAATAAGGTTTGAGAGAATGTTGATATGTTTTAAGAATGATTTGAAATGCAGTTTGTGTCTTCAATTTCAAAATTCAGTGAAGCAAACGGCTTGCTTAACAAAACCTTGCTACTGACATAGTGCCCTCTCTCATCCCTTGGATACAATCTTGGTAAAATATAACATCAAAGCTATTTTTCTGCCTACCATTTTTGCAACCTATGCACCAAAGAATATTACAAAGAATCAAATTTTTGTAAAATGCTCTTATAAGCTTTGATTGGAAGAAGAGATATATCCATCAAAGAAAACTTTTACAGAATAATCAATGTATATTATATATATAATAAGAGATTTTTTCCTATTTTTTTAACGTTATAATATAAAATTTTATTTTAATATTCATAATTTTTCCATGGAGATAGAATTTTTCTATCTTTATAAGTTATTTGCATATTGATAAACTTTACATCAATTAACACTGCTTAAATGGTGTCTTGCATTTTAAATGTTATTATTAAATTACAGTAACAAATAAAAAATTGGTATCCTAATTTCTATTTAAAAATGACTTTGATTGTAAAAATTATATTTATTTTTGTAGAAAAATAATTACAAAATACACTACAGTTTTTACATAATAAATAGCATTTTATAATACATGACATAGTATCTTTTCACAATAATGAATAACCTTTCTTCCCATCCCAACTTCCTATTACTAATTATTTACCAATTAAGTATTTTATTATATTTATTTTACATTAGATTATTTTTGAAGCAATTTTACGTCGAGGAAATGACGGTTTCATTGCAATAGACGAAATAGTAGTGAAAAATCGCGCCTGTCCTCAGCCAGGATACTGTGATTTCGAAGAGGACCTGTGCACTTGGCAGAATGCTGAAAATGACGTTGACATAAAGTGGATAAGAAACAGTGGTGCCACAATCACTGATAAAACTGGACCAAGCGTGGATCATACATTGGGGACTGCTTCAGGTATTATGATTGCGATCAAAGCATAATTGCTTAAATCTTAAACTTTGCAAATATCTTTAATCATAAATTATATAGTTTTATCCATATTGCATTTAATCCTATTTTAAATCATTTTAAGTAATTTAATGTGTTCATTTTTTTGATAAATAACCGAAATTTTTTTAAGATTTTTATTATTTTTAATTTGATTTGATAAATTGAATATAATCCTAAGTATATCCTACCATAAAAGGATATTTAGCTATATATTAAATGTGTATCTAAAAGCTAGAAATTCCACTAATTAAAGTATTAATGAGTAACACATAAGTGATGAAGATAAATTAAGTTACCATGGCCTTATACTTGCTTAGAGTCCAGAACTAATTTTATTACTTTATTTAACATCAATGCTGAACTCAAAGATCAGACTAACAAAAAACGTTAATTAATATCATCAGACAATTGAAAATTAATATTTTTAATAACTGTCATTATAATCATACACTATTTATAATGAATTTATAATTATTAAATATTTTATTCATTAATTCTTTCGTGGGTCGTGGAAAGATTACTTCCCACCTACAAGATCCTACAAAATACGCCTGTGGGAAGCGCAATTCCCATTACAATATATTGACGCTGCTATTAGAACGTGGTTGGAACACAATTTCCCGCTTCAGTTTTATGCAATCCCCCTTAGTGTTCAATCGACTAAATGGAATTGGCGACAATTTTGGTTTCGAATGTTTGAAAGCTATATGTGAGATTTGTCCTACTTCATCTCCTTTGATGTGACATTTGTACTGTTCTACTATTCTGCTGCAAACGTGAGTAAAATATTGTTTTTATATTTTAATAACACTTTTTTATTTCGTATACTTCTGTACATTTTGTGTCAGTAGCTATCTAATATTGTGAACAAAAGAAACAGAAATTTAGACCAGCTAACATTCCGTATAGCATTGTCTCGTAAGTTAATAGACGTATATTCCTCAAGAACAAGGAAAGGACGTCCTGCTAGTTCCAAGCAAAGAAGTGTGTAGTTCCGGATGACGTGCGCTTAACCAGTGTGGGAAATCATATGTTAATTTATAAACGTTGTAGGAAATGTTGCACAAAAGGAAAAGAAAAGAGGACCCGCTGATTCTGTGCAGAATATGATGTACCCTTGTGCATTGGAACATGCTTCTCATCTTTTCATGGCAATTAATCACCATTAAATTCAATTTTCTTTATGACTGCAAATGATTCCGTGGGAAGGGTTCTTCCTACCACTGAAATTTAAATGTAAAAATAAAATTTGGCAAAATAAAATGCAATTTCTGAAATACTATTGCTTAATTGTTTGTAAAACATAAAAAAACTGGGAAGAATTCAAAAGAAAAATAAATGGCCCATGAGAGGGTTAAAGAGCAATTAATATAATGATTTTGAATTCTAGAAAACCATCAGTACTTCACTGTAATGAAGTTCTTCACGAAAATATCTGACGTGCATTGGAAAATTACTAAATTTCTCGTAGAGAATATATATGTGTATATCTGCCAAAAAGGAAAAACGAAAAACCGAGAAAATTTGTAATGAGGGATCTCCCCATTTCAACAAAATGCGGAGAAATCGCTAATGACTTGGCCAATATAGGCTACAAAATTTACGAAGTAGATAAGATGACAAACCAAAAGAATGTGAAATCTCTCTCCTTATTTTTAGTCCAGCTGTGTAACAACCTTGTAGTTAAAGGCGTATTCAAAATAAAAATCGTTTGTTACATCATCAATCCAACTGTCGAACATTACAAGAGTACCAAAAATATTTTGCAGTGTTACAATTGACAACGTTTTCATCATTCTAGTTAAATGTGTCACAAAGTAACACGTTGTGCCAAATGTGCGGAAAAGCACAACACTGAATAGTGCCCTAAGGGGGAAAAGTAGACACTTCTATTTGTTGCGATTGCAATGGGAATCACTCTGTTAGTTACTGGGGATGTGAGAAGTTTCCCAAAAGTAAAACGAAAGTATTTAAAATCAATCTCATAAGAAAGGGAACATTCTTTGCTAATGTAATGGCTGGTCATCAAAAATGTTCCTCCTGTGTGGCACCCAGGCCAAACCACTACCCAATGATTATAATTGCTCCAAGTAATAGAGCATTCTCAGACAAAATAGACATGAGAGAACTCTTTACTCTATTAAGCGAAATTAAAGAAGACTTTAAAGGCAATGGATCCAAGAAGCAATCGAAAAGATTAGAGCTACAACAGATAAGGTGGACAAAGGGTTCATTATTATGGACATTGCTAATCTGGTAATTAACAACTAATTATGTCTCTCACGCGTTGGGATTTCTAATTTATTCTTGGAGTTCTTATGGGATTCGGTACTGAATGGTTGAGTTTTGTGACTTGTTAATAAGTACGAACCAGATGTCATTTTCATACAGAAATCATTCCTCAAAAGTTCTGTCTTTGCTAATATTCCAGGCTATACTTATTACAGAAATGATCACCCTAGTAAATTTATAAATGAAAACTTTACAATGTGAATGGAACAGTAATTTTTGTCAAGAGTAGTCACCCACTCTACAGAAACACAACACTAAAACTAATCGCAGTTGAAGCAACTTTGGTTTCAATCACTCTGCCAAATCTACCCCCTATAACTTTTTGCTCTATATATATATATATACCACCTGCTCCTCAATACTAAATCACCACTATAGACTTAGAGACAAAACTATCAATTAATTATTATATCATAATATTTGTAGGTCTTAACGTGAAAGGTGCTGCATGGAGCTGTAGAACATCTAATATTGCATTAAAAATTATAAAAAATTTTGCTGATAAAGCCAAACTGACAATGGATGCACCCAGCACACTTACATATTATAATGCTAATTCCACTTTAACAATATTGTTCACGAAGTTGTGGATGCTCTGATTAGAGGAATAAAATTTAATACTAAAATGAAAACACTCCCAGAACTCAATTATAATCATAATTTAATCATGATCGAATTCAACTTTAATACACCCTTGATTAAATAATCTATTTTCCATAACTCGGACTTGATTAAATACATACAAATATTAAATAACAACACTTTTACTTTTATAAAAGTAAACACGAGATACGAACTCGTGAAAATGTATCAATTCGCTTGGATACAGAGCTACTTCCAGTTCATCGTGGATCAGTGTGAAGCCTTTCTCAACTCATCCTACTCACCATTTGCCCCGCTACCTTAAAATTATAAAATCTAAAAGAAATCATCCAAGAAAAATTTGTCAAAATAGTAAACTCCTACAAATTGAAATGGAATACGATAGAATTAATAATGAATACAGAGCCAAGATTAGTAAATACAACTCACAATTGAAAGGAAAATTACTATCTTTAATTTTACATGATCGTTCCCTTTGAAAGTCCATTGGTATGTTTAAAGAAAAAAAAAGCAGACAATATTTTCCGCCTACTTAAGGCCAAAATAACATTGCATACACAGACAAATACAACGCACTAAACACACATCTACAACTACTTGAACTGTAGTTCAAAAAAGAGAAAATTTCAGCTAACGAAAATTAAAATGCTGCAATCATGTTTACAAAGTAAAAGGGACATAACCTTAAACAAAACAAAAATAAATTAAACAACCCTACCTTGGTCTCCATACTGTATTTACTCAGGTGTCCCATTTGACAAAAGAATATCAAAATTTTCATCTGTTGTTGTGTTGTTGTTACTTATGACACTTGAACAAGCCAAGCTCGCTATGCCTTTGGCCATACGAATTTAAGTCCATAGGGTGTGTTTTTCGTTTAACCAGAGCACCATGAAGGTGATAGTACGATTTTGCTCTAAACTACTCCAGACACTCCCAGGTAATCCACTCCCTCGATTTTGACATTGATCTGGAATGAGAGGAAATTATCTCCAGACATTACACCCATGGTAACAGCTCAGCGACCGATCACAGGACTTTCGATTCTACAGATTTAATGAGATTGTATATCGCATGTTCTCGGTGGATCTTTGGTGGAATCGAGCCCCACCTTCCATACAGAAAGATTTTTGATGCCACGGCCAAAGACCTAAATTTAAGATATAAAAATCAACATTTTTTAACTGATATATTTCTTTTGACATTTTTTCATTATATTGTTTTGTTTTGTTTTTAGGATAGAATGATTTTTAAGTGTATGTAGAATGAATTAATTAAATATTTTGTTAAATTTAATATTTGTTAAAATATCGTTTTCTAAAAGTTTTTTTTTTTTTTTAATAAAACAAAAGCACAATTTAGAAACCGTTATTGCAGTTCTATTTGTGAATAATATTTAATTTTGTGTTAGACTATTTATTTTCTTCCATAGAATGCAAAATTACCACAATTTGAAATTGTTCATTGATCACGTAACATACAGTGTGTGTGCCTCAATATTTTTTAAGAATTTTTTGGGTTGTGACACGATCTTGGAAAAGGTCATCAATGTTGAAAAAAGAACCCTTCTAGGAACGCAACGAGATTAGGATTAGTTCTTAGGTGTGTGAATCAGAAAAATGTTCTGACAAATGTTTCATTTTATGAATTTTGTCATACTCATATAAATGATTTGAAATAAAACATTTTGCTAAAATATGTTTTATTTATTTGAATTGTTTTGTGGTTGGATAATATGTTTTTCCTATTTATAAAGAGTAAAATCCTATATTTTTTTTCATTTTTTTGGTTTTGAAAGTAAAGTTTCTTTGTCAATAAAATTTGAAATTTTTCTTGGAATTTCTTTTGTACTCGCAAATTTATAATTTGTCTAACTTAGATTCGTAGAATTTTTATCATATTTTTTTCTTATTTTATATTCTGAGTAAACTTGAACTATTGATTTGGACAGAAGGTAAAAGTTATTTTTGTTTTGATGGTGTATTTTCTATCATTTTAATTATTATTACTATTGTATATGAATATAGATACAACTTATATTCAAATTAATAATGAGAATATAAATAAAAAGCTAGATCAAATGTATTCAGAATTAATTACACATTTTATTTAATAAAATATCTTTATTTATAGGTTCCTATATTTATCTGCAAGGTGATAATCCAACAAATAGTAGAAATCTAGTTGGTATATTGAAATCAGAATATTTTCGGGCATCAAGAGACAAATGTCTAATATTTTGGGCTCACATGAGTGGAAAAGAAATGGGGACATTGATGGTAAACATTACTTATTACGACGACTATAAAGCTGTAAATGCAAGCAAACAACCATGGAGCATCCAAGGAGATCAGGGTAATCAATGGTTTTATCGCCGAATCACGATCGCTTCCGAAGATCTCGAACACTTAGACGAGTATCAAATACTCTTCATTGGAATAACGAAAGGTGCTTTGAGTGACATAGCACTGGACGATATTGAGGTCTCAAATGGAAAATGTTATCAAATTCCGGAAGAAGCGTTTGACTGCAAAGACGGCTCATACGTCAACTCCAGTAAAGTGTGCGATTTCCAGAAGGACTGTCCTAATGGGGAAGATGAATCCAATTGCGGAGATTGTGATTTCGAGCATGGAAGTTGTGGATGGAAGGACATGACGGAGAGACCCTATTTATCATGGTCTAGGGCTCAAGGTCAAGATGACAGAATAACAAATGGTCCAGGGTATGACCACACATTCAATGCTTCATCAGGCTACTTTATGATTGTTGATACTCGTCCAAATTACAGTTGGCAAAAATCCATCTTACAAAGTCCGGCTATGCGGTTTAAGAAATCGTATGCTTCATGCACAATGAGTTTTTACTATATTCATAGATCAAAGTCTAATGCCGGGATAAGCGTGAGGAGAAGAATTGGTAGTTCTGTTTTAGGAACCGTTTGGGAAAGAATAGGTATTCTTAGCGAAGGATGGCAAAGTGGAAAGGCTTACTTGGGTGCAACTCAAAAGCCTTTCCTCGTAGAAATAATTCACCAAAGTTCCTATGAACTTACATATGTGGCGATTGATGATATAACCTTCGAAAATTGTAATTTACCGGAAGAGAGAGACACTTGTGGAAATGGAGAATTTAGGTGCACGAATAAGAGATGTGTATCCGAATATTTCCTATGCGACTTAACTGATGATTGCGGAGATGAATCTGATGAAGATTCCGCTATGTGCTCTAAGTATCCAAAACCCTGCACTTTTGAGAGTAATAGTAACTGTGAGTGGGTGGTAAAAGGAAAAGGAAGGTTTGTATATTTACCATTTTCTTTTCAGTCATTCATTTGCTTAATATTATTTAATTTTATTTTAAATATTTTTGTATTCATAAAATTTAATATAAAGTTTAATTTACATAAATTAGAGATGATAATCTAATACCCAAATCTCTTAGATAATCGAATAACAAACGCACAATAGTTAGTACAAAAGTTTAACTAATCGAAAATTGCAATATGTGATGAAAAAGTTTATTGGTAACAAATTATTTTAAAAATAAAACGTTTATCAATTTTATGTCTTACGGTAAAATATATAGAACTGTAAAAATATCAATATAGCCTTAGTTTTAATAAATTTTTCATTCAGAATATTTGTGTTTGTATGATCTTTGAAGGAAATGTTTCTGTAAATTAGAAGTTATTCATTTATCGAATAACAAAATTTTGAGAAGATATTCTGATATATATCTACTTATCTCTCTCTGGCTATTAAGTATCGAGCTGCTTTCTATTATCCTGAGTGCCAAAGGATGATTCTGAAACAGTATACTTTCTTCTTATTTGTATAAATAAAAGTCCTAAAAAAATATTAAAGAATGCAATCAAAAATAAAATTCATACCGCAAAAAGAAAGGCATTTTGTCGACAATTTAAGTAGTTCACATAAAAAAATAAAGATATTCTAAATAAAATTTTAACAATTACCAGATTAAATAAAGTTGAATAATGTAGCTTTATCAATCTCAGTTGTCATTCATTCAGAATTTTTATATGTATGTAAACTAACTTACGTTTATAAGAAATTTAAAATTTTTAATCTACTCAAAAATGAAAACAATGAATGTTGAACTAGTGGGAAAACTTTCGAATTATTCATTTAGTACTAAACTCAACACAAAAAAGGATCATCACAATATCTTCGCATATTAGCATTAATTATCACAATATCTTCGCATATTAGCATTAATTATCACAGCATCTTCGCATATTAGCATTAATTATCACAATATCTTCGCATATTAGCATTAATAATAATATTTTGCAAATATGATCACAATTATTGATTTAATATATATTTTGAGAAATGAATACGTAATTCATGAAAATCATTTAAGCGATTGTTTTACTATTCCTTTCCATTATATTTCCCATTTCTCAATACTTAAAATTCATTTTTCACTTGGTTTCGTATACTTTTAATTAAAATTCATTAGAAACACCAAATTATTTCATTTTCGAGTATCAGGGTTTTAATTAACAATTTTTTTATATAATTTTAGAGTGTTAATTACATTTATAATTTTTTGTTTGAAATCACAAAGCTGTTGAAAATATTTCGATTTAATACCTAGTTTAGAATATCTTTTATTATAAAACTATATTCTCGGGAGAACAAATTAATATTCTAATTAAGTAAAACTGAAGTTTAAATAATATTAGATATAATATAGATGTGGGGTTGTGAAACTGCGACGTTCTTTAGAATGAACTATACGATAAATAGAATTACGATAAAACACTGACATAATTGTTTTATTTTTGCTTTCTGCAAGAATTTCTGTTGAGAAGAACACTTAGAAGATTTCCTGATCTTCCTTCCGTGTTATGCGCAAATACTGTAAAAAAAATAACAATAACTTATGTAAATATAAGCCCTTGATTTACATTTGAATATTTCCTGCAAAGCAAATTTTTTAGAGGCTACCAAGGACATTGTATGTTAATACAAAACATTTTATATAGTTTTTTAGGCCATTATCGATCACAATAAGCACGGTAATAACCGAATTTTATATATTACCAATTGATATATTGATTTACATTTATATTAGCTAAGCGCTGAAACTAATTAACTAAAATATTCATTCAATAAACATTTTCTCTTTTCTTTCTTTATTCAAAAAAATATATATGTTTCCTTTTAACTCAGTGGTTTAAAGGACTAACTATAAACTATCTAATTAATAGCTAGTTCATTAAATTATCAGTACTAGTGGTAATTTGCTATTTTCATTTTTACGTGCAATATAATTTTCATAATATTCATACAATTTTTCAAACAGTATAATTAGAATTTATTTAATTTATAATTTATCATGTATTTAACAAACAAGAAAATTAAACATTTACACTAAAATATCAGGTTTTATTATGTTTCAGAAAAGCAATGGTTATAATCAAAAGTTTTAATTGTAAATTGTCCTATATAAATTGTTTTTTCTATGAATTAGATTAAAGAATCGAATTTATGACGAGAAATATAACTATATGCCTTATAATGCCTAATCTAGAAATTGTGAAGTTATTATGAGTACCGTAAAATCAAAAAAACATTGATACCGATATTTATTTAACTGCCTGGAGACAAAACTGCCAAAGATATAAAAATGGAATTATTAACTTTTTTGTGTTACAAATCTTTATTTCTTTGATAAAAACAGAAAACTCAAAAACATTCATGAAGTATGGTTGAAAGTTTGACGTACGGTAAATGTAGTATAACAATTCCTTGTCAGCGGATCGAAATATACAAATAACCAAATGACAATGATGCCGCATAAACAACAAACACTGAATAGAAGCTGAATTAGGAATAATAGAAGTTATGCAAATTTTGAGCTTTTTGATCAGGACGGAAAACGATTTTCAGTAGACATAATTAGCAATTTGACACGATAGTAGTACTGCTTACAATGTTAGTAATATTAGTAAGAGTACAGATAATGACAATATAGTAAAAATGAGTAAGATTATGTATCTAAGCTCATGTGATCATAGCCAAAACGTCAGGGCATGAAAAATAAGTCGTTCTATTTCGGAAGTAATCTTGAGTCTTGATATTTGCAGGCTTTCATTGTGTCAAGGACACATAACCAGACGTCATAATACATAACCAACTCTGTTGATGTCAATTGCCTTAGACTTCAGCATGTAGATGACGATGGTCGTTTGTTAATAGAGAAGAAAATCTGTGCTTTTTTAAACTAATTTCGCATTGATTAATGATTGTAGAAGTAGAATGATTATTTCTGCAGAATATCTGGGATGCTTAAATTATTCCTTCATCAAGTTACTTAGTTTCACTTATCAAAAGAGTCCACATAATATTGTTGTTAGAAAGTCTCTTAAGAACGCTTAGTTTTAAATGTAAATTCTTTTTATGATTTTTTGATCAATAATAATCAAAATATAATCGAAATAAATTTTTTTTTCAGAAATAATTGGCGGGAAGAGTTCTCGACCTCTTCGAGAGGTAGAGGTAATACTGGGCCATTAGTAGATCATACAAAAGGAATTAGTGGAGTTGGAAAACATTTAATTTTGAAACGTTCTGTTAGTGAAACGAAATATAATGCTTCATTTTATGAGAGTCCTAACATTATATTCGATACCGCATACTGTTCTTTGCGATTTTATTACTATATGCATGGATCTGAAACTGCATACATTAAGGTGTATACAGAAATAGAGAAAGAAGGATGGAATTGGAAAGAAAGATTCAGAGAATTTGGATCTTTGGGACAAATGTGGAACCGAGCAGTGATCAGTGTTAAAGACAAAGATCCCTTTCACTTTATCATTGAAGGCAATCCTGGCAGTAATAAAGATGACACTATTGCTATTGACGATATATCTTTTTCAGAAGGATGCAAGTCATATTCCAAAGATTTACCAACTCCAATTCCTACCCCTCTACCTACTAGATCGGTTTGCACGATAGATCAGTTTAAATGTGTTGATGGACAGCCTTTATGTATTTCAAAAGAGAAAGCTTGTGATTTTACACCAGACTGCTCGGATAATTCTGATGAAGATGGCTGTGGTCCTTGCACTTTCGAAAAAGACTTTTGTGGCTGGAGGAATCAAGATCCAGGTGCTTACATATGGGGCCGTAAAACAGCTTCTAATGCTGATGGTTATGGACCCCCTACTGACCATAAAAATTCTTCAAAAGGTTATTATGCTTACGTTAAAGCATCTTCAGGTTTTTTTAATCGAAGAGCAAACCTTGCAAGTCCACCCCTTCCACCAACTTCATCACATTGTGTTATGGCTTTTTGGTTGTATGCCACTTTCAATGTTGGAGGAGATTTCCACATTGAACATAAAACTCCAAATCGCAGAAATTATGTTAAAATTTGGTCATTAACGAAAAATTTTCCTTCCAAATGGACATTAGTTGAAATAAATGTTCCAGAAGCTTCGTTGAAAGGTACAGTTATAAGAATCAGTACTTCACCCAATTGGTTTTCTCATACTCATGAAAAAAACGTTGCAATTGATGAAATAAAGTTCGTAAATTGCAATCCGAAAGAACTCTTAGTTGATTGTAATTTTGATGATGATAGTTTTCATAATGGCTTTTGCTTCTGGACTCAAGATGATAATACAGAAATAAAATGGAAGCGAGGAAGGGGCTCTACAGCCATGAATTTCACTGGTCCGACATCAGATCATACTACTGGAGATGGGTATTATTTGTATACTGATGTACATTCAAACTTTGATTTAAATATTGCTCGACTTAAAAGTCCTAAACTTCCGATGAATTTTCCTCATGGAAGCTGCTTTTCATTTTGGTATCACATGTATGGGCAACATGTAGGAACTTTTTCTGTTGAAATTCAAACTGATTCTGCAAATAATAAAGTACTTTGGAAACAATCAAAATCACAGGGTAATCGATGGCATTTTTCAGAAATCAATATATTATCTCTAACGGATTATAAGATCAATTTTGTTTCAATTCTCAGCGGAAGAAAAGAAAGTAATATAGCCATTGATGATGTAAAAATGATTGATGGCCCTTGCATGGGAACTTCTAGTTGTGATTTTGAAAGGGATTTTTGTGGATGGGATAATACTTATGAGGGTTTAAGTGGCTGGACTCGTTCACAAGGGAGTGGAAATTGGAGCGATGATAAACCAAGCATTGATCACACAACTAATACTGAATTCGGCTATTTTATTTATCAACCATTCAAACGGAAAGGTGATTTAGCAAAACTAGAAAGCCCCTTATATAAAAACTACGGAGATATGTGCCTAAAGTTTTGGTATAATATGTTTGGAAGCGATGTTGGAAGTCTAGCTGTGTATCAGAGAACAACTCAAGAAATTAGACTTGAAAATAGTATAAGTTTGTGGAAAAGAACAGGCGATCATGTTGGGAGTTGGAAATTAGGGCGCGTCTCACTGAAATCAATTTCTAGCTTTTATATCGCTATTGAAGCAGAGAGCGGTAATGGACCGATTGGTTATATAGCATTAGATGATATTCAAATTACTCACGGGAAATGCTCTAATCCAGCATCATGTACTTTTGAAATCGATTCATGTGGCTGGCAAAATTCAGAGGCCTATACAGACGTTGATTGGATTAGAAGAACTGGCTTAGATAACAATTTAGGCTTAGGCCCTCTTGATGATCATAGTACAGGCACTATACAAGGTCATTACATGTATGCTTTATTAACTGGATTAAATTCGTCATCTCAAGCAATACTTTTAAGTGAAGATCTGGAAATACTTCCAAATTATTGCTTATCTTTTTATTATAATATGTTTAACGCCGTAAATTCATCTTTACTAGTGAAACAATTGTTAATAGGAATGGGTTGGGAAGGACTAATAAAGCTTGAGTCTAAAGATACTCCTTTTAACAAATGGATAAAAACAGAATTAAATATTACAACCGAATATGCTGGAGATTATTTTCAAATTGGATTATATGCTGTTTCTGAAAATGATCAAGACAATGAAACATATCGAGGAATTGCCATAGATGACTTATCTTTGAATAATATGCATTGTGGCCAAGAAATAACTTCTACAACAGCACCCCCACCAACAACTGTTATTTATCCTCCATCAAAATTCGACTGCACATTTGAATACGATATGTGCTTATGGGAAAATGATCCTGAGTTAAATGAAAAGTGGGAAATAAAATCAGGCCACTCAGAGAAAAAGCTGACGCGTCCTAGGACTGACCACACAACTCTGTCAACCAATGGACATTATCTAACTTTAAATGAAGAATCAAAGAGTTATTATTTCTCCACAGCAAGATTATTTTCCATTGATGGTATAGAAGCTGATGCGAGTGGCATTTGCTTCAAATTTTGGTATCACATGTACGGAAACAAACCTGGATCTCTCTCATTGAAAGTACAAAATTTCCATGATGAATACAAAACTGAAACTATCTGGACTCGATCTGAATCCCAAGGAATCAATTGGAAGTATGAACAAGTACATATAGTAAGAGACTATGCATTTAAGTTATTATTCGAAGCTGATGGCAGTAGATATGGAGACATATCACTGGATGATTTTTCTCTTAATTATAAATCATGTCCCCCAAGAGAATATTGTGATGTCGAACAAGATTATTGTGGATTTTCCCATGATCCAGAAAGTGATTTTCGGTGGAAAAGAGGAAACGGCTCTAAGACTAATGGCCCTCCTGTTGATCACACTTTGAGCTCCAGTGTAGGAAACTACTTTTATGTTGACACGAAAGTGCGTATTCCCAAAGGAAGAATAGCGAGACTTGAGTCTGGTCTCTATAAGCCAGAAAAACAATGCCTGCAGTTTTGGTACTACCTTAAAGGTACAGATGTCGGCATTCTTGAAATTCTCATCAGAAACGGTGATAGAAAAATTTCTAAATGGAAAGAGGAAGGTGACAACACTGATTTCTGGCATAGCTCAGAAGTTGTTTTAGAAACTGAACTTACATCTGATTATAGTTACATATTCCAGGCAAGTAATGAGTATTTTTAAATTTTGCTCAAAATGTTTAATTTTTGATTAATTATTTGAATGCTTAAAAAAGATAACTAGTAAATTCCTTAGTTATGACAGTAAAATAACTCTCCGTATATTTGACATATGTTCTCTATTCTTTTTTGTTTTGAGCATTTATGGCATATTAATTTTGTACAATGTTATTAATTTTTTTTCGTTAGGTTAAAACAGGAGCTGCATTTTCTGATGGTGTTATAGCAATCGATGACATAGCAATTAAGACTAAATGTCCTGCGCTTGGATCCTGTGATTTTGAAGAAGACACATGCTTATGGTGGAGTGATCCATTAGCAGACCTTCAATGGCTGCGTGGTTCAGGAGAGATGACGGAGTCTGCACCAGAAAATGATACCACTCTAGGCACGCAATTCGGAACATTTTTATACGTCCATGTGATGGACACATATGCTTCAATTCCGAAAGCGGCTCGGCTGTTATCACCTTATTTTTCATCTGGTAAGGTGAGATGTTTTAATTATTGGAACTACAGAAATGGCACGAACTTCAACGGAGCATTGTCGATTTCTATATACATTGAAAAAAACAATCAATCAATTGAAATGCAACATTTAACCCGAGAAAAATTAGGCAGATGGAATAATTATCAATTTGATATAAGCACTGATTCTAGAGAAGGAAAATATCAAATTATTTTCGAAGCGCAAATGACAGCTACGTAAGTATACATTTTTTATTCCAAATTATAAGTAAAAAAGTAGCTTTTTATTATGTAATATGAAATTTAATGTTGTTCCATAAATGAAAAGTGTTTAGCTGTATTGTGTTTTGATTTTCATATTAATTTTCATGACTTTATTTACGTATCAGCTTATGAAATAGCATTTTTTAAAATATTTAAAATCCACTAAAAACATTATAAATCTAGGAAAACACAAAGTGATATCCAGTTATTAGTACTTATAATTGAAAACAAGGGAACTTCTGCTGATCTGAATGTGGAGTTTGGAGCTTTTGGAGTTCTATAATAATAAAAATAAGAATGATTCCTAAAGTTAATTCATCATATGTAATCAAAAGAATATATGATTAATATCCCTTACGCTATTTAGTACAAGATACAATCTGTATATCCTTTCGTACTTGAACCTGTTTCATTTCTTTAATCTTTCCTTTTATCTTCTAATATAAAGAATGATGAAAGAAATGACTATAATGTTATGGTTGGAATTACTCGCTCTTCCTTAACAATAAAATAAAAGATAATCATAAGTGTCTCTACTTTAAACTTAATTGTGTGATACTTAAGCGGCCCTTGCATAAATACTATCTTTTATAAATTATTGCAATTCTTAGAACAAAATGAAGTCTTTCAATTAATGGCATTCAATTAAAATTATATTATCTAATTTACATAACAAAATAATTGTTTATTTCTGAAACATTTGAGCCCTAAGTAGTTTATGAGCCAGGCCTCATTTAAATGAAAAACAGATAAACTTAGTTTAGTTTAAAATTACACTTATTTCATTTAGTAAGTAGTATAAAATTATGTAATATAGTTTTCTATTATATAATTAACTCAACTCTTAGTTCTTATATTTGAGATAAAATAAATTTAGTTACTATTTATTATTCTACAAGTAAATTGATTTTAAAAGAAATTTATCATTATAATTCAATTTTGAAAATCATGGTAATCTTTATTTTTGTTATTGAAATCTTTAAAAAGTCATCGTTTTTCTTTTTCTTTCATTTATTCCCATTTGTTTTCGTTAGATCGCCTTATATTGCTTTTTGTTTCATATAAAAACCAAGAATATTTTTATATGAAATTTTTAATATGCAATATTTAGTTTTTTAGTAGCATATTATTATAACCAAATCTTAGAAAAAGATTTGTTTATAATAATATGCTAATAAATAACCAAAAATTTTGATAATTCTATAAAAAATAATCCTTTTCTATATCATAAATATAATTTAAAATCATAATTATAATTTATCGTAACTAACTATTTAAAATCGAATGACAAATTGTGAGATACGCTCTTCTTTGCAATTTACATTAAATATAATATGATAATTGATTAAAGTTTTACTAAAGAGTAATATTTACCTTTAACTATAGTAAGAAGTAACAAATTAGCTTATAATTAAAATGCTTTGCTTACTCATGAAAAATACATTTATTTATAAACTATATTGGAATTGAATTTTGAATAAAAAGTATTTTAATAAGTAAATCTGAAAAAAAATATTACATAATACCTTGTGATAGTTGACTTTGTAGTAAATAAAAATATTTTTAAAATAAACATTGGAGTTTATCTTGTAAATACACCTATTTGATTTTTAAAAGAAAAAAAGACCACTTTATTAAGATACAAATGACAGACTTTCAAACACTTTATTTTCAATAAACATAAGCATTAAAACTAAGTATAAAATAATATTTTAATACTGCAGATATATTAAAAGGAAAATAGTTATGAAATATTATCGTAACTTAAGAAAAATATTTGATTAGAAAGGGGGTTCTTTAGTTATAATGAAGTATCAATTCTATTAACTTTGATGAATAATAATGGAACAAAGAATCTAAATAAGCAAGAAAATTTGTATATTTTTATAATTTTTGACAAAAAATTTGAAAATAATCAAGACAAGAATAAAATAATAATTGAATTGAAAATGAATTATTCCAAAATTGATTATTTACGTCATCACACAGAGTTTACAAATGATGCAAATTTCATAACAGAATTTTTATCATACTTTTTTCTGAAACTGTTATATGATTCGGTCATCATTTTGGATTTCAGTGTGCTGCAATTCACGAATTTAACTTTCATGAATTGGCATGAACAATTTTACTTGTCTAAATGTATGTAGTGCACATAAATCCACTTTAAGCCATCAGTCACTGGTAAAATAGTCATTGCATCACTAATTAAACCAAAAAAAATTTTTCCAAGAATAGATTATTTTCCATATTTTTAATATTTTCCTATTTATTTTAGATTGAACAATTTTATTGCTTTGGATGACATAACTGTGTCTGATGGAGAATGTATTCCATTAGAAGAAAAGAAACCTGATTTCTCTTGTGATGAGGGTAAAACTCACATAACTGATGATCTTCGTTGTGACTTCTATGAAGACTGTAAAGACGGCAGCGACGAAAGCTTTTGTGGTACGAATTGTGATTTTGAAATCATAGAACCAAATCCCTGCAACTGGAGAACAAGTTTAGACGTGGCATCTTGGAACCAAACATCTTCCAACGATACCACTGAGCCAAACACAGATCACACTAAAGGAACTCCAAGCGAAGGATACTACATGCGATTGTCTTATATTACCAAATGGGCATATGGTGCAAAAGCTCACTTTAAGAGTCCTGCCTTGATACAGTCAGCTCCTTCTTGTCGAATGTTTTTATGGTATTACTTTCGAGCTAGCTTTGGTAACGAATTTCTATCCATTTACTATGAAGCTGTTCATCAAAGTGCTACCACAGAATTATTTCGAATTGAGAATGGAAATGAACGCAGTTGGCAACAAGCTGAAGTCGTAATTGGTAGGATACAGAGCAGGTTTCAAATGGGTATTTCTGGGAATAAGCCAACTGATTGGGGAATTCTCGCCATTGATGATATCACTTTTGAAAATTGTAATATACCGAGAAAACTTAATGTACCTAAAGAGTGTAATGAAAAAGAATTCCAATGTAATAATGGAAACTGCATTTCTTCAAGTCTTCTATGTGATTTTGTAGATGATTGTGGTGATTATTCTGATGAAAATAAAATCACTGCAAAATGCGACAAGTATCCCATGAGATGTGATTTTGAGGGAAATAATTATTGTGATTGGAAGTCAGGTCCAGAAGCTGATAGTGTATGGAAAGTTTCAAAACCTTTTAGATCACATTTCAACCGTGTACTTGTACCTAGAGATCACACAACGAATTCTGAAAGTGGTCATATTTTGTACTTTAATAATCAATATAACTATGCCGGGAAAACTGCAAGATTGTCTTCAAAAATTATTGAAACTGGTGATCAGGAATGCAATTTGAGGTTTTTCTATACTTATGGTACTGAATTTAACTCAACGAAATATGATGAAATGCTTGACATTGGAGCATTGACAGTATACATTCGAAAAGATGAAATAAATGCATGGAAAACTTTATATATAGCACAAGAGCCACCAGGTCAATATTTTGAAAAAGTTATTATACCATTTAATAACATTGAAGAGCCTTTTGAGATCATTATTGAAAGTCGAATAGGTTCTGCGTCAAAAAGTGGGGGTTGGACAATTGATGATATATCATTAACACCGGGATGTAAAATTTCGAACAAAACACTCCCCGAAACATTAATTTTATCGACAATTAAGCCGGATATAATCTGCAATCCTGATCAGTTTCTATGTATTAGTGATAACAAATGCATTGATCAGAAACGAGTATGTGATTTTGTCCCAGACTGCTCCGATTCAACAGATGAAATTAAATGTGGGACATGCTCATTTGATAATGATGTAATTCCCACTTGTGGATGGTCTGATGTAAAAGGCAGTAGGTGGAAGAGAGTTAAAGGTACCCAAGGAGTGAGTGGGTTAACCGGTGATGTTTCTGGAAATGGATATTACATGTATGTGAGCAAAGATAATGTTGGCGTTATCACCAGTGAAGCTATATTTAGATCTGTTAAATTTCAACATGCTTCATCGTCATGTTATATAAATTTCTATTTCTTCTTGGCAGGATTTCAGAAAAATAATGCATCTTTAAAATTACAGTTGCAAACTGAGAATAAACATGATGTTTTGCTGTGGAAAGAAATTAATGATCAAGGAAGATATTGGAAAAATATTTCTGTAAGTATTGGTTGGCGAGAATCTGGATGGCACTTAGACTTTGTTGCTAGTCATATTTTAGACAAAGGAGATATAGCAATAGATGAAATTGAGTTCCTTAAGTGTGCTCCTCCAGAAAAAAGAAAGTGTGCAAAGGAATACGAATTTTCATGTTTAAGTGGTGAATGTATTGATAATTCTTTGGTGTGTGATTTTAGCCCGGATTGTTCTGACAGTTCAGATGAATCTAATTGCACTGAGTATTTAGAAAGATGTAATTTTGAAAACGGTTGGTGCGGATGGGTTCAGAATGCTGAAGAAGTTCAAAAATGGAAACTAATATCAGGAGCTCAGATAACTGAAGGGTATGGTCCAGGCAGAGATCACACAATTGGCAATGATACTGGGCATTTTCTTTTAACATCTAAAGAGTATTCCTATATCTACAATACTGCCAAAATTACAAGTACATATTTTATGGCAGAAACATCTGGAAGATGTAAGTTAAGATTTTGGTATCACTTATTCATTACCGATAAAAATAAAATTACTGTATCGCTTCGATATGCAGATGACGCCATATTTACACCTGTTGCTATACTTTATGGGTCTGAAGGAGACATGTGGAAAAGGGCAGAAATAACATTGAATAATAAATTTAATTTCCATGTAGTCATTGAAGGGTCTCCTGCTTATGGTGCTAAAGGGGAAATTGCTATTGACGATACTTCTTTTACCACTGAATGTGTACCCATGTATAGTATATTTACAACTCCCATACCAACTATACAGCCTAAAGGAATATGTGAAAAAAAGAAACAATTTACATGCGAAGATAATTCATGCGTACCAATGAATTTTATTTGTGATTTCAAGGTAGATTGCCCATACGGTAAAGATGAACAAAATTGTCCAGCAGTTTGTGACTTTGAACTTGGGACTAATTGTGGCTGGAAGCCAATATTGGATGCTGAAAAGGGAGTAATAATGACAATAACTCTTGCAGATTCTTCCAATGAACTGGTTACTGATGCTCCACGAGTTGATAAAACTACAAATACGAGTCAAGGGTCATATTTGTTAATTCACTCCAAATCGTCAAAAGATTCGCAATCGAATGAGTACAGAAGTCCAATATTTTCTTCCTGCACGTCTGTGTGTAAATTTACCCTGTGGTATGCTGCTCAGCTTATCTTCATGAAGCCAATAATCTTATTGATTACTGAAAATGAATCTATTAATATACTTACTTTTGCGCCAACTAAGACATGGAAAAGAGAAGAAATTGGACTCGGTCACCGTAATGGGAATTTTTCAATAAGTATTCATATAGAAGGTAAACTGAGTCAAAGAGATTTTCTTGCCATTGATGATATAGAGTTTCTAGAGTGTGGTTTTCCAAAAAAGAGCATTGGTGTGTGCTCTGGTTTTCTCTGTCGGGAAACGCACATTTGCGTTGATTATGATCGCGTCTGTGACTTAACGAATGATTGTGGAGACAATACAGATGAAATCGATTGTGATAGTAAAAATTTCCTTTCAACAGATTTTGAAAATGGATTAGGGCTTTTTCAACAATATGTTGATAAAAAATACGCACCACTTTTATGGAACATTAAATCAGGAACAACTCCAGGATATGCAACCACCAGAGTAGGACCACCATTTGATCACACATTTTTCAATTCAACGGGCCACTATTTGGCTATGTCTCGAGGCTACAAAGGAAGTCTCAATGAGAAAGCCTGGCTTATTTCTGATGTAATTAGTAGTATCGTTAGGGGTCAATGCAAGATGAGGTTCTTCTATTTCATGTATGGCAAAGATGTCAATCAGTTTAATATATATACAGTAAATAAAGAAAAAGGTGATTTTACCAAAATATGGTCTCAGTCTGGAGAAGTTGCTAACATGTGGATGAGAAGCTCTATCATTCTGAATGATACAGTTCCTTTTCAAATCATTCTGGAAGGAAAGGCCGGTGTTTCAGCTGCTGATATTATTGCTGTAGACGATATCACGTTCTCATCTGGATGTAGGTACGGAAATCTTTTACACAAATATGTCTTAATGTCTCCTTATTTATCATGATTAAAGAATAGCATTTGATCAATTTATTATATTTCTGCCCTAATTAAGAATCACCTAATTAAATCATATTCTTTAACCTTCAATTAGTTATTTCATATTTAACAACCTAATTAACGTAACGTAGAAAGAAGTAAGAACTCTTATTTCCTAATTTTTTATTGCATTTCCTAAAACCAAAACCAAATTAGAAAGAAATAAGTACTTTTATTTACTAAAACCAAATTTCTTAAAATCGGACTCTTATTTCGTATAATTTTAAAAATAATGTATACTCCAATATTGTGTTTCATCTGATTAAACATTATTCTTTTATACATTTGCTTAAATATTACGGTTTTTTATTGCAGTCTTTCTGAGAAGGAAAATGGAAGTTCCACTGTATCTTAAGGATATTCATTATAATGTTAAGAAATGTATATAATTTTCTCTTCAACTGTAAAATTGGCAATGTATCTACATATGTACAGAAATATGTATATATTTTGTCCACATAAAATTAATTTTAAAATTGTCATACAAATGTAAGATTAAAATTTGGAATAAGTGGGAGATTCAGATTAAGGAAATTATTTATTTTTATGATGAATATTAATGTATTATAATCTCCAACTCTCATAATGAGAATATAAGACAATTTCATTAATTAAAATAATCCTTCTAACTATAACAATACTTTCATTGAAAATCAAAACCGAAATAATGAAAATGAAGAAGGCTAAAATTACATTTAATTAAGGATTTATATAAATATGTTTGTTAAATTAACAAATTTTTTTTAAATTTCAAATACTTGGGTTCTTTTAAATCAGACACAGCAAAAAATTATTCTGAGAAATAACTTGATGATTCCTTCTTAAAACTCTGTTCATAGACATATGAAAGATGCCACTTTGCCCCCAAAGGAAGTTACCGGGACTTTCCCAGTGACTACTTCGATTCCAACAAACTGCAAAGAAGACGAGTTCTTCTGCAAAGAGGACAACCTATGCATCCCTATTTCTAAAAAGTGTGACTTCAGGGAAGACTGCAAGGATAAAAGCGATGAGGCTGATTGTGGTAAGATTTGACTTCTTTGTTATTAAATACTATGACATATAAATTTTATTAAAAATACAATTCACAATTTTTTTTAAAAATTTAACTCTTATGATTTTTGCAGTTAAGGAATACTGCAATTTTGAAAATTCAAGTTTATGTGGATGGTCAGTTCTTCAAAAATCAAAAGATACAAGTAGAAAGAAGAGGCAAATTGAAGATGATAGCTTATATCAATGGGTTCCTATTCAGGCTAATGATACACAAAAGAAAGTAAGAATATAAATATAATCATCTAATTTTTTTCTAGTATTTTCCATGTTCTTTAATTCATAATGTATTCAAAATTTCATAATTATGTTTCCATTTCCTCTATATATGGTCAAATATGTATTCATATATATTTCTCTCAAAATATAATGCATGCCGTTAAATGTTTAGAACCGCATCATATTAAACTCCCCCAAAAAGGGAAATTCAAAAATAATAAGAAGAAATCTCCTTTCATTAGATGCTTTACACACATGTATAGTTAAAATGCCATCAATCACTTTGGAAAAACTTGCAATAATTATTGTATAGTCTTTCTATTGAAATAATTATGAGATTTGGAGAGTCAATATGACAGTGATAAAAATATTTTCTAAATTTGAAATTCAAGCTTATAACAACTTTTTTTTTTTTTTTTGTTAAATGGAGATAACAATGCTAAATTCTTGGATGACAACATAAAAACATAAGATTTTTAAATTTGTCGTATTTAAAATATCGGTGTAGTAATTTTTACACGAATTAAGAATTGAAAGAATGAGATCTTTTCATATATGAACATATTTAACATATTAAACCTTATATATGAACGTATTAAATATATTTAGCATATTATATTATTATAATTCTTTATATGAGAGTCTCATTATGTCATATTGGTAGGATAGTCTTTAGAGCAAAAGATCTCAGATTCGATACCAGTCACTGTTAAAAACTCGGAGAAGGGTCTATTTCTATTTTTCGCATACACATCTGCCTGTGTGAATCTGTGAGATTTTTCCCGATTTCTTTTCTTTCAAGACATAAATTAGGTCTATTAATATGTGATGATGACACGTTTTTTTATGAAAAAAATCTTAAACATACATACCTTTTAATATTTTTCAAACAACTTAGGATCTATTAGGTACTTGAATGTAACAAGAACATATCTAATTTTCTTTTTCCATTTTTTTTTCTTTCAGATTAATTTGAAGAACCATCCTAAAGTTGACCACACCAAAAACTCTTCAAGTGGCTGGTATCTCTTTGCCGATGGATCTTTGGGTCGACGAGGAGATATCGCATCTTTGGTATCACCCCAGATTTCAGTCACTCACTCTCACTGCGCATTGGATTTCTGGGTCTACTGTGCAAAGTTTACCTGTCAGTTAAAGTTGCAGGTAGACCGAATCGGAGCTTCTACTAAAGAAATATGGAATTCGGATACTGGCTTCTATGGGAGTAAGTCAATTGAAAGAAATAGTTTCCGGGGTCATAATACAGAAGACAATTAATCTGAAAATTCATGCCATTCGAAATTTAAGGAAAACACATTTAAAACTAATTCATTAAATTAATTTAGTCTGTTTATTATATAATACTTATTTATTTTTAAGTTAATGTAGTCTATTAGAAAACTAATTTATTGAACTAATTTAGTCTTGTTATTTTGATATAAATAATATGGGTAATTCATAAATTTAATTATACATAAGATTAATTCAAAAGACAAGATGGATTTATAATGGGTCTGATTCTATCTGCCCTGAAGAAACCATCATACATATAGTTTCTACAAATGAAATATTACATAAAAAACTTATTTAAATCTTTTCATAAAAACCATTTCTTAATCATTAGGTTCTATTATTGCTTATCAGCTTTTTTATTCGATACAAAACTTTAACTCACATTTGTTTGCAGAAAATTATGTGGGTGTGTGGACTCATGCCAAGGCATTACTTGGCTCATTGGAAAAGTACAAAGTCAGCTTTGATGCATCTCGACCTATGACTTTCAAAACCCTCGTCGGTTTGGATGACATCACATTCGAGAACTGTCCTCCTCCCACCAAAATTAAACCTGGAGAGAAAGCTTGCAGTGGTACCAAATTTTTGTGCAGGAATAACAAATGCATCGCCAATAATCTGGTGTGTGATTTCAACGATGACTGCGTGGACTTCAGTGATGAAAGAGATACTATTTGCCAATCATATCTAGCTCGTTGCAATTTTGAGGGATTTCCTTGCAAACAGTGGCATTTAGAAAGTGACCAGAATGGGGAGTGGATCATTACAAGTCCTAAGATGACAATGTACTCTCAGATTCCGAAGACTGATCACACAACTGGAACTGGTACTGGTAGGTAATTTTCAAATTTTCGTCGAGTAACATATTTACAATTTTAAATCATGGCAAAAGATTTTTTCCAAACCATTTCTTTAAAAATATTTTTCATCTTTGTCTGAAACTTATTACTTCTGGTCTTCTCTGTGAAAAATTTTCTGAAAGATTTTTAGGTGACTTATTTAACCTACATTACAAGAAAAATCATTTTCCAAAGAAACATTGTTATCGTTAAAATTTATAAAATGCATAAAATCCTTTTTTGTAAGAATGGAAAGTGTCATTTTATATGATTGTTTTCTCTGTCTCTCTCATTGTTTGTACAAAATTAATTCATAATTAAAGTTTATGAATCCGTTATCTTGTAAAATTAAAAGCATTCCATAGATATGGAAAATCTTTCCACATGAAATTTGGTTGTGCTCTAATATATTTGTCAAATAAATAATTTTATTAATTTTTAAAGTTATGTACATTGCACTAAAAGAAATATTGTTATTAATTTGTAACAAACTGCGTTTGAATTATTTGGTCAACGTTTCAGTTGGGTGGAGTTTGGAAACTTTTCCACTCCCAAAAGCAAGCGTTCATCTTGGGAAAGGTCGTTAAGTCGCCAACTGGGAGGTATATCCTACTAATTCTGTATATATATTCATATACATAAATTCATTTATCATGTAATTAATCTTTGTTGAATCAAACTATAAATGTGGATAAATTTTAAATTGCATTCCATTTTATTACTTGAATTAAAAAATTTATTGTGTTATTAAAGCTAATTTAAATGTTCTGCGTATTCTATCCATCTATTATCTTTTTTTAAATCATTGTACATTTTATAATAAGTTAAGAATTGGTTCAGTTAAACATTTAAGCGTAATATGCTGAGTTCTGGAAACAGGAAATATTTCTTCTGCATATTATATAATACAATTGCTTCCATTATTCTGCGTACTCAAATTTCAATTCGCTGTCATTTATGACGTTTAATAATAATGTTCTTTGCAATTTATATCTTTAGAAATAATATTATTAGTAATTTTTTTCCTTTTTAATAATAATAAATGACATAATTCCATTTTTAATGTTGAAACCATTATTGCATATGTTCAAATATTTTTTTAAAAGGCACAGAATTATTAGTAAATAAATTCGGTTCTTCATTGTTGCAGGGAAGTACTTAACCGCTATTTCAAAACAATCTAATCAAAATGCAAAACCAAAAATACGGTCTGAGACAATTGATGGCTTTTCTGAAAATTGCAAGGTATGTATAAACATACTTTATCTTGATTATATACTCATTTTAAAAATAAATTTATCAAATGAAACGCATTCTTCCATGTAAATATGCTGACAAATAAAAAATTATAAAATTCCAAAAATATATTTATTGGAAAATAATCATATTCGCAGAAAAAAATTGCTATAGGGAATATAAACCAAAAAAGCATTAGTCAATCTGATATGTGTATTATATGATCCATCGTTACAAAAGTTTTCTTCATTTTACATCCTTGTGAAAAAGTAAAAATAAGATTAAAATTGAAATTAGTGATTAATATATGTTTTAAATGTTAGTATCGAAATATGTTTTATATAATGGTTAAAAACATTAATGTAAATATTAAAGAATTCTAAATTTTTTAAATGTGAAAAAATTTTAAAAACAATCTATCAAATCATCACATTTTTTATGGATTAAAATATATTTAGGTAACTTAGTCATTGTATTGTATATTTTATTTGAGTTAGTTCTCATCAGAATCTTTATCGGTTATTTCTAGAAATAATTCTTTTCCTATCATTTCACTGATCAGGAAGTTTTAAATATAGTATCTTTATAAATATTCTAAATTTCAGATTATTTTGTTTTCTGATAGTCATTGTTTAAATTGAAGTTCCTTGGTGGCATGAAAATATATTAGCAAATTCCTCTTAAAATCTGTTTGCATGTCTATAACAAAACTGTTCAATAACATTAGTTTTAAAATTCTTCGTTTTTAACGAAATAAAATCCATTTCAAATTTTATGTTTAGTGTTGAAAAGATTGACGCATTATTTATTTAAAAATCTTACTTCTTGTGTCAGCTTCGTTTCTGGTATAATGTGCTCTACAGAGACCACAAAATCCGAGTGTATGCACGAACAAGTTATAATGACGACAGTTACCTTCAAATCGAAGAGATTCAAACTGATATCTATGACTTTTGGCATCGAGCTGAAATTAATATGACAAACTCAGAAAAAGATTATCAGGTAATGTATATATAATATCTAAATATGAATGCATAATTTTTATTTTGATTTAGTTATTTATATTGAAGAACATAATAGACAATTTTTCTAATATACTGTTTTAACATATTAAAATCACTTATTATTTAGTTCAACGTGTTATTGATGTGAAAGACTTGAGCAATAATTTCAACACAACTTTTGATGTATACTAAATTGCACAAAAATATACTGAAATAAATTATTGTCATTGATTATCACTGATATTGCTAACAATGCCAATTATTTAGGGTTCTATATTCATTTTTCTAAAACTAGAAAAATTTACTTTAAAACACAAATTTCATTTATAATTCATTCTTTTTAAGAACAATATCAAAGAATTTTATAAAAATAATGAAGAACTTTGATGAAATTTTTGTTAATGGATTCTTGATGAGAGGATTACATTGGAATAATCGTAAATATTTTTAATCTTCCTTTTAGTAAGCTGTGATTTTAAGTCCCATATTTATCGAAAAGACCGAATTATTGATGTTTCCCCATTTCTTCCTAAAATATTTTTATGGTTGCACACTAAGTTATAATTGTAATAAGCCGGGGATATTGTATTTCTAGTTGGCAAACAAAACCAGTGTGAACTTTTCCTTAATTAGCTTCAAAAAGCTCTATTAGATTCTAGGAAATCATTAAGACTTTAAATTTAAAAAAATTTTATTGTATTTCTATGTAAAAATGTCACATTTAAAATTCAATTGTATAATTAAACCTAGACTTTCTGAAAGCGAACAATATTTGAGAAATCGAAATGTCATAAATTGTAAGTAAGGTTCAATGTCATGTACTTTGAGAATGGAATGGTTAACGACAAAGATGATCATAATACCAAAGCTCAATTGTAATATAGAAATAAAGAGCATATTTACTATATAGTTCTTATGTCTATTATAATAATATATTAAATGGCGCATTAATAACTGTAATTTTATCGTATTTTGTGCATTTTAATGAAATCTGCTCTTTTTTTTATGTTCTTGCAGATTGTTATTGAAGCAGATTTTCAAGGAGATCAAGGCAGTGTGAACATTGATGATATTTCATTAACACCCGATTGCAACATTTCCGCAGGTGAATATATTTTTCACTAAACCTTCGAATAACTGTAACCAAAAAACTAGCATTCCTCTGAGTATTGACAAGGTCATTGTAAGAAATATTTTATTGTTAAAAAAAGCAGAACATTAATCACTTAAAAGTGATATTTCTGACAACAATTTTGTGGTAAAATCTTTGTCGTGCACTTCTGAGATCAATTTCGTAGATAGTCAAATAAATATGTCCTGTTTTCAAAAAATTAATACCTGACGATAATAATAAAAGATGATGATATTAAACTTATACTTTTAATATTCTCATAAAATTTTCTGAAATATTTAATAAATTTAATATAGTATACAGCAAAACAATTTCTTGGCTTTTTTACAGTTAGCAGAGAAGTGTTAACTACAGACAAATAAATTAAATGACACGCTGAAAAATATTTCAATTTGGTTATCATTGCTTAAGAATAATTAAAGCTATTTGAAAACAGTTAAAGCTATACGAAAGTTAGATATTAATTTCTCAGCAATTAATATATTAAGTATATTACGAAAACAAAGAGATAGTTCAAAATTACACAAACATCAGAATTAAGATTATAGATATATTGATAAGATAAATATATGTGTTTGAAATACACATTAGACTCGAATGAATATTAACAATATTCATTATACAAAGTTAAGGTAAATATTTATCATAGTTTAAGAACACCCAAAGAACAATATAAGAATTTTAATTAAACTTGATACAAAACTAAGGTAACTATTCATCATAGTTTATGAACATCCAAGAAACAATCTAAGAACAATTCTTATTAAACTTATCTTTTAAAACAGGCAAAGATATTCCAGGCAAACCAACAATTCCACCACCGATTGATGATTGTTCACCAGAGAAATTCTCCTGCAAGAATGGCGAATGCTTCACGCATTTGCAGCGATGCAATTTCATCGATGATTGTGGTGATGGAACTGATGAAGAGAACTGTGGTAAGGATAAAATAAAGATATGAAGAGAATTGCGTTAAATTCAAAATGCATAGTAAATTTGTTGAATTGTTTATAGCCTTAGTCTTATAAAAGTTTAAATAACTTGATTACAATAAAATTAGTTATAAATATAGCTTTAAATGGAATAATCAATGAAAGATTTTGTTGAAAATAAACTTATTGAATTTTTGTTTTCATGTTTTGTCAGAAAAAGAAAACCACGAAAGTAAATATTCATATATATATATATATATATATATATATATATATATATATATATATATATATATATATATATATATATATATATATATATATATATATATATATATAACTTGTTATTACATTATGTATTAATATTAAGTAAGGAATAACTAACTTATATATATTGAGAAATGGTGTCGAACCTCAAACTGTTGAAAGGAAAAATATTATTTATATACATTGTTCCTTTACTTTCACTAAGTATAAATATATATGCAGAAGGAGTTGCAGAGAAATTATATGAAAAATTAGGAAATAAGAAATAATTGCAGATCACTTTTTTCCTTTTTTGTAGTATATTAAAATAATTTTCTTGATAGTTTAAAGACTGGTTCAGTAAGGATTGCTCACAAAAAACGAAAAGGAAACTCTTTTGAAATGTCTTAGCTTACATGAAAGAATAAAGAAACATATTGCAATCAGTTTTTATCACTCTTTTTCTTAAAAATAGTATGATCTTTTGAATTATTCGATGTTGTTGTTGCTTTTGACACTTGGACAAGCCAAGTTCACTATGCTGTTGCCTATGCAAATTTAAGTCAGAAGGGTGCGTCTTTTGTTAAAACATAGCACCGTGAAGGTGAAAGTACGACTTTTTCTCTTAACTCCTCAGACAGATGGCACCACGGCAGAATCTACTCCCTCAGTGTTGATATTGATCTGAAGGGGGAGGAAATTTTCTCCAAACCATGGTAATTGCTCAACGACTGACCACAGGGTTTTCGATTCCACAGATTTAACAAGCACGTATACCACATATAAATGGGGGTGGTTGGGGGCAGTGGGAATCAAACTCCGCCCTTTCGGACGAAAAGTCGATGCCCTGATAGGCTACCACTGCCCTATTATTCGATGTAAATGTTATAACTATTTCATATATTACATGTGTATTTTAAACCGTAATAAATCATTATTTTCCAATATTTTATTGAGTGGCAGGAAAAAGTGAACTGATTCATATGAAGGAAACGTTAACTAAATATTAAAAATATACAAAAATTTTTTTTTAATAATTAACTTTAAAAAAGAAGTTGTAACAATTACAAATCTTAAGATTTAACAAAAAATGAAACTGTTTTATTTCTTACTGTACAATTAAAGACTGCTTGTTTTCGACAAAACCTAAAATAACTTGACTTTTCAGGAGGCTCATGTGATTTTGAGAAGGATATGTGCGGTTGGTATAATCCTAATGGTTATAGAGCAAAATGGGTTGTAAAATCTGGAAAATCGGATGTCTTCAAAAACTTAGAGACTGATCATACTAAAAACAACGATGAAGGTAATTAATACAATAATGTATAACTGATATTTTTTTTTGATATTATAAATATAATAATTCTATAAAATATAAATGGTTTCTTAACAAAGAAAATAAAAAGTAAGTCATAGGTTTAATAATAATAATTTACTCTTTGTAATTAACATCAGAAATTAAAGTTTCTTTCTATTTGTTAGCGTATTTATGAGAAATACAGAAATTAAATGAAAATCTAAATGGAAATTTTTCAATCTACTTAACAATAATGCTTCTTTATGGGTAAACAATTGTAATTTTCTCTTAATATTATTATAAAACGCATGGTTTTTTTTTTATTGTATTTTCCTCATTAAAAAAGAATATTCATAATTTCTCTGGTTGATTTAAAAAATTATTCTTGAGACAGATGCTAATATATGTAATAAAAAAATATATCAGTATTTCTATTTATTTTAAAGCAAAGATTTAATAATGTTAAAAAGGTGTTCACAAAATAAGAGTCATATACCTTCTTTCAAGTTGATGCCATTTATATTTATGTAGTTGAATAAAATGCTCAACCGTTACAAAATGATTTTTGTTTATAAAATTTGGCTCTTATCCAATACTCCAAAATTTCACGTTATATGTATAGTTCAGAACTTCAAGCATAAACAGTTCACTTTTTCATTTTAGTATAATTCGTTGCTCTACGACAATTTTTACATGCGAGGATAACAGGACCTGTTTATTAAAATTGATATGAATAACTACAAACATCGAGACTAGACTTGAGATTCAAACCCATGGACACTTGTCAAACTAATTCAGCGAGCGTGGACGATTCCTCCAAGTCTATAATAGAAAATTTCAGGCCATTTTATTTTCTAATCAAAATGCATAAAGCAGAAATACTATATACTATATATGAACTATATATTTTCTGTGAAAAAAAAATTAATTCATTTGTTACGTTATATAGAATTTCAAGAGATAATTCATTTTCTGATAGGAAATGCAATGAGCATATATTGAATAAACACACATATCCATGCCGGATGATATCAGAACCGGCAGCTAGAGATGTAGAAGCAAAATTCTGAAAAATGCTATTTTTTCAAATCCTTAAATTTTTATAAAAATCACTTTAATTGATGGAATAATGTTTACATAGCTATTGACTCTGATGTACTATGTAAAAGTTATGTATTTATTACAAAATTTACTTAAAGTATATTCAGATTTTTGAAAAATTATTTTTCAGTTACTTTTCTTCCATTTTGTTACTAATTTGAATATATATCTACCAATGCAATATTCTTAAGAAATTCAATAATTTTAATTACATTATTTTAATGAAACAAATAATAGTCTTCTAGTTAATATCTGCTTTGATATTGTAGGCCATTACCTTACCCCAGAAGGTGCAAAACAGATTAGAGATGTGGCTCAAATTCATAGCCAAACATACGTGATCTCTGGATTCAATTGCAAGTTTTCTCTGTGGTATTTCATGGACAGATCTTATGGTTCTTCTCTTTCAGTCATTTTATTGCATGATTCAAAAAGTAATAAGGTCAGTTATTCCATAACTAAAATGTACTTTTATTCATCGCCAAAAAATTGCCTACTTATCTAACTGAAAATATCTTGTGCAGGAAATCAAATATTTCTGTAGTAAAATATTCATACTCTTTTGCAACCCCCTGCGCTTAATTTGTAACCAAAACAAAAAATTCGACGCGCTCATATTTCAGCGATTTTTTTTTTTTTTTTTTTTTTTTTTTTTAAATATAGTCGAAAGAATTTTGTTCCTCTGTCCTAATATTCTCCGCTACATAAATTCGGCTTGATATGAAGGGGGCTGACTGCTTCTTTTTCTTATTTCTTCCATTTTACGAATAAAAAGTAGCTCAATATTTTACGTGAATATGCTGGTATTGGACCTACAAAGTAATATCAGCGTAAATTGAAAACGCAAGCTCATCATTCTTAGAACAAAATATTTCTGAGTAAAATATTATATGTCAAGAAAAAAAGAATCCCCAATAAAAGATGTGGCTCAGCAAAACCGTGCGTAATCGACTCGAAACGATTGTCAATAATATTTGGCGACTATCTTTGGCGATTTATCATGAAAGTAGCAAACTTACCGTAAGTACCAATATTTCTTTTGAGAAAGTAGACTTTTTTCCTCTAGAAAAGTATATTTATACAAGTCTCAAAATATATTAGTATTTTTTAAACATTTCCGTTCTTATGTTGGATTTCTTTCCAAAGAAAATCGTGTATAATGATGTTGTAATAAATTTTTTTAAAGATTATTGCTTCAATGAGAAAATATTTCCAATTTTATTTACTGGTTTGTAAAAAACATTGATATTATAATAGCAGTTCAGATAAATTTTGCGAAAATTAAATTGTTAAAAAAAAAATTGCCGTCCTGATAAAAGGTAGATAAATATAAATATTAAGTTTTTACCTTAGAACTTGTATGTCTATGTAAAATAGAATATTCCCCAAAGACTGACAGAAACTGGAATTAAATAAAAATTTCCAAATTCCAAATAATTTACTATCTCATATGCAACCTTACGCTTTACGTAAATAATAAGCATTGCTATACACATATGTTTCTGCCAGCATTATTAACGTCGCTATAAAGATTATATTTCTATTTGAGAAATCATACTCATTGTTGAAAAGAATTTCATATTTAATTTTTTCGTTTGAGCTGACATTTTTTGTTCTTATTTCGCATAAAAATTAAATATTCTTCACGATATTTTCTTGTGTTTTTTAAGTTATATAAATAGAGCAATAGCAATTATCTCCCTCCAAAGTTTGATGCAATTTCTTTTTATAATATTTGACTTATGAACAAACATTTCATTTGTTTAATAATTTATAGAAATAAATACAATTAATTGGATATGAGATCTTTCATGATTAATAATCATTAATATTATCATAGAGCTGAAATTATGTTTATTCAGGTTTTAATTTATTAAAAATATTAAGTTACTTTATACATCAAATTACCATTTAGCAATAATTAGCTAAGATTAATTCTTATATTATATATGTATATATTATATGCTGTTTAGTGAGCCATGAGAGAGAGAAAAGTCTAAACTGCAATTCATTTGAAATAAACAACAATAACTTGCTCGACATTGGATTGAAAAACAAATCTGATTTTAGAATCTTTTTTTCCATTCATAAATTGTCTTCAAAAAAAAATAATAATTGGAAATAAAATATGTGTGTATTTTCAGTTGTATCCCTTAGACCTTGAAAACCGAAGTCAATCAAAGTGTAAACTTTTGATACAACATGTTTGATCACATTTATTCAAACCAACACCCATAGACCATTTAGAATGTCTCTCAAAACATCTCCACCACTGAGATCAGTTAGAAAACATTTCTTAAAATAAACAGTTCCAGATCACTCCGAATGCATCTCTCAAGTATGGATAGTGATCTGTAACTCTGGATTCCAGATCACTTTAGATTTTTATTATAAAAGATTTTTCAAACTCGCAGATAGATTACTTCTCAGGAAATGTTTAAGTCAAACCCTGTATTAAAAGTCTCAATCATAAAATTTCAGATGCTGCCGAGAAACATACTACTGCTTTATGTTTTTAATACCATTTTAGACAAAATTTATAGGGAAAGTACGTTTGGCTTCTTAGTGAATCTTTCAAAAAGTTAATAAGAGCATCTTCAATAAGTTGAGAATGTTTTACAGAAATTAGAGGAATATAATCCAATCTTTTATACAATATTCTTTATAACGCTATTTGTGTTATATATGTATATATATATATATATATATATATATATATATATATATATATATATATTTATATATATATATATATATATATATATATATATATATATATATATATATATATATATATAATTTGTGATGTTGTATAATTAATTAAAAAAAGTGATTTAAAAATTAAATGCTTAATGATAAATGAACATTTAAAAGTAATACTTACATATCATCTAATTATAATATTTTACTGGTGTGTGTATTTGATTAGTATAAAGAATTATGGACAACGGATGAAGATACTGATATGGAATGGGTCAATGTACAGATGGACATAAAAAATCAGGAACATTTTAGTCTCATCATTCAGAGTGCTTATGGAGGAAGTCTATTGTCTAGTGTAGCTATTGATGACTTAGAATTTATCGCCTGTGCTACTAGTGAGTATCCAAATGAAGCTTATTAATTTTTAATTGCCTTTGTATTTGAATTCATTAAAAATAATCATGCACAATAATATAACTTTCATTCATATAAATTAATAAATCTGAATTTTTAAGTGTGCCTTTGATTTTATAAATCACCTGAAATTTTAGTTAATGTATTCCTTTGCACTGCTTATCGTGATTCAAAAACGTTTTCTTGAAAAGCTTTTAATTTCACATAATAAACTTCTTTGTCCATAAAAAATAATCATCAATTTTCCTTGTAAAAAAAAAAAACGTGAGTAATGGCTTACATATGGTGATAGTTGGCCCACATATGATTAAATTTGCCTCACATATGTGGTACTCATGTTCAAGCTATAAGGTCAATATAACCTTCTGAAAAACAGTATCTGCGGTTTTGCGTAGCATTTTCAATTTTTGTAGGTGCCTAGAAAATATCTCTGAAACGTCGGCGAGCGCAGTACCATCAGTTAATGACCGTTGAACAATACCGTATTATCGAACTTTATGAACGGAATTTGTGCACAATAGCAGCTCGTGTTGGTACAACCTGAGTAATATCCAACATTGTGCCACATGAAAGATTCACCAAGATCTACGTGATCACCAAAGAGAAAATGATGCGAATAAATGCATGTCAGAGCACAGAGAACGGTGTATTTGACAGTTGATTATTTAAGCATTTTTCTCCACTGCATTTGACATTCGAACTCAATTTCCTCTTGGACCAGGTGGATCTGTATCCACCCAAACCATCATTGGATTACGTGACAGATGTGGTCATATTGGATGTTGAATAAATTGGTTTATAATTCTTTTATTTATCGGATTTTTAATGATTTGCATATCCATTTCATCATTATCATTCCTAAAATTTGCAAGATTCATTATTTCTTGGTGTTGCAATTTCCCTTTTTTGTGTATGAGAAATGTACATTAAATTTAACAAATATATTTAGTAAATGAGTAATAAATTATATCTACCTAACATATTTAGTACACGAACAAAAAACATTTAACCATTATTGATATTTGGAATAAAGAGACCCTGATGGCGTGGTTGGGAACTAAATCTTTCTTGCAATAGGAAAGTTATACACTCACAATGTTAACTAATCGTAACTGACGTACGTAATATTGATCATAGTCTGTATGCTTTCCAAGTGAAATATTATGTTTTAAGATTTTAAGCAAAGTACGGATATCTTTTACCTGGTCTCTACTTGTAAATTAAGTGGACTCATTCACTTTCAGGTTCCCTTCGTTATGGTCACTGGGTACCAAAGTACATAAAGGCACTATAATTCTGCCTTTCGTATAGATGAAGGGAACCTGATGAAGATGTCAAGAAAAAGAAAAACTTTTTAATGTTCAGGCATTATAGAAAATATGTGTATTTGGTTTTAAGCACTTATAAAATTTTAAATTTAAAAGATATCAAACATATTTTTTGTAAAATGGTTCTATTTCAGTTAACAACTACAACTTTGTGCAATATTGCACATTTAAAATGATCAGCTTTATTTCAATACATTTTGCATATAATGTTTCTGTATTATATCATTTCTTTCAAAATAGTGTTTCTTTGGCTTGCCGGGGGTGTCATTGTAATTTAGTTGAAATTTTCACAAGGGCAACATTTATTACCTACGATGAAGATATTGTTCAATAATAAAATTAGCACATCTTAAAGAAAAGTGCTTTTATACACATCTATCCCCTTACTTCAATTTATCATTTTAAATTAAACAAGTACTATACTCGGCCAAAAAAAAACAACTCACAAAATTAGTTGTTTTAAAAAATAGGTGACACATATTAACAAAAATTTTATTGTTGTTGTTGTCTTATTCCTCGTGATGTAATTGCAGGCTAGACCACAAGAGTATCAATCTTCAAAATGTCATAAACAAGAATATGACTAGATATTCATTATTTAACATTGTCAGTATCAAAATTATCAGATTATTGAACTAGATGCACTTTCAATTTTTTCAACAATAGACTCTTTATTTGTATTCAAAATATATACTCAGCATTTAATTAATCCATTTAAACTTTTCAGCCCAGCCCCCTGTCGAGTGCACGAGTGACGAATGGATGTGTTTAAACAAACAGAAGTGTATCAAGGTTTGGGCCTATTGTGACGGAAAATATGACTGTGGTGATAAATCTGATGAAAATGAATGCGGTAAGTTTTAAAAATATTCCATTAACATAATACTAATTTGTTTTCCAAAATGGTGTTCATCGTAGCTTCGTTACCCTGCTCTTTGATTTGAAGGCTCTCAAATTTTGTACCAGGAATGAAGGAGAAGCTATCCTTTTCTATATGTATGAATGTCATATTGAAGTTTTGACATCGCATCGCAGACACTCTAATTCAATATGCACAACATCCATTACACTTTGTTCAATAGTGGTTAAGATGAATCTGGTTTCTTTTCCTTTTAAGAGATAAAACAATTACAGATGCCTTGACATCAAGTTGTGGACAAACTAATGGCTTGAGGCTATTGTAAGCCATTTTAATATCCATCTCGTAAATTGACTGATGGAGACTTTTTATACTTAGACCTTATTCGCATTTTGCAAAGAAATATGTGCTTTGACACTGGATAGTGCGTAGTCTAATGGTTGATGCTTGTTGTAAGTTATCTTTGTGCCTAAAGAAATTTCTTCTTGAGTGATTCCCTTCTTGAGTGATTTTTCATAAGAGATACTATTTTCATGTCGCAAGGGAAATATTTCTGAAAACTACTAAGTATCCACTCAGATAGATATGATACTAAAGTCAAAAACGCAACATCCGATGTTAAACAGTTACTGAGATCGATACTGGGATTTTTTAAATGAAGAATAGTGTCCTATCATTAAGGTCTGGTAAGCCCAATGTAACGTATGCTTGGAAATTTTCCGAATTTCTCACAAATAGAATGAAACCTTTTTGAGAGATTTTACCACTGCAGATTGCCAAATACTTTACAATAGCCTTCAGTCTATAGGAGTCAATTCATCACCAGGCGGCGCTTCTGTTCTTGGTTCTTGTTATGTGGCAAATTCCAAACGTATATCATATACGTTACATTATTATGTATAATCGTATTTGAAGTTTGCAAATGTTTAACTTAATTTTATCAAGCAAATTGGTAGCTATATATTTTTTAATTTTTACATACATTTAATAATAAAAACGTTGACTATTTATATTTTTTTTCAAATTCTTCTATGTTTAATGGACTGAATATTTTCCATAAATGAATGAAAAACGTAGCATTTTGACAAAGAATAAAATCTTTAAGAAAACAAGAGACATTTGTAATCAGAATTGTTATATGAGAAATGATAAATAATACTACAGTTTATATCATTGATAACTGCCATTAATTTTTGCCAAAATTTAATCACTACTTTACTTTACCAACGATTAAAAAAAATTAATTTCTCTAAAATGCACGTCATTGACAGCATTAAAGACAAAATAGTGATAAATATGAAAGAAATGAACAAATAGGGAAACAAATATCAGTCTAGAACTATTTGCAACTTATTAGATTCAAATTTAGTAGAGTTTATGCAGCAGACCCTTTTAACAAACAAAATGAATCACTAAGCATACTTGACATGTGAATCTGACGTCAGATAAAGTGAGTCAATTAACCATGAGATAGGAAGAGATATGAATGAATTATTTGAAATGATATATGTTTTCTGTTCCATTTTATTTCATCACCATTGGATGAAACATTTTCACATAACGTTCATTCAGATAATATTCATTCATTAACATCATGATTGAAATTTTTAGTTTGATAAAAGTTGGGTAGTTTTCAATTAGTCTAAATAAAGTGATGTCAAGCTAAATAAATGTGACTTTATATTTTATATTTCTTGATTTATCAAAAAATTAAAATATAGTTGTTTATAAATAATGATACGTTTATACATTGAGTACTATTCATGAAAAATTTATTCTTATTATTTACGATGTTTTAAAACAAACATTTTTTTAGCATTACGAAACAAAAAAATTACTTCCATTCTAACTTTTTTATTTGTGTAAGTTTAGAAATATTAAAGATAGGACAGTAAAATTAAAGCAACACTTTCACTTATAGAAATAAATATTATTTATTAACACGATCTTATCCGTTTATATATATATATATATATATATATATATATATATATATATATATATATATATATATATATATATATATATATATATATATATATATATATATATATCGAGGGTTAATCTGAAATTTTTGAGATATGCGCAAACGAGAATTCACAAAATGAAAATAACGGTTTAATTTTAAAATACAAAGTATTTTAACACAGAAGACGATTTTTTACTGACTCCCTTCAACTTGTTTAGCGTAGAATAAATTTTAAACAGAAGAGAAAATGGAATTGACGCGAGAGCATTTTCGCGCTATGATTTTCTACGATTTTAAAGCAGGATTAAATCAAGAAGAATGCGTTCAATGGTTGCATTTAGCATTTTGTGATGAATCTCCAGCTCGTGCTACTGTATTCTGTTGGTTTAGAGAATTTAGAAGAGGTCGCAATTTTCTTCAGGATGAAGAATCCACGGGAAGGCCGCCGTCGGCAGTAATCCCGGATAATGTGTTTGCCATACGAAAAATGTTAATGAATGATAATCTCTAAACCTATCAAATGATACAGAAGGAACTTAACATTGGATCTGCAGCTATAGACAAAATCATTCATGAAGAATTACATATGAAAAAAGTAATTTGCCGTTGGGTTCCCCATAATCTAAATGATCACCAAAAAGAGGAGCGTGTCAGAATCAGTAAAGAAACTCTTAAATTGTTAAATGATGGTGGCCACCGCATCATTTCTAAAATTGTAACAGGTGATGAAACGTACATACCGTTTTTTGACGTTCCAACACGTCAAGAAAGCAAAGTATGGGTCTTTGAAGATCGACAATGGTAAAAAAGCAACGCGCACTGAAAAAAGTGATGTATGCCATTTTCTTCAGAAGTACGGGATTGGTCAAAATCATCAAGTTGGAAGGACAGAAGACAGTAACACAAACTGGTATACCTCTAAATGTCTGCCAGAAATTCTATAAGAACTGAATGTTAGGGGACTGATGCTTCACAATGACAATGCATCTTCACATACAGCCGGATTAACAGTTGAGTTTCTTAAACAAAAACAAATTAAAGTGATCTAACATCAGCCGTATTCACCTGATCTAGATGTGTGCGACTTTTGGTTATTCTTCTAAAAAAGAACTTACGTGGACGTCGTTTTCATTCAGAAGAAGAGATCGATGTGGCTATAAATGTATTTTTTCATCTATTCCAAGAAATGAATGGCTTGAGGCATTTTATCTGTGGAAAATTCGTCTACAAAAGTCCATTGTTGCTGGAGGAGACTACTTGGAACACATCTAAAATTTTGTAAGAATAAAAACCTAGTTGTATCTCAAAAATTTCTGAGTGACCCTGATATATATCGTTTGAAGTTGAATATTTGGTGATCTAAATTACATTAGTGAGGGCAATTATTTATAACTTCCTCAACAAAAGGTCATAAATTAATTAGTGGTATTCAAATTGCTTGATCTCGCAGAATAAAACTTAAATTTTTTGTTTTATTGTTATTGTTTTAATAGACATAAAGTGAAATCAACAAGGAGGAAAGTATTTCAATGGATACTCCTTATTCTGTAAACGTTTCTAGTAATCATTAGCAATATTTATATCCCCTGTCTTGAAATATTTTACAGAATTACTTCGATATAATTCTCTAATCCATCACTATCGTTTCGTTTATCACCTTTGCAATGATTATAACTGGAAAATCTGGATACAAACATTAAAAAATAAATAAAATTTTTATCTTCAAAAATAAATTTTAAAATATTTCAAAAAACAGAAGTTTTAATATTAATAAAAGAGAAGTTTTAATAATTTTTTGTTGCCTGTGGTCTTTATATATATCATGTTTAATTTTTATATCATTACATTTCGATGAAATTTGAAGTTCAGCAAAAACAAATTTTCCCTAAAGTAATTATAAGTCAAACTTTAAGAAGTTATCATTTGTATATAGAATATTAATAAATGCTGTACCATCTAAAGAAGTATAATGGTTACATATATATATATATATATATATATATATATATATATATATATATATATACACTGTCCAAATGCAACACCAAGAATGAGTTGCCGCAAAGTGACAAAACTCAGGAAAACAGAGAGACACTACCAAACAATAAATGATTTTCATTTCGAAATGATATGCATGATACTATATCGTGTTTGAAATATTTTTATTTATAAATATTTTTATTACATTTCGGGATAAAAATTTCTACGGGTATATCTTTCCGTTCTTTACTTTCTTCAAGCAAGTATTTTCTATTGTAGTGGAACAGCATGGTGACTGCAACTTTGACGATGAAAATTGGCTTGAAAAATGCAAATGGATGTCTAAAGAGCTAGAATTTGAATGGTCAAGAGCAAAAGAAGGTCGTAGTCTGGAAACTGGTCCCCATAGGAATCAAAATCCGTGGCAAGAGGGTAATGTATCAAGAAATACAAATATATATATGATAAGTTTTGATTATAATCTAACCTGATATTATAACACAATAATTTTCATTAAATCAGGATTAAACTTGTTTACATACTGTGTTCCTTCTTTAAAAATATAGAGGACTTACAGCTCTTATTTATTTAGTTTCTACATTGAAACAATGTAATACATACATCAATACATCAATTATACTTGAGTATCATAGCAATAATTAAGTATTAAATTTATATTGGTTCTAAAAACTAGCAAAAAACTTTTTATCAAGTTTAAATAATGTAATGCTTTTAAATTTGTAGTGTAGTGACGTAAGAAAACGGAAGTTAAAACAAACATTTATTACATTACACATAATTAAGATTAGTTACAAAAAGAAAACACTTAATAATTATAAAATAAAATCAAGGTTACATAGTACCATGGTGGTACAAAACAAACGTATTTAGGAACCGGATGGTTCTTCCTTGCCATTTCTCACATCACTACCCTCATCTCATTTGATGTTGTAAGTATATTGGGCAGCAGTGCCTGCTACTGTCAATAGTGTTAATATGGGTCTGTTACAGTAGTGTATTGATCTTTCTTCAGTACTGTAACATTAACACTTCAATTCAATATTAGTATTTCATTTTTATTTTGGTTAGGATACTTCCTGTACATCGATAGCTCTAAGCAGAATAAAGGGGACCGAGCTGGATTGTTGACACCCATCTTCAAACAAAGTGAAGGAAAATGCCATGTGAGGTTCTGGTATTTCATGAAAGGCTCTCCCTCACTAGGATCATTAGAGGTGGACAATAATTTCATTTTCTTATGTTAAAGTTTTGTGACTATTTATGAAATGATACGTTACTATTAAATTTCTTATAGTAAAAGTTAATCAGGTGTAAGAAAATAAAAGCATTAAAATATATTGAATAAATATATTATATTTATTCAAAATATTTTGATGCTTTTATTTTCTATTAGGATTATTATATGTTGAGAAACCTAATAATAATCCTCAGTAGTAAAATATAAAATATTTTCTAGTACTTAGTTAAAGTTATATGAATGTGAGTTAGAGTTTCTGTAATCTTTAATAATTCACGTAACCATGGCACTAATTTACATTACAGCTTTTTAATTCTTAATAAAAGCAATTAGAGAACTGCAGTAGATGTGTCATTAAAGGGGTGGTGGTGGTGGTGGTCTGGTTGTTTAAGACGTTTTTGTTCTCGTTATTGAAAGATAGTAAGTTTGAATTCCGGCTTAAGCTACGACTCGTTATGTTCACAAAGGAGGCTGGGGAATATTAAATATGTCGTGATTGCAATGCCCTTCATGTGAAATGTAACTTGTAGGGTGGCAGGCTAAATCTGGGGGGCCTTCTGATTGGTTCCTACTTCTGAATTACAAAAACTCATTTTCGGAGTTACAAAGGCCAACCCACTGCGTACTTTACTATATAAATTGCCATCTCTTCTGCGGATCTGTAAGGTAAAAATCCTCTCTTTTTAGTATACGGAATTATACAAAAACAACAGATTTGCGACTATCTGAAATTCGATTAACCGTGATTACCGAGGCACTGAAGCAGCTCATACTAATTGACAAGAAAATTTTAAAATATCTAACTATTATTTTAAAATTTTCAAATAGACCTTACATATGTTAAGAAACGAATGAAGTCCTCGAGTTTAAAATCTTAAGTAATACATCTGTTAGAAATATAAAAAATGGATTCACGAATGCATAATATACTGAAAAATTTATAAATATGGAGAAAAGTTTAACTACTCGGTCTTGGAAATAATCAAGTTTTAACAAACAATGTAGACTTAACACTTTCGTGGTCATCTATCAAATCAGATTAATGTAATTTAGTGAAAGAAGATTGAGGCGATGTATTTTATTTTGTCTCATTTTTTACATAGTTAAATTAAATTTTAAAGAAATGGTTACTGAGTTTATAATAATATGGGGTATACCATATTTATAATTAAACTGCTCTTAAAATAAACTGATTTTATTACACTGAATAATTTGTAATTTGACTGAGCAATTTTCCGGGGCTTTTTACACATAGTATGGCCTAGTAATATTTTATTTTGCTCTATTACAGTGGGTGATCGATTTACGAACATAATCCGTTATGCTTGCCATCCAAAGTTTTCGTCAACCAATAATCAATTTACTATGGTTTTTTTTTTTTTTTTTTTTTTTTTTTTTTTTGAAATCGATTCATTTATTCTAGAGACCTTAAACATTAAATTAAAAAAGGGTATATTATTTATTAACAAGAAGTTTATTTTAAAAAAATAATATATACGTATAGTCTTGAATATTCATCAGACATTTTCATTTTTTGTTTATAGGGCATTAAAGAACATGATCAAGTTCAATTGCTTTTCTTTCTTTTTTAAGATTTTCCGAAAGTAATTGATAGCACTGTTGTTGTAAAGATCCGTTACCTCTACTGATATCAGCTTGCTTTCTGCGATATTCTAAGACTATTTCTATGACATTTTTTCACTTTTTCAACCAATGGATGAAGGGGGGAGCTCAAAATAAAACCAATTTATGTTTTGAATGACTTCAAAACCGAAACTGATGGTTTACTTTAGCTATAAATATCCTATTGGAAAAACATTTTCCATTATAAGACTTTGAAGTTTAATAGGCAAGCAACATAATTCGAGACAAATCAAAAACGATTTTTTTTTCTTTTTGTCCATCTGGTTTTATGATCTGAGAGTCAAAAAGTGATCGATAGAATTCGACTTAGTTCGTCATCCGAATATGTGTTCACAGTCCGAACTCAAAAGTCTTTCGTGATAGTGTTCCTTGTCAGAACACAGAAGTCTTTCGTGAAAATGTTCATTGTGCAATTTGTTCGCAATCTGAACTGTTGTTTAACCGATGTCCTCTTTGAAGTGGAAAGCCTTAAGTTCGATAATTTTTTACTATTGAATGGCAAACTATAGATTTTGTGCATTTGCTTTCTAATTTTAACAATCTTTTCTACGTTGAGGCATGTGAGTATATTGTATTTGTGAAAATAACACAATTATAAGCTGAAATGACCTACAACAGCCTTCTTTTAAACTATTACATAGTTTTTCATGTAGTATTAAGATTTTAGCAATCACCGCGTAATATTACAACTGAGCCGGAAAAAAGCTCTGGTAATTCCTTAGTAACTTCTATGCCAAAAACAGAAACGCAATACTTGTTTTCAGCAATGACAGTGGTTAGACTTATGTACTTCCAGTAGAAATGGTTTTATTACTTGAGAATGTCTTTATTATAGGCGCTAAACTACTTAGATAAAATTAAAAATTTAAAAATCTTCATTTAAAAAAGTTTCTTTAATTAAAAGGAAATGTCTTGAAATATTTAAGTTATAAAATTTATTCCACTTGCTCTTTCATATTATGAGCTGTAAACTTTATTGACACCAATAATAATGAACAGAAAACTTATACATTTTAAATCAATGAATGATACTAACATTATGTATAATATTCAAAAAATTAGATACACAGTGAAGGGGAGAAAGGTCAAATCTTTCCACACTGGATCAGAAAGGGTCCACAAGGAGGAAAATGGTTACATGCTCATGCACTTGTAGAAAATAACCAACCCTTTAGAGTAGCATTTGTAGCTACAAGAGGAGGAGACAATAAAACGGACATTGCCATCGATGAAGTCAAATTTACTCATGGATGTGAAGAAGGAGGTAAGACATTTGGTTATATCTTTCTGCATGATAAGATCTGCACAAATGAAGAATTACAGTCAAATTTGATACGATAGAATAAATGATCTGGTAACAACTGGTCAGTTTTAGAGTATGAGACATTCGTTCCGAACATCAATTACTCACTGTAATTTTCAAGTGTCCTTACCTCATTCGAAATATTTTTCTAAATACGACACGTTAGTATTAAATACAATTGCTTCTAAATATTCCTTCTTGCTTAAAATTTGCGTTATATCCTCTGTCATATACCATTAGATATTGTTTAAGCTTAAAAAGACTCACAAATAAAAAGACTCACAGATTTGTGAAATGAACGCAAATAGATACCTTATTCTAACTATCACTCGCCTTAGAACCGATCTCTATCGAGATGTGAAGATCCAGAAAGATGGCATCAAAATCTACTGTTTCTGCATTCATTGCGATAACACTCCACTAAACAACAAAAGATTTTTTATTGCCCTACCATTTTAAGATCTATGGTTCAGCTCGAGGAATTACCACCTTTCGACAATGAAAAGAGCCTATACTTCTAAAACATCAAAGAGATAGCCAGATGTGTTCTGCACACTCATGATCAGCTATAGTTTTCCCCATGGACACAACATCAACCAACCAATGGATTCTAATGCTTGAACTTGCAACATAATTTAATGTAAACGAACTTAAATTTCGCTAACTATGTGTACAAGAATTTTTGTTTTTATAACTAACAAAATACGAATTAACAAATCACTATGGAAAGCTTTTTTCGTTATTGAAGAAACTTTTGTTCTGAAAAATGTTATCGACTCCTTACGTTTAAGTCTAAAGATTAAAATGGGCAAGGAAACATCTTTCTTTTGACCAATTAATTACTTTTTTAAAATTACGTCCTTATTTTGGCTCTTTTCAGCATAATAAGTCTTGCAGTCCAATAAAGAAAAGAAGTATCTCCAAGAGTGGAGAGAGTCTTGAAATGTGAAGAAGAGTGGGCTTCCTGGAGGGCAGAACATTTCCAAACCTATTAATTAAATGAAACATTTTATGTACGGATTAAGTGAAGCAAGGTTTACATATATGTTTTGATGGAATGTTATGAGAACAACTCAATGTACACATGAAACAATGACTCTTTCAACAGCTTTTTCGATCAAAGCAACTTTCCACAAACTATGAAAGTTAATATTCCTCTTTAGATACTTTAGATCCTTGATTTGAATAAAATGAAATCCATGATCTTTTTCTCACAGGAGAAATGAATCTGCATATTTTCGATATTCATTTGTCTCAATTTAAGTAAATAAAAATTACCGTCTCATTGCGCTTTATTTTCGGAAATTTGTTAGAATCAGATAAATACGTGAGGTTGCATGTAAAGTATTTCTTATTGAAAACATTTCTCTGGTTCTAAGAAAATGTAGAAGTAAATAATATTTGCATTTAGGGCAAAAAACATCTGCAAAATAGCCTTTACCTTCAACACAAAAGAAACTAAAGATAAAAAGATATCAACATCTATGGCTTACATTGCTTTATGCATACATAGCTGTGAAAACAAGCCTGGGACTATATCTTTAGATTAACGGATTTGCAATACTCACCCATCAACAAGTGCCTCGTCATTTTGAGCCACGGTCAGGTGACGAGGACACACCTGAGGTGGCGCCTCCTTTCAACATCCACGCTTCACCAACAGAAGGACTTTGGGAGTCGCATATTATAGTGGACACGTTCCCAACCCACGGAGCTCCAGCAACCCAGTGAGAGAGAGTACGCATGGTCAAGTTCAACTGCCAGCTGCCAATGATGCTTCACTTTGCTGATCTTAACGAAAAGCGGAAAGAAGCTATTGAGCCATTAGAGATCATAATCCTTTATAGAAAAACTTTTACGCCTGAACGTAAGAAATGGCAGAGATATTTTATGTCCGATTTCTAGAGTTTCTTATAGAAAAACGATTGCGTCCAAGACATACATATTTCTTCTAAACCTCAGCAATATTTCAGTTCAAACTTTCGAAATTTAAATTTCGAAATACATATTACATAGGTTTAAAAATAATCCTACATCTTTTTATTAATCACGCTTTCGATAAATTATTCAATAATATTGAATATTTCTTTCATGTTTTGAGTAAATTCTTCCTAACTTCCACATGCATACAATATGTTTTAAATTTTTCAAATCAGTTACAGAGCAAAGTTATTTGAGTTTTTAAAGTTTATTCTATGATTAAAATTCTTTTTTTTAATAAAACTTTAGAATATATTATATTATTTACTTTTAAGGGATGAAATATTATTATGATTTTTTTTTAATATTGAATTATTGAAGAGTATTGAAGTATCCAAATACTATATTCAAAATTAATTAAAGTCTTATCATTGAAGGTTTTATCTGAAGTCCGTCTCAGAACATTATCTTTACATGAGAGTATTTTTTCTGTAAAACTTTCTAAATTGAAACACAAAAAAAATCACTCAAGCTTAAACTTATTTACATCTTCAAGTAATTCTCCAAAAATACCACTTTATGAATGAGAAATACTTGAAATTTATTAATCATATAATATTTAAATTTATATCAGAAAATTACTTGTTTTTGCTTCATTACTGTCAAATTTTTATAATTAATTAAAATTGCACTCTAATTGGATAGTAGTTCGTTAATTTTATAAAAGATTTAATGAAGCATGAACCTCATTAAAAAATCAAATGTAAATGCATAAACATCAAAAAATAATATAGAATAACATTCGACTATTTTAGTGAATAATTTAATTCTGAATACTATCAAAGGGCAGTAAAAATATGTGAAAATTTTATAAATTTAATCGTATTAACATCACTTGTAAAATTCTTAAAGACATTTAACTTTTTATTCTCCTCTCATAAACCTAGTTTTTTACACAAAAAAATGAGTTCCTTTACACAAAAATCTTGTTTTTGATAGAAAGCATTAAAACAAAAATTTGCTTTATAATGATAAAATATTATTAATAACAGTAAATTTCCTCGTTTTATAACTTGGAGATTAAAACAACAACAAAGTATCTTTATAAATAAAAACTTTAATAAGTAAAAAAGTTTAATAAATATTAAACTAAAATTCTATAATCAATGACTTTAATTTTTATATAATTTTGACACTTTCCACCGTTAACAATATTATTTTCAAGTATCCTGATTTGCTTCTCTCTCTGTCTCTTTCAATATACATATATACTTCGAAAATACAAGTAAGGAAATTAACAAAGTTTAGATGTCCAATTATGTTCGTGTTTAGTAAAACTGAAAATCTAATGCTTTTCTGACCATACAACGTTTTTTATACCTAAAATATTTGTATAAAGTTATTATATACACATAAAGAAATTTTTTGATTTTTGTACATTAAGCAATTTCTTGCTGATTAGGTATAGCGATTGTTCCTACTGGACCCACAACCTTGTGCACAAGAAAAGAATTTCCTTGCAAGAATGGAATGCAGTGCATTCCAAAATCTTTCAGGTGTGATTGTGAACCAGACTGTGAAGATGGAAGTGATGAAGAAAACTGCACCAACATATGTGTTTCAACATTATGTAAGTATCATAATTTCAGTGAACACTATTCTTTTAGTTTTTATACTAAAATTATCTCTTTATTTGCTTATAATAGCTAAGCCATCTACTTATTTCACATTATCCAAGTAAACAAAAACTTATAAAATGTGAAGATTATGAAGCCTTACAAAATATGGTATGTTAAAATTAACAAGGAAAAGTTAGATAAATACTACATACATTTGATATATAATTATAATTATCTGCTTGCAAATGGTGGAGAAAAGTTTCCTAAACATTTTCAATTTATGATGATTCCAACTTTTATTTTTCATATTTGAACCGATACTATTTAATTCATCAAAACATCCTCATTTCATCTTAAAAGCTCATATAGGTAGGAGGGAAAAAAAGGGTTTATTCCCTTTGGGATTTTAAAATTTTCCGGGAATTTCGTAAGATCTTCAAAGTTATGAAATTTTTCAACTGATATACACATTTTTTAATTTTTTTATCAGATATTTTCAGATTTTATCAGATATTTCTTAAAATAAATATAAGTCTACTTATTTTATGATTTCTACTACTAATTACGTTAATAGAAAGCTTTCCGGGAAAAGAAATTATTTTTGTATGCCCAATTTAGAATAACTTCAAAAATTAATGTTAAGGAATTTTTTTTTCATTCTTTCTCAGTACGAATTTATAACGACAGAAACGTGGAAATGTCAGTATTTATTATGATAGTCCTGAGAAATATATCTTTATATAATTTTTATTAAATATTAACTTATTATTTTTATTATTTTATAACAAATACTTTTATTTTTCTCAATACGAAACTAATTAACATTTTTACTAGATGACACAACAGACTTTTTTTTACGTATTTTTTGTAGTTTATTTTACTTCCCTTCATTTATATAAGACAAAACAATAAACGAAAGATAAATTTAATGAAAAAATACAAAACAATACATTGGTTGAGTTTATTCCCTAAAAATTTCCTTTATTTCCAAAAATTCCCTGTTTATTGCCAAAATTCCTGTGTGAATTCCCGATAATTTTACATCTCTACACTTAGGTGAAGTCGATTGAATTTTACTTCATAAAAACTTTTGTTATTTGACTTTTCATATATGACCTTTTGTTGGTTAAACGTGTTTGAAACTATTTAAATTTCTCAATAGTTAGATTAATTAATTGATTGTGTGTTTCTTAAGTCTTCATATTTGTAGTCATTAATTGTTCCACTCGATTTTAACGTATAATTCCGTATAACATTGCTGTGATATTTAATATAGTTTTAGAATTTTCAATAGGTACATTCTTTTATAATTAATAATTGTTAAAATTTAGATTGTTTGATAGAGATTTGTCCAACAGTGAATGTGTATTAATTAATGGGAATTACATTTCAGTGTAAATAAACCCGTTCTAGTGCGAAGTAAAAATTAGTTACCTGTATTAATGACTTTTAAATTGATGCTACAGAACGAAAACTATTTCTAAATTATAATAATACTATATTAATCTTTATTTTAATATAAGTAATTTTGCATTTTAAAATAAAATATTTTTGCTACACAGCTCCCAAGGAAGTATTATCTACGATTACTTTGACCAGTGAATCTCCTCCTTCAAGTGTCTTGCCAAAACAGAAACGTTGTCCTGTAGGTCAAAAACTTTGCGATGATGGACAGACGTGCATTCCTGGTCTTCTACTATGTGATGGTATCGAAGACTGTCCTGATGGATCAGACGAAATTCACGAATGTGGTACGAATTTTTGATATTGTTTTCTTGACAGCATCTAATTTTAAAGTAGGATTCATTTTAATGTAAGATAGCACTTTATTGTTGTATATTGTATGTATATTAAGAAAAAAACATTCATTCTTACTTTGAAATTTCTAATATTAACTTTGATGGATAGGAAACTCTAATCTTTGTGGTGAAAAGTTTTACTTTTGTATGGATCACACTTTTCCTCCATGTGTTGCAAGAGAATATCTATGCGATGGCCACTCTGACTGTTCAGATGGTTCTGATGAAAGCATATGCGGAGGTAAGGTTTTTGAGGCCTAAAATGAATTGCAAATGAAATTGTTTCCATTTGCAACGGTATATTTTAAACTTTTAGATTAAATTGATCTATAGGTCACACAGTATATTATTTATTTCTACACTACTGGCCATTAAAATTGCTATACCAAGAAGGCGACATGCTACAGACGTGAAATTTATACGAAAGGAGGAAGGTGCTGGAATTTGCAAATGATTATCTTTTCAGCGCATTCAGACAAAGCAGGTGCCAGTAGCGACACCTACATTGCGTTTAAATGAGGAAATTGTTCAGCCGGTTCATCATACACAAATTGCATTTGAACGTTGTTGCCTGGTGAAAAGTTGTTATGATGCCTCGTGTAAGAAGGAGAAATGCGTACCAGCACGATTCTGGCTTTGATAAAGGTCGAATTGTTGAGTACCGGGATTGCGGTTTATCTTATCGCAGTATTGCTGCTCGCATCGGTCGAGATGCAATGACTGTTAGCAGAATATGGAATCGATGGGTTCAGGACGGTAATACGGAACGCCATGCGGGATCTCAACGGCCACCTATCACTAGCAGCCGAGAAGACAAGCATATTATCTGCATGGCCGTAATGGATCGTGCAACCACGTCACGAGCCGTGAGTCAAGAAACGGGGTCGTTTGGAAGACAACAAGTGTCTGCACGAACAGTTCGACGACGTTTGCAGCAGCATGGACTCTCAGCTCGGAGACCTTGGCTGCGGCTTCCCTTGACGCTGCGTCATAGACAAGAGCGCCTTCAATGGAGTGATCAACGACGAACCTGGGTGCACGAATGGCGAGACGTCATCTTTTCAGATGAATACAGGTTCTGTGTACCGCATCATGATGGTCGCATCCATGTTTGGCGGCATCGTGGTGAACGCACACTGGCTGCGTGCATTCGTCATCGTCATACTGGCCCATCACCTGGCGTGATGGTATGGGGTGCCATTGGATACACGTCTCGGTCACCTCTTGTTCGCATTGACGGTGCTTTGAACAGTGCACGTTACATTTCTGGTGTGTTACGACCCGTGGCTCTACCCTTTATTCAAGCCCTGCGAAACCCTACGTTTCAGCAGGATAATGCCCGACCGCATGTTGCCGGTATTGTACGGAGCTTCCTTGATACGCAACATGTTCGGCTGTTGCCCTGGCCAGCATGTTCTTCAGATCTTTCACCAATAGAAAACGTCTGGTCAATGGTTGCCAAGCGACTGGCTCGTCACCAAACGCCAGTCACTACGGTTGATGAACTGTGGCATCGTGTTGAAGCTGCATAGGCATCTGTACCTGTACATGCAATCCCATCTCTGTTTGACTCAATGCCCAGGCGTATAACTGCTGTTATTACTGCCAGATGTGGTTGTTCTGGGTATTGATTTCTCAGGATCTATCCAGCCAAATTTTTTGAAAATTTAATCACTTGTTATTTCTAGTATAATATATTTGTCCAATAAATATCATTTTGTTATCTGCATTTCTTCCTGGTGCAGCAGTTTTAATGTCCAGTAGGGTCAAAAGGGGGAGGTATAATGGAAAAGTACCTGCACACTTTCATGAAAATGATCAAAATAATCTTACACAATTGCGTTTTCAAAATATTTTCCATTTGCGTATTGTAGATAAAAAGACATAGATACAGTGGCGTAGTGAGCCAAATTGGCGTCCGTGTACGATACCTTTTTTGGCACCCCATTGAATAAAATATTAATACAATATAAATATGGGAATAAAATGTATTAAGTAAAAAGAGATATATAATAATAATACGATATATAATACATTATAATAACTGGAGTATATAATTGTAATAAGATTGTAATATATAATATATATCAATATTGTACCTACTATAACATAATCGAAAATATATTATTTTAAAGTCTCAAGCAGAGCTTTAAATTTAAACAAAATTCAATTCTAATTTACAAAAAACACTTATATTGGATTCGGAAAAGTGTCATCAGAATAATCGGACTTATGTGATTTAGAATTAAGTATAAAGAGATATTATTGATTTTTTATATACTAATACAATTATTTTAAAAAACATAACACGCATTTTTAAACATGAAATAATTCGTAACGTAGAATAGATATAAACAGATGTGTAATTATTTGCAATCTAATACTCGTATATACTACACTATTCACATTTTTCTTGCCTTTGCTGAAGCGAATTGATCAATTACGTTATCAAAGTTGATCATTTCAAATTTTTCTTTTTCTATATTTAAGATAAAAAGTTAGACGGTTTTGACTCATGGTAGATCATAAATAAGTCAAAATTAATTTGCTGAATTAACGTTCACAGCTTGCAATTGATACAGAAATAGTTAAAAATATTTAAATGACAACCTCTTCTTATCTCTATCTTCACCGTATGAGATTAGGCATATTAGAAGTTCTATTGGAATCTTAAGTTTAATTTATTTACTAATGTACAGTAATATCTTGCAGTGCCAAATTTCTCTATAAAGTTCTGCTCCATGGAAATCTGTACCATAAAATTTACTGAAACTTTTACATTTTTTAAGCACGATGACCTAGCGCTCCCAAGGCCGAGGTTCGATCCTTCAGCAAGGTACTCAACACTTTATCCTTTCAGTATGTCGATAAACGAAGTATCAACCATGCTACCATGCTCGGGAAATGAGTACCAGGGATTTCGCTTTGGACTGACCCCTTAACCGGGGCTTATGTTTCGCACAAGGGCTCTTGGTTAGGAAAACAGATATAAGCACTATAGGCCTTGACCCTGATATTACAATTTGGAGATCGGATTTTTTATTTTTATTTTTAATAAAATTGATTTTAATGATTTAATATTTCCATAATAATGCATTAAAAAGTTTAAATGTTTTTTTTCTAGCTTATTAGCCAATTGAAACAATTAAAATTTTTATTGCCTATTAATTGTGAATTACCTTATTTATGAAAGACTACAAAATGTTGATCATAAGGTATTGAATGCATCTTACGATAAAAAATTTTCAAAAATTCTATATTACCCACTTCACACAAAATTTAGCTATTTATTGCAAAAAAAATAATTGATTACACTTTATATTCCTAATTTAGTATCATCTCACCTGATTTTTTACGATAATATCATTTTAAACATTTCATTTACCACAGAAAACAGAACACTTATTTCATTTTTTTACTTCAGAAAAATTCCAGTAAAAAACAACCTTAACTTTATGGGAAATTTGGCTTTTAAAATAGCTTTTTTAAATTGTATCATTCAGAATAGTAATTTAAACCAAAATTATTTTTATTGTAAAAAATTTAAATCACAAAATCTAATATTGATAATTTATAAATATTTCACTTTAATACCATAAAACCAATTTTTCTCATTCTAAAATTAGACAGCGTTTGTAAATAAGTCTCAATCTGATTTCAGTTCTGATAACTAAATTGTGCCATTTCATTATAAATACAAATTTCATATTAGAAATGGAACGCTAATACAAATAACAAAAATATTTTGCAAATTTCTTAAATCAAAAATTAAAATAAATTTCTTTCAAAACACTCATAAATTCAAATAAAATTACATATATTTAATAGAATCAGAAATTTCAGCCGAACAATATATATTATAATATCGGAGTTGCCGGCCAGTTTGTCTAGTGGTCAGCGTGGCTGACTAAGGAGAGAAAGGTCCTGGGTTCGCATCCCAGATCAGCCATGGCTGTATTTTTTCTCTATCTTGTCTTTGTCCTTTCCTTGTGTGTGTGAATGAAGTATGAAAGTTGCCTACCCTATAAACGGGTCCCTATGGCATGTGTGAGGGTGTGATGGTGGTCCACCTCCCTTTGGTGAACCTGTGGCAACGCCTTGGCGGCTAAGAAGTCGCTGTTTCTGTCCGGTTCCTTGGGTATCAGAGAACAATAGATTAATAGACTATGCTGCAGTTGTAACTGTCTACAATCGGTCATTGGAAAAAAAATATCAAAGTTTGGGAAAAAATTATTAAAAATAATATTTTACCCAATATTGACTATGTTGTTCTTTCAAGTTTGTCATTGATTCAAATTATTATCAGGAATTACAAGTGCTGAGATCAAAAATATATTTTAACTGTAATATCACCTAATTTTTTAATTAAAAGGTATTTTCTCACATGGTTTTCTTAATAGTGAAAATTTTCTTCATATTTTTAAGTAATTTAATGAAAAATTATTTTCTTAAGATTTAAAAATTAATTTTATTATTAAAATAATAATAAAATTTATTTCTATCATGAATTATTTTGGAAGTGCTGTTCATGCAATGGTGTGAAGTTTTTTTTCTTTCAATAAATTTCTTTCATTTAAGGACGATCTTATTTTTAAAATTTTACAATGTAGAATGAGAAATATGTACAATTTCTTTATAAATTATTCACGAACGAATTTTTCAAGTTAAAAGATTTGCTTTTATATAAATTGAACTAATTAATAAAGAAATATATTCTGTATATTTAAGCATTCAAAAAAGAAAAAAAAACATTTAAAAGGAAAAAGACATTTACGAAAAGAAAAAACTTTATAGATTTTTACCTTCTATCATTTGAAAAAAGAATTTTTCAATATAAGGTGTTAATGTAAAGCCGACAAAATTACGAGTCAAATAAAAATTATTTCCCCAAACAAAAACATTTAAACATTAAATAAATTGCTTTTAAATTAATAGTTTTAACTAATAAGTAATTTAATATTTAATTTTTAAAACTCTGCAAGCATATGTTAGTAAATATTTATACCAGCTAAAATATGAAATAAATATTCAAATCGAAAGAATACATACTAGACAGAAAATACAACTTACGGTAATAATATTTTAAATGTCAAAACTCCAGATTTTCAAATGTTTACATTTTTGTTTCCAATGAAGCTATGTTTGGGAACAAACGAAATACTAACCGTGTGAACTATAAAAAGGAAAGAAAGTTTTTGCTTTTCTAGAATTTGGAGGTAATTAGTTCTCGATCCCCTCCATTTCGATTCCAGGAAGACAATTCCCTACACGGCATACTGTAGTGCTATATTATAAAAAATTTCCCCTCTTTCTTTGAAAGTCAGCCTGGGGCCGAACATCATGGAGGGAGGTCCCTTCCTCCATACCGGACACAATATTTTGGACAAAGAAGACCGCTAATAATAAACACGATTCCGCAGGAATTTTTTTCACGAGTATAATACAACACTAATTTAAAAGGCTCGTATAAAAGGATTGAATCTCTTATGAGAAATTATAAATAGCACGTCAAATAATAATTCAAAACACTGAAATTTATAAAAAATATTTTTAATTTTTGAATAATTATAACATCCAGAAGGAGCCAGAGGAAATAATATTCATAGAACGCTTTTTTTATTTTGAGTAAAGCAAACTTATTTGTTCTATTAATATTATTATGACTTTTTTTTAGTATAATATAACTTGACATAGATAACCTGTATACCAATTAGGACTCATAAAAGGCACTGCGAATCTTGGCGTATTCCCAAAATTAAATCGATGTCTTTCATGAGCTCACTCTTCTGTAATCCCCTTACATTAATAGATCCAAAAATTATCATATAACATTAATACAAATAATTTGGCAAACAGCTTTATACTAAAATTAAAACATCTCATGTGCATTAAAATGGAACTGAACAATCTAATATTCCAGAAATTTCATATGAAAATATTAAGATATTTTTGTTGTTTACACATTTACAAGATTTATAGTACAAAACAATAGTATCACAAACTTTGAGCAAAATATGAAACATAAAAAAGAAAGGATTAAAGCAATGAAAACCGATAATCTAATTGATTAAGAAAAATCAAAGTCGAAAGCATGGTTAAATAAACATAATTTTTAAAGGGAGCTAAGTTATGCAAAATTATTGAAATATAAAAGTTTCGTTTATGGCAAGCTCCTGCAGCTCTTTCTCATATATTTTTTATCAACAACTTCTTATTTCCAAATCTGATTCTTTCCAGGAACTTTTTTTTATTTTTCCGTGGACATGACACAATAATTATAAAATGAAAAGTTTATTTCACCGAATAAAATAAATATCAAAATAAAACTAAGATTGAAATTTTCTAAAAAATTTTGTTTATCTTTGAAATGATTTGGCGCCCCTCTGCAAGCTGCGACCGGGGCGTGATAACCCCCCTTGCTTCCCCCCGTTACTACGCCTCTGCATAGATATAATTTTAACACAGTTTGAGATTCAGTTTAATTTAGCAAGTGTACAGTTTTTTCCTTTCTGAAGCACTTAACCTAGCTTTTATTACAGATATGCAATTCGTTAATGCGCGTACTTAAGAATTTTGTTAAAAATGCAGCTGTGATAATAAAACCGTACGATTTTGATCAATTTTCTTTTTTGACATAGATAATCACTTGTTGCAAAGAAATATGGATGTAGTTTAATTGGAAATTTAATCAAAATTCCCACGTTGAGATAATTAAAAGCAAAAAATCAAAGGCTATTTTATAAAACTTTTCAAAATATGTTTTAGTGCTTACCTTTGCCTAGTGACAGTATCTGCTCTTTGGATTGCTAAATCCTGGGTATGATATCAGACACTGTTTAGGAAGAAGAAATAGATATTTCATTTCTGCCTGCATGTCTTTCGGAAGTAATTTTTTACATTTCTTTCTTTAAAAACATGATATACAAGTCAGAAATATTGCTGTCTTTAAAAAAATGTATACTTAAAAAGACAAAAATATAACATGCTCTCTATTTTCCAGCAACCCCTTACATTTTATCAAGCCATGCTTGGTTATTGTAATAACAAATGCCTATTCATGTCAACTGAATGCACTAAACTACTAACGTTCTTGTAATTTTGAATCATTATCATGTGACAAAAACAACACATAAGATTTCAAACTTATTTTCACAACAGACGTGTGAAAGAGCATTGGATTCTGTGGAACTTTTAACATACCTAAGCTTATATACGTGCTCCTATAAACACATGTATAAGGGCATTGAATTCTGTGAAACTTTTAACCTACTTAAGCTTATGTACTACTCCTATAAACACGTGTATAAAGGCATTGAGTACTGCGGAACTTTTAACATACCTAAGCTTATGTATGTGGTCTTTAAACACGTGGGAAAGGGCTTTGAATTCTGGGGAACTTTTAACATACTTAAGCTTATGTACGTGCTCATGTAAACACGTGTATAAAGGCATTGAATTATGTGTTAAGGTTACTTAAGCTTATGTGCATGCTCCTATAAACACCTGGGAAAGGGCATTGAATTCTGTGAGAACTTTTAACTTACTTAAGCTTATGTACTACTCCTATAAACACGTGTATAAAGACATTGGATACTGTAGAACTTTTAACATACCTAAGCTTATGTACGTGCTCCTATAAACACGTGTATAAGGGCATTAGGCTCTGTTGAACTTTTAACAAACCTAATCTTATGTACGTGCTCCTATAAACACGTGTATAAAGGCATTGGGTTCTGTGGAACTTTTAACATACCTAAGCTTGTGTACGTTCTCTTTAAACACGTGGGAAAGGGCTTTGAATTCTGGGGAACTTTTAACATACTTAAACTTATGTACGTGCTCATGTAAACACGTGTATAAAGGCATTGAATTATGTGTTAAGGTTACTTAAGCTTATGTATGTGCTCCTATGAACCCGTGTATAAAGTCATTGAATTCTATGGAAATTTTAACATACTTAAGCTTATGTACGTGCTCGTACAAATACGTGTATAAAGATATTGGGTTCTGTGGAACTTTTAACATACATAAGTTTATGTACGTGCTCCTATAAAAAAAAAACGTGGGAAAGGGCTTTGAATTCTTAGTTTCCTATTCTTAAGAGGGTAGTCTCCCATTATTAGACAGGGATGTGCAAAATTTAAAAACGAAGCTGAAAAATAAATATATTAGTTGAACAAGCTGGTGAAAAGAACCGAAACCATGAAACTGATTGGAATTACATAAGATAAGCAATGCGCTGTATGTATCAGGGCAAATGGTTAGCGAGTGTGGGAAGGATATAAACCACGTTAGTTTTTACAGAGAGATATACTGAAGGCGGTGTACCCTCAGAATTTTTGGGAAAACCATTGTATTCCTATACATCAATATTTGCAAAAATATGATTGTTATAAATTCCATTTTTTTTCATCAAATATATCTTATTTTTAAAAATCTCGTGTGTTTCCTAATATTAACATTACTTTCATGAATCCCTACCTGACTATCACATATTCTCAATGGTATGCGTAATGATAGTTAGAAAACGCTGATATGGATAGAAGTGTATATATATATATATATATATATATATATATATATATATATATATATATATATATATATATATATATATATATATATATATATATATATATATATATATATATATATATATATATATATATATATATATATATATATATATATATATATATATATATATATATATATATATATATATATATATATATATATATATATATATATATATATATATATATATATATATATATATATATATATATATATATATATATATATATATATAGAGTTAATGTATGTATGTATGATATGTTTTCCTAGATGTTATTTCTGTTCTAACAATTATTTTTACATTAATATTATGTACGTGCTCATGTAAAAATATTTCTTAAATTTTAAATTTTTTTTTACAAAGCATTAATAAATTCAATTATTTTCAAATCTACAAACAAAAGAAACACTTTGAAATAATATTTAAGTTCATTTTGAGTGAAATTTATAATTTAATTTCAAAAACATTGAATAATTGTTTTGAAAATTTAACTTGCGAGAAATTTTAATTTAATTTTTAAAACATATTTATACATGGGAGTAAGTGGGTTGATTGGTTTTCGCTAGGAAAATAATTCTACTTTTATTACGAGCTCTCTGATGATATGAAGCTTCACGATGTTGAAAGTTTTCCTGCTTTAAAGATAATATAACAAATATCAATAAACATTAAAAACATACCGAAAATGCATGCTATACACAGACACTGAATTATTCATGTTATTAAATTTTAATGTAGAGTTCGCCCTTAGAAAGTCGTATGTTTGATTCTACATATCATTCAGCAATACATTTGAATAGTGAAATTCTGCTGAAAGCTGTATTCTCCTGTTAGAATATTATGTATTACAAATTTTATATTTGTTTATATTTACAAATTTACTCTTTGTTTGAGAATAAATAAAGATTTTCCCTTTTGCAGCATTAAAATACACCCAATTTTCAATGAATTCTGAATATACAGAAGTTGCATTTATAAAACTTTATACATAGTGTACTATATTATGTGATCCAATAATATAATTTATTTTTCTAGTTAAATATACGAATAGAAATTTAAAGTGTTTCTTTCAAGTATTTGTTTCACTAAATACCTACTATTTTTATTCAGTTAAATTTCCGTATTATTTATATTTTTTTTAATTTGTTTTTCTTTGCTAACAGAATGTCTTCCGAATTTCTGCAGAAATGGTGGAAACTGTACTTTGGATAAAAATATCCCAATTTGCGAGTAAGTTCAATTTTTCTGATTTGATTACCTTACTTTTAGAATCTTTTTATTAACTGAAAATAATATACTGTTGTACTCTCTCTCTCTCTCTCTCTCTCTCTCTCTCTGTCTCTCTCTCTCTCTCTGTCTCTCTCTCTCTCTCTGTCTCTCTCTCTCTCTCTCTGTCTCTCTCTCTCTGTCTCTCTCTCTCTCTGTCTCTCTCTCTCTGTCTCTCTCTCTCTGTCTCTCTCTCTGTCTCTCTCTCTCTGTCTCTCTCTCTGTCTCTCTCTCTGTCTCTCTCTCTGTCTCTCTCTCTGTCTCTCTCTCTCTCTGTCTCTCTCTCTGTCTCTCTCTCTCTCTGTCTCTCTCTCTCTCTCTTATATACTCTTGTAATCTCTATCTCTTATATATATACTCTTGTACTCTCTCTTTCTAATATATTCTTGCATTCTCTCTCTTATATACTCTTAGATGATGTTGTTGTTACTTATGACACTTGGACAAGCCATGCTCGCTGTGTAAACAAAAAGGATATCAAGATCCAACAATCAAATTATATAGATAAATAGAGTGATAACTTTTGGTCAAATGGTTTGAGAGGGTAGTATAACTACTTATATTTACAACTATAGATTGGCAATGGAATAAAATTTGCATTAGTAGCTTTATAATGAAATATTCTTAAACATGATCATCATTTATCGAACATGTTTCTGACGTATGTAAGTATGAAAAAATTATATGCTGAAGCTATAATATGTATTAAGTAAGTAAAATACTTAGAAAAACATTTTTGCAATTTGTCAAGTAAATGATAACTAATAACAACATCAAGATGATCAAAAAATCATACTCTTATCCAAGTCATTGTTTTGCGTGTGCTATGAAAATATGTTGGAAACAATGAGCATGAGATATGGTCATCATTGGTGAACCGGATCTGAAACTATCAAAGCAGTAGAGGTGGAATATGGCCCACAAATTAAGCTTAAATCATGCATTGAATTTACAGTTATCATATAGAAATTAATTTTGAGGATTTTATTTGAGCATGAGTCATTTATAGACAGACGCCAATTATGGAAATATGTGATTTCAAAGTATTGAATATTAAGGCACCTGGGGTATAAAGGATATAATCTTCCCAATTTAATCAGGTTACAAATTTTTCATTTACCATAGTTTATGGGCGATTTTTTTTAATTACTACTTCACAGTCATAAGTGTAGTATGTAGAATATTGATAAAGCAGTGCGTATCCTCTTGGAAAAGTAGAATATCTTCATCCACACATACACACATATATATAGATAGATAGATATAAAATTTTACATCTTCTGCTCCTAAATTTTTTCTTGATCCTGTTTGAAACCCGAAGAATGCGATTTGCATGTATAATAAATCGCATTTGTTAAAATCACTTATGTGTACAATAAATTTATTTGTGTCCTTGGTTTCTGATTATTCAGACTTCTCATCCAGATTCTCGCATGACCGGATTGTTTCTGATGTACCCTTATTATTTTAGGGAGTGAAAAGATATAAAACAAGATATGTCATCATATTATTTTACGCATAGTTTTTGAAGCGACCAAGATATATTTGTAGATATGCTTGCTTCTGAATATTAGATATATTTTCAAACATGACTTTTATAGCAAGAGGCGGTTCATTATCTAAATAACTAATTAAATCGATAATTTTGTTGTCGTTTAGTTTTAATAGCAAAAATAGAATTTCTTTGATCTTTATCTGTAACAAACATTATTATGATTTCCTACTTTCTTCTTTATGGGCTCATTTTATTATCCTCGAGTGTTAATAGAGTGTCATTTAAATTTTTGCATCATTAAACTATTTTTCAAGTTGTTTCTTATATAGCCCAGCTAACCATTAAGCTAAACCAAATTCATGAAACCGGGAACTGATAAAATGTAACCCAAGGCTTCTTCAAGTCCTGTTGGTTGCTTCAAATGGTCGAGGGTGGAATAGGTGAAATACGTCACTAGTTTTCTCTTGGCAAGGTCACCATAGGAACGAAGGTCATTCCATAGTACCCAATTAAAACAAGTAGGTGAAGTTGGAGCGAATTCAGGCTTTTGACTTAGGAGGCTTCACGTCTCTTGGCGTTCAGAGGCTGCAACATTCCTCTTTTTCCATGAACAAGGCATGCTAACTTGTCAAGTTCATAATATACTTTAATTGCAGCTGCCTATGTAATTAAAACACACACACGTTATATTTTCTTTTTAAATAAATAAATACATGTGGGTGTAATCAACTTTAAAACATTGCCAATGTCTAATTATTAAATTAATTACATAAGCTGTAAGAATTAATAAGTTCTAACCAAAAAGTCTATGGTGAAATACATGGTATAATTAACATATTATCTCAACTCAGAAGAAATATGCTATAAGTGAAATATATTTTCACCCTTTAAATCCCTGTTAAACTCAGTTTTGTAAAATAAATAAACAAGTACTTAACATTCATTATAATTTACTTCCTATCCAGAATCAAATATTGAGTTCAAGCATTTAGAAAATTATATTTCAACTCTGTGTTCTTTCATGTACTTTATACTAAAACGAAGCTGCTCATTTTCCGCCCGCTTGGCTATGAATAGTTCACTTTGACTCAATTGTGCACTGAACATTTAAAAATCCTTCCATTTTCCAATGGCGCCAAGACCTTCCGAGTTTGCACCAAATGCCACATTGAAAAGGCCAGTCCCAAACACCTTATAGACTGTGCGCTTGTCTACTTCGTGATGATCTCCTTAAGGAGCCCGGTTTGGTTGTGTTAAAATTAAAAGCGGGTGACATCATGGACTTGATCTGATTCCAGATCAGAGGGATTAGTAAGAAGAAAATCATACTTTTTTACTTTAGTATCATTGTGCATGTTTGTTTGGTTATCAATTAACGATCACTTTTTATACACATGCGAAATAATTAGATCTGTATCTACAATTGAAAGTAGGCTGTAAGCATCTATAGATATGCATTCGCAAACCCGAGGATGAAAATCAAAACCACGAACTTTTGAAAGGAAAACTAACGCGCTTACCATTCGTTAGCTAATTCAGGCTCCATCTTAAACATTATTTTACACGGCAATTAACTTTAAAAAATTTATTGTGTTGCTATACATTTTCTAACTCATGAATAATTTATCAAATTGTAAATTATTAAAAACTTTGGTATGATTGCATTTCTTCGGCTCAAATTAATATATTCCTGTGATTTCTGATTTAGTATGTCTTTTTTACGCGTCTATCATACTACAATATCTATGTCAAAAAGCTGCTCGTACCGCCCATTCTGTCTAATGGTCAAAGTGCCTAACTACGGGTTGGAGGATCTTGGGTTCAAACTCGGTTCCAGCATGGATGTATTTTTTCTCTCTCTCCTGCCTTTGTCCTTTCCTTATCTTGCCTTGAATGTTTGCCTACCCTATAAACAGGTAGCTATGGCATCTGTATACTGAGGAATTCAGTACCAAATTACGGTTCAGTTACAATAGTGGAGCAGCGCACTCCAAATTGCCAGCCTATCTGGCACAAAACGACAAAAAAAGGCTGTTTGCTTACGGAGTCTAAATAGTTGTAAAATCAACAATTTTTATTTCTAATTTCATGAGAAAAGGAAAAAATGATAAATAAATTCGGATCACTCCAAATCTAACGTATTTTAAAGCAGAATGTAAATTTTCACAATTATACAGAGGTAGTTTTTCTATTTTTGTTGAAATAATCCTATTTTATCTCATCAGGTGCGCTGATGAATACGCTCAAAATAGATGCGGACGGTTAAAAGTAGAGCCTGAATTGGAGATTAAACAGAACAACCAACGTAAGTTATCTTTTACTACTTGCACAGTGATTATTATATGAACTATACATTAGAAAAGTGCTAAACTTTCCTCCTTTATTTATGGCATGAAAAAACAGTAACTGAAATTAAGCTTATGCCTTCATTAAAATTGAAATTTTAATATAATATCTGATTTGGAATATTATTTTAGGCTGTTGGAGTTACTATACATAAATTTGTTTTCTACACTCTTAAAGATTGATCCAGTCCTAAAAAATAAAAACTAGCTGCCTATTGATATGATTACCATTATTACTTTACATTGTGTGATATACACCGAAGTCCCACTGAATTAGGGATAGTAAGGGTTATGCAAATTGTGTAGCACTGCGCATCATTTAAGCGCAAGTGAGGGCACTGTGGTAACTACATATATAGCGCGTACTGTGGTTCTGATTTAGTTGTTGGAACTATCAGTATGGGTAAACTGCCTGATTTAGACGCTTTCGATCGCGGAGAAATCGTAGGCGCGCGACGCATGGGCCATTCAATTTCCGAAATCAGCAGGCAGCTAGGATTTTCCAGGCTTACAGTATCAAGGGTAAGCCAAGAATACATGGATGTTGGAAAAAAACTAGCGATCGGGCAAATTGCAAAGGACAATTAGTCTTGACAGTGCGTAGTGAGAGACGACTCAGGCGTCTTGTATGGAGCCAGTGAAGCCAAACATTACCACCCAGTTGAATAATGATTCCAGTCCTACTGTCAGTAAACGGACTGTGTAACGCTCGCTTCATCGTATGGGTTTCAAGAGCCGTCGATTTACGAGAGTACCATTCCTCAATGCTCGCTATCAGGCTGCACATCTTGCCTGGTCAAGAGAGCACAGAGACTGCAGTTTAGAGGATTGAAAATGAGTAGCATGAAGTGATGAGTCACGATTCCGACTATTTAACGCCGACAGGAAGCTGAAAATATGGCGTCATAAAACCATTGATCCTGCTTGCCATGTAGGAACTATGTTGTTGTTGTTGCATGCCCCCGAGGTCAGCAGTGCTAGATCAGGTCCATGGGCGCGTACACCTTTAAATAGCCCAGTACCATAAGTGGATTCTCCATTAGATCTATCCCGGAGAGACCAAGGCATTGAAGAATATGTTCAGGAGAGGCCTGTTCATTTAAGCACTTGGAGCAAATTTCGAATTTCTTCGTACCCTTGACGAATTTCAAGTTACTAAGATGGCTACTTCTGAAACGGGAAATAGCCGTTTGTTCTTGTCTATTAAGACCAGTAGCCAAGGAGGCACCTGGACGTGCGCAGCGGTACCAATGATTCTCAGGAGGGATAATCCAAGTGGTTTTATTCTCGTGTTTAATCTTTGAATGAATCTCCTGAAATGTGAGAGGTGCCAACGGCACATTGTCCTCAGAGACACCAGCTTTGGCCAAAGGGTCCATCTCATTCCCCTCGAGATCCACGTGGAAAAGAATCTATTGTAGGTGAATATGATGCGATACGGATATTCGTTTTAACATTTGAAGTATTGAAACCCCAGTCCTGTCTCTCACTTGTTGCCATCTGGCCAAATACTGTATTGCACTTTTACTATAAGACAAAACCCAAATCTCAGCACCATGAGGAAGTGAATTCAGAGAGTCTAGGGCTACCTCTATGGCAATAAGCTCGCTACGGAACCCCGAACAATAATCAGGATTTCTCTTTTTCAGCCTTAAGACACTATTTTACTGTTTGATGTAAATTCCGCTGCCAGTACGATTGAATTCATCTTTACTGTCATCCGTATAAACCTGCATGGCATCGCTCGGTATTTCTCCAATTCTCTCAAGGGCCACCTGCCTCAGATAGTTGGGAATATCAGATCGTTTATTTATATGAACGGGCAAATCCGGATGGAAAATGACACCATCTAGCTCATCCGATGGGTCAAGACATTGTTTCAGGTGATGTGGTTCCACGGCAGCTTTTAGCTATGTTCAGATTGGTTATTTGGTTGAAGAGGCTATTTCTCTTGAGTCTCTGACTATAACGCCAACCCCTAAAATAGGTTGAGGTGCGATTATGAGAACCTAGAGCACAAAGTTTATTATAATATTTGGTTAGATATGCGCGTCTTCTAAGGCTAAGCGTCTGAAGACATGCCTGAAAAAGTACTACATCTCTGAGACAGGAACTATACAAGGGCTTGGTGGCTCAATCAGGTCTGGAGGGTTTTTTTCGTGACACTGTTTGGGATCTTTGGTCCGTGTACCAACCTCCCTCAACGCAACTCGGTATGCAGAGTTGCTGGGTGATCCCCTCCATCCGTTTATGCTGTTCTGTTATAAGCATGGTAATGGAGTTTTTTAGCAAGACAACTGCACCTCTTACAAGTCCCGGTTGGCTATTCGCTGGTTGGATGAGCATTTCTCTGACTTTTCTGTCATAAATTGACCCCCTAAAAGCCCAGACTTAAATCCTATCGAGCATATTTGGGATATTTTGGAACATGGTGTGAAAGGCCAGCACACAACACCAGTGGACCTTACTGAATTATGGAGAGTTTTAGTCGATGTTTGGCAAGCAATTCCCATGGAACGTTTCCAAAAGCTGGTTGAATCTATGCCTCACCGTGTGGCAGCCGTTATCAATGGCAGAGGAGGCCCAACTCGTTACTAAATAGGTATCCCTAATTCAGTGGCACTTCAGAGTACATCACATTATTGAAAAAGTTAAAATTATTCAAAACGACGTCGCGTTATCTTCTGATTATCACAGACACTTACAAACTATTAAACATTAAATTCCAAGTACAAATGCCTGTAGGAACATAATGTATAACGATACATTAAAACATATCGATTTATTTGCATTTAGAGACTTGCACACTAGCTGTGATTTGAATTTTTCCTCGTTTGTCTTTGTGTATAATGTATGTTTTTAGCCCATGAAATTTTTATATTAGAGTTTTTATCAAATATGGCCAAATATCTAGACACCATAGTAATATCAAATAGTTATAAAAGTATTGTTGTAATATTGTTATTTTTCAACAATAATGGTTTGAATTTTATTAGAAAAAAAGATTCAATGCAATATCAATTCAGAAAGAAACAATTTTTCCCATCCTTATAACTATGTGTATGCAAAAATGTGGAAGATAAATATTAGTTGCCTTTAAAAATGATTGTGTCAAAATTGCAATAAAATTAGTAATGAATAAAGGAAATAACGATTCAAAAGGAGCACATTGCATTTTTAAAGTGAAATACTCTTCTAAAAAGAGTGAAATAAAAAGTATTGATTTCAAAGATAAACATTCTATCTAGATTATGTACAATTTCAAACACATGATTAAAATTATCATTAATAATCATAAAGTTATCCTTTTAACTGGTTTTTAAATTTTTGATATTGAACTTTACATTGTCGTTCATGACGATGAAATTACTGCATTCAAATGGACGTTTCGTTTATGCATGTGTAAAGCACTATTCAACTTAATTTAAGGAGGAAAGAAGAGAGACCCGTAAAAAACAGATCGTTTTTACGACCAGCATTTCGAATAATATGAAATCAATATAAGATTTTATTATATTGATGAATAGTAAAAAGGGAAAGGCCTCAAACTGATTAAAGCGTTCGCGATTAATCATTATGAGAAGTATATAATAGAATGCAATCTTAAAATGCATCAATAGAAAACTTAAACAACTGGAAAACGAAGCAATTTGCTATTATCCTTTAAATAAGTATTAAATTTCTCCTGGGCTGAATTTAACCTTTAAAAGAAAATTATAATGAGCAGAATTATTCCACATAATGAAAAATCTTACACACTTTTAAAAATTTTTAATTATTTCTAGAAAACTGTTAAGATTATGAAAAATAGTGACAATTAGATTTTCTCGTAAAATAATCATTTATTTTTTGTACTGTTTGAAATACATATATATAATACTACTTCATAAAAGACTGTGTTAAATGTTTATTTTAAATGTTCATTAACCATTATAGGGAAATTAGAACTAATATCTTAAGAATTTCTAAAATTTTATATGCCAGACGTTACATTGCTTACATAAAAAAAAATTATTTGAATAAAAATTATTACCGAAGTATGACAATTCCTGCAAATTTTCCAAGCAGATTCCTGCATGATCAAAAGATTAAGAAGATTACTCCTTATGCACCATTCAGTTAATATATTATATAAGCATTACTATCATGCTCTAATTTAAATTCATGAACAAGAATTCAGATTATTTCTTCATGAGTTGATATTTAAATAAACAGAAATCATTTTGGTGTTTAGAATGTTTGATACTTCAAAATATCTTATATATTTTAAGGCATTTAGATATCTTGTATATGTACTTCTAGAAAAACTTTTTCAATGATTTAATTTTTATACCAATATTTCATTATTAAATGTCTAAGCTATCATTTTTATTGCTTTTTCTTATAGTTTTATTACAAGAGCTAAGAATTTTTAAATGTTTACCTTATTCCATATGATTAAATTATTAACAATTTTACTATTTACTTTTACAGCAGTTAATGTAGGGTGGATTATTGGAACAGTTATTGGCGGTATTCTACTGTTCTCAATGATATTCACCATGTGGTACAAGAAATACACCAATGCGTAAGTGCACATTTTTACAAATAAATGGACTGTAGTAAAACTGTAATTAAATTTAATAAAAATACCAATATCTAAAAAATTAGTTACACATTAAATGTACATACGTATTTGAAAATTATAAATCCTTTCTTAACATTATCAGATAAAAATATCATATTTCAGATGAGAAATTTTCAAGTAAAAATTAATATTGGAAAGTCAAAAACAGCAAAACAATGTGTAATAACTATTACTAGTTATTTGTATATGTTTAGATTGTAACTTTTCATTGAAGACATACATTTCAAATTTTATAATGTACCCAATACTATTAATTTAGACTATTTGCTGACCATTTGAATTCTAATCCAAAGTCATTTGTCCCTCACAATTAAAAATCCTTTTTCAAAAAAAATCATTTGTTTCTCTAATAATTAAATAAAAATTATCGCTTAAAGATATAACTTTAATGGTTTCAGAAGATAAAATTTTGATAGCTTGTACAGTCATTTGTGTAGCGGATCTCTTAATTTATGATGATTTTTTTAAGTTGAATTATAATTTAAGTGTCATTTTAATATTATATGTATCACCATAGATATACATTTCATAACTTATTAGTATAAAGAAATCTAAAAAAAAATCATCTCTGTCACTATTACAATTTCCTTAGTTTTGTAAAAAGTCATTTCTTTTTCAGGGAAAGAGCAAGATTACCAGTATCCATGGATAATCCTCTTTATGGACTTAACTTAGAAACAGTGAGTGATTCTTAGAACTTAATCTTTGAAAACGCTTACAATTTATGTAAAAACATTCTGCATTTGAATTATAAAAGAATCTAATTCTTTGTGCAAAAGTTTCAACACACACAAAATATAACCATAAGATAATAAAAAAAAATTAAACAGATTATACGTGTTTATCTAAAATCTGACAATTTTCATGTATTGAAACCTATTTTAGTATTTGCAACAACAATGTTTTTACAATTGAAGGATGTCTGCCAATTCAAAATGACAGAGCCTAAATATATTTATATGAAAATATTTTCAATATAAATCCTTAAACATTCGTCTAATAAAAGAGAATGCTCACATCTAAATTACCCCATTTATCTCAAGTTAGATCGAAATTTTTTACTTTGTAGTTCCTGGTCTTTTAACCCACCTTGTTGGGAAAAAAAAGTTTGCACACAACTTTCCTTAGAGAGATTCTTGAAATTTTTCAAAACTGTTTACAAAAAAAAATGAATTTGTGTTTTAAACGTTACTACGTATTTCTTTATAAAACTTGGTAAGTAAATCAAGAAACAAGAATCTTCCTGACAATTTCAAAGCTTTAGCCATAAGAATAAAAGAATTGCTTTTTTTAATGCTTTTGCAATGTATATTCCTTGAAACGGAATGAATTTTTTATGACTTTCCCATACAACTTATACATTTTATTTCTATATCAACTATGAATAAAATAAAGCAACTTCTAAAAGCAAAACTAAAAAATTGAAACACTCTGACTGTTTGATAGGTCTGCAAAAATTCGAAGATAGGTCCTTTATCTGCAAAGATTAGAGAGCTGGAGCTTGATACTTTTTATAATTCTTAATTCTAATGCCATCTTTTCTACAAAGCATTTACACAGTTTTTTATTTACTCCCAGAACCAAATTAGAAGATTAAATTGGTATATTCTTTTGAATAAATTGCTCTTCATTTCTGTCAAAATGCTCAAAAAAAAGATTTCAGATTATCTTACCCAATAACTTTTAAAGCGGTGCATCAAAATTTTCAGAATATGTTTCGATGAAAATGTTTTCATTGTATAGCCTTTAGAAAGAATATTTTTGATTATTTCGCATTTAAAAGTTCTCACACTCTTAATAATCGCAAATTTTCTTGTTTAGTGACCCGTTTTTAAAAATACTGTTCCGAACTTCGGGGTTCGTGGGGATTGAGAGTTGAATAAAGCAACCACTCAATGACTTTTATTCGTAAAAATTCCACTAGAAATACCAGCTGTAATGATCACAATTATACAGCTACAATTCGTCGGATACAATAAGTAACAGCTTCCAATCGCAGGTCTCAAATGCCTCAGGCAGAGAACAGCTTCTCTAAACTAGCAGTCACGACTAATCGTCTTCACTCACTGACTGTCTTCACAAAACCTGGTTAACTATGTTGGGCTGCGGTATTTATACCTGACTAGGTGGAGAAATCTACTAATTTCGCCAAGGTTCTGGAAGCTTCTAAGCTATCTCGCTAAATATTGGTCCTAGAGCTTAGGTCATGGATGTTTCCTGAAGTATCTATTTCTCGCCAAAAATCTCGCCAAACCATCGCCAAGTCACTAAATCATTAGAAACCCGTTGTTAACGTATAACACGTCTAAATACCGCAATTTTTTCCCAAAATGTGAGTATTTCCGATCTGTCTGAGATATTTTAAGACATATACAATAATTATTTATAAATTTGTAACAATACTATCATGAATTTTAGAAACTTTTCCCTCTTGATGGCAGTTTAGAGAAAATTTCAAGCTTTACTTTATTATAAACGCTGTTTTATACTTTGTTTGATAAAAAAAAAAAAAAGACTACATTTCCTTATTATAAAATAATTAGATTACCTTTTGTCTAATGAATTTTCACATTTTGATATTTTTGTATTAAATTTCTGTATTTTCTTATAAACTGTAACGCCTTGTGTTCATTTGAAATCGAATAAATATTAATAATTACAAAAATCGAATAAAAATTCAATTGTATAAATAGGTGAGTTAAAAAATCATTAAATTTAACTGAATAATAAGAACTTATTAAAAATGATCTGCCACATATAAAAGTTTCCAAATCTCATAATCTAAATATGACTTTTCTGTGTTAAAATAAAATGAAATTGTGATATTTGTTGTATTTTTTTAAATATTTTTTTTTAATTGAAAGGAAAATACAGTGATATCTTATATATACTGAAATTTTTATTTATTTAAGAAATGAAATTAGTAAGATATACATAGATTAAAATAAGGTAAAATTTATATTAATTTAAAAATTATGTGATTAAGTTGTGAATAAAATGTGGAATTTTTGAAAATTACAAAAAATTGCATAAAAATCGTTTATTTTATTTAGTTTGTTTATTTTTTTTATCGGTAGACTAGTATATCAGTATTACTCAACATCAGTGGCGTGCGGGCCATATGCAGAGTGCAGAGTGTGCATTACACATTCTGGCAAAATTATGAGAGACACTAATTTTCTGCACCTATGTCTACTTATCTTTATATGTAGTATTATTTATAATATATAATAAATATTATTTATAATATATATTCAAATATTCTGTTGATTCGCTTGCTTGTATTCCCGCAGTGCGTGCGGTACGAGGTGCTGCACCACGTAGCGCTTTCAAAAGCAAACGAACATATGAAGTTTTGATGTGTACGCACTGCGCATTAATAGAAAATCCCATTCGAGATGAGACGAATATCACTCGAAATTTTCGAGATGAGACGTTACAACAAAAAATGAAATAGATAAATTAAGTAGACCGATGCCGGATATCATTCTATCGCAAAACGTTAAGATTAAAGGACGACAGTGTGTATGAAGTTTTCAAAAATCTATGTATGAAAATTTTAAATGGCTAACTGGTTGTCGTGAATTGAATAAGTTATACAGTTAGCCATGTTTACTTTTTGTTGCAATTGAAAAGGAAAAGAATATTTGAATAAAACAAGGCTACAGTGATTTAAATCATCTCCACGAAACTGAAAAGAAACATGAAAAAACACAATCTCATATAAATGCCGCAGTATATTTTTAAAAACATTTGGTACATTCAGGATAGATTTAATGATAGATCAACAAAATACTTCATCGATTGTTCAACACAAGGAAAAAGTAACAAGAAATATTCTCAAGAGATTACATGTAGTTTTTTACTTTGCAAAACAAGGAGATGCATTTCATGGACAAATGAGAATATAAATTCTTCTAATGGAGGAAATTATATAGAATTAATAATTTGAATTAGTAAATATGATGACCTTTCAGCAACCCATCTAAGAACTGCAACTGTATTTTCTGGAACTTCTAATAGAATACAAAATTATATTATTGCATCGATAAAAAAAAAATTGTAATTTTAGAAATTAGAAATGAGGTAAAAAAAACGCCATTTGTTGCTATTGTACTCGAAGAAATGTCTGACATATCTCACAAATCGCAATTATCGATTGTGCTACGATATGTTAATAATTGTAGTTCACCAGTGGAAAGACTTTTGTATTTTTAAAGATGTTAGTGGTTTTCGTTCAGCGGATGCTTTGTGTACTGTTCTGAATGAATGAAAGAAACGATTTTAAATTGGGGGTGTGAGAACAAACGTATTGCTCAAACGTACGATGGGGCAGCAGTCATGGCAGGAGCGTTGAACGGAACGCAGAAAAAAAGTAAAAGACATTTTTCCAGAAGATATGTTTGTGCATTGTTGCGCACATGAACTTAATTTAGTTCTGTCGCAATCTGTATTGTTAAAAGATTGTAAATTATTTTTTACAATAATTTCTGGCATAGCCTCATTTTCTTCTGTGGCTACAAAAAGAAATCGTGTTTTAAATGAAATTATTAAAAGAAAATTTCCAAAATTAGCTACAACACGTTGAAGTTATTCATCTCATTTGATAAATACCATAAAAAGCAAAAGGCAAAGCACATCTGATTTATTTGAAAATATTATTGAGAATCCAGAGGACTGAGATAACGATACAATTAATATTGCAAAGAGTTATCACTTTTTTTTTTAAGAATTTAATGGTAATTTTCTATTAAATGATTTTGCCCCAACGTGTTTAGTTATACTGTTATATTTAATATTTTACAAGAAACTAACTTAGATATAGCATATTCTAGTCAAAAAGTAGAGGAAGTAAAAGGTGCAATTGAAAATATGCGGACTTCTATTGCATTTGATGAAGTTTATGAAAAGACTATTTCAACATTTTAAAAATTTATATTATGAAATAATGGACACTATTTATTGTCAGTTGGATGTCCGTTTTAAGGAATTAAATTCGCTCAAATATCTTAAACTTTTGAAGTTTAGTATTTTTAAGAAATATCAAAATAAGTTCCAGATGAATGCCTTAATTCGTTAAAGAACGCGTATGAAAAACATTTCGATTTTGTAAAGCTATCCAATGAGTTATGCGTTCTTTATCGTAGTGAGAGTCCTACCACAAAATGAACTTATCGAAATTTACTCAGCATATAATGCTGAATGATTTGACAGATGCCCTAAGCGAAGTAAATAAATTGACACATTTAATTTGTACAGTTCCATTTTCAGCTGCTGTGGTGGAGAGATCATTTTCAGCAATGAACAAAGAGTAAAAAATTATACACGTAATACAATAAGCCATGATAGATTAAGCAATTTATCTATAATAACAATAGAAAAAGTAATGTTGCACTTATTGCAGACAAAACCAGAGTTTTTTGATCATGTAATTGATGATTTTGTTAGTAATACGGATAGACGTATGGATTTTGTGTACAAATGAATAATAAAAAGTTAAAGAAGTGCTTAATGTACATTTTTATAGTTTTATTACTATTGTTGCCGTTGTTCTCTTCATGAAAATCTACCGCACGCCACTGCTCGACAACTTATTTCTAGAGTTTTCTAAATTAATGGATTATATAAAAGTATATCTACATATGCTTCATTGCAAAAATTAATCATAATTCATATTTTCATAAAATGATTTATTTTTGTCGATAATATTTACATTAAAGAAATTTTTGATTAAGATTTTTAGAATGAAAAAATTTCAATTGAATACTTCAAATTTTGGAAAACGAAATTCCTTAATCTTTAAACTTTCAAAGCTTCGTTTTTAAAATCGTAAATTTACAACTTCATTTCACTGTTTTAGAGTTTTTTCACTTTCGGAAAGAAATATTCATGAAAACAATTGCAGGTAAAATGCTAATTTATCAAGACAAAGCAGAGTCAACTCTTTTAATCACCAGATTCAGTAGAATTTGCAGGAAGCGAAAGAAATGAAATAATCATGAATAATGATGTCATAAATTTTTCTAATCACTTTGCTGGCATTAACGTTTTGAGAATAAATATTGTTTATTTGAAATGCAGTTTGTGTGAAGAGTGAAATTGTACGTGGCGGATAGAAATTTCTGTTCTAAGATAATTTCATTCATAATTTTATTAATATATGTTCCCAATCTTTCAGGATACATTCCGAGAACTCAATGCTCATATGCCGGTCCGAACTGAAGGAGTAAGTAGCATTTTCACTTTATAATATTTTTTATTTGTTATTTAATTAATGTAGGAAATCTTAATTTAATTTGAAATATAAATTATTGATCTTTATATCGTTTAATAAAATATAATTCCATATATTTTCATATTAAATACAGTATCTCACAAAAGTGGTGGGACACTTGTGCATTACAAAAGTAAACTGCAACAAAAAAAATTAAAAACACATGTACAAACTTTTTGTGGGTGTGTTTCATAATTAAATTTAGTAACAATTATTACATAACATACATTTTGTCAAAATATTAAAATATTAATTAAATAAAAATACAATTGCTTAGAACGGAGTAAAATAAAAGAGATCACATAAGTGATATGACACTTACTTTTCTATCAAATATTTACCCAAAAATTTTAATTTTTAAAAGGTTTTAATATTTTGTTGGATTTTCTCTTTTACTTTTAAAACATGATGTAATCTTCTTGGGATGGATTTGACTAATTTTTTTTTGTGATTTCTGGAGTGGTTTTACCCCTATTCTTCTTGAAGCACCGATTTTAATTGTTGTTTTGAAGAAATGGTGTGTTTGCTAATTCTTGATTCCAATTCTGGCCAAATATTCTCTATGGGATTTAGGTTTGGAGAATGTGGGGGTGTTTTTATAATTTCAGAGCAGTTATACAGCAGCCAGAGTCTAACGTTCAAAGCAGTGTGCTTGGGGCCATTGTCCTGGTAGAATTTAAAATCGTTATGAAGGTCCAATTTTCGTGATGAAGATTTCAAATTTTGCTTTAGAATCTCAATACACTTCTACTGATCCATTTTACTGTCAATAAAAACAAGATTACTAACTTTAGCGGACGACATCCACCCCCATACCATAACTCCTCCTCCACCATGTTTTACGGTTGGCACCAAGAGTTCTGTTTACGAAATTCTTCCCTCGGTTTTCTCCACACCAAGGTTCTACACCGTCAGGACCAAATATATTAAATTTACTCTCATCAGCAAATATAACTTTATTCCAGTAATCAGTTTATATATTTATTGGATTTTGCGAATGTTAGTCTGACTTTTCTATTCCTTTCACTTACGAAGAATTTTTTTCTGGCTACTCTACCGTGGTATCCAGCATATCGAATTACTCTCCTAATAGTCTCAGGATTAACAATTACACCATATAATGCTTGTAAATCAGCAGCAAATTTAGGAGCACTCATACTTGGATATTTTTTTAATAATTGGAAAACAACTCGCTTTATTCCACTGGATATCTTTGTTGGCTGGCCATATCTTCTTTTATTCTGAATCATATGATTCTTTTAAGTCGTTTAAGGATATTGAAAACTGTTGAATGACTCAAGTTAATTGTTTCAGCAGTTTCTCTAATAGATTTTCCACTTTTAATATGCCAATTAATAAATAATTTTTGAATTTCAGGTGTAGTTTCTTTTCGCTTAGCATTCATGGCTGCATACAGCTAAAAAAAAACACAAAAATTCCAAAACAGTCTGGAGAGAAATAGTGCAGACGATTTTATAAATCATTACCAGTTGCTTTTGAGTAAAAATAAAACACCCAAAAATATATTTATTGCTTATTTCAGACTATTTTTGATGCATATCTAATGGTGTCCCATCACTTATATGATCTATTTTTTGCTCCGTTCTAAGCAATTGTATTTTTATTTAATTAATATTTTAATATTTTGACAAAGTATATGTCATGTAATAATTGTTATTAAATTTAAGTATGAAACACACCCACAAAAAATTTATACATGAATTTTTAATTTATTTTATTACAGTTTCCTTTTGTAAAGCACAAGTGTCCCATCACTTTTGTGAGACACTGTATATACCATTTTAATCCATTTTGCGATTATCACTATTATAACTTTAAATATTTTGAGGGGCGTCTTTTCCTCTACGATAAAAAGTAAAAGAGAGAGAGAAAGAGAGTAGTTTATGGATTTATATATATTTATATTTTCCGAGAAGTATGTAAAATGTAAATTAATTTCAGTTATAACAGTTTTAAATGTAAAACTTTAAAATTAAGACTTCTTTTACGCATATATTTGTTCTAGCGTTTAAACTTAATTTTAAGCGAATTTCGATATTTTTCACAATGGTATTTTATTTAAAATTCAAAGTATCGTCTGAAATGCATACAAATATTTTTTATTCCATAATTTCTTCCAAATATTTCATTTTATATGTTATTCCATTTTATTCTGTAAAATATTTTATTCAATTATTAAAAAGTTTTGAAGAATAAATCGTATAAAATCTAAGTGGGTGAAAAAAAAAACAATATAAATAATTTTCCTGTGATAAACTGCTTGACAGGAAAAGAAGGTTGTAATCGTGAACGGTCAAAAAATACTAATAACATGAGATTAAAACTGATATGAAACAGGAGATACAAAAAAAAACCTGATAACAAGAGAAATATCACTTACAAAATATTTAGCTATTTCCTTTGAAACAATGAAATATGAGCTAAGATTTACAGTTTTAAAAGTATATATTATTTGCCATCTTTTCTGATATAAGTGATGTGATTCAATTTTCCAGTTTTATTTAACATAATACGATTACTTTTTTAATTTAAGACCTAATTAAACAAAAAACAGATATATAAAAGTGACTCTAAACCATTACAATCATCTATACATGAGATCAAATTCTAATTCATAAAATTTTACAACAGAGTTGAGCTCTAGAGCAATATATATTCAACACTAATCTCAATTGTATATCGCTAGGAGAAAGAAATTGATTGAAAACATGATG
>CM057819.1:106154557-106204557 GCA_030067965.1 Latrodectus elegans
TTAAATATTTCATAAAATAATGTTATTTTTAAGGAAGTTGACTAAATCTTTTTAATTTATTTATCTGAATGCTTTGAACTTAAGAAAGTTTCAACATGACACTAGAAATTTTTCATAGGAATCTTCATAAGCCCTTTTTCCCGTGTTTAATGTTTTGAGATTTCTTTAATCAATAGTGTATCTGATAAATTATTAAAATAAAATCTGAAAATTACTAAAATATTTGAAAAAGTTTTTTTACAATTAATATCCGCTGAAAACTATTAGATACTTTTCCTTTGTTGGACCAGGGCAGTTAAAGCTCTCATTTATTATTATTCTATGTCTTATATCAATTATTGATCATCTGATTAAATCTAACTCAAATAATGAATGTTAAAGAATAGCAAATGTAAATAGTATTTGGTCTTTTTAAAATTATCTTTTCTCTTAGTAAAATCATATTTTAAAACAAAAAAAATGGTTTGACTCCATATTTTTTTATTAGCACTTAAATCTAAACCAAAAATTTCTTCCGACGCTATTTATTGTTTTTAATTCTATGGGAAATTTAAAAGTGCGATACGTCTTTTTATAATTTGAGAATTCATCGAAAACCTTCAAAATGTCCCTTGTTTAAAAGACTGGTCTTTAATGCTGTTAGAAATTAAGCTATGAATTCTCTATATTAGCAATGTACATGGGGTTGTGGTCAAAATTCATATACAGATATATCATGTAGCAGAAATTCAGGTTGAACGCATGCCCTTAATAATCCAAAGCTTCCCTTTCCTGTAATGTTTTATAAATATTCATTGATATGAAACAACAGAAGCTAACAGTTATTTTATATTAGATTTTGTTAATACATTATTTTTTTTGTATTCCGGTAAAAAAGAAAAATATTTATTTTACTTTAAATATGAAGTGATTGCCGGATGGCAGTTTTCAGAGGTCCCTGGATCTGGCGATCCTTTACCCTCATTAGATAGCTGGTTCTTGGTTGGTGAGCTATAACTTGAATCTGATTGGCTTAAAATGAGTTTGAAATTTTAATGGACGGGACTATGGTTATTTCATAAAATTTATTTCAGAATTTAAGAAGCTATTGTTGATTAATTTATTATTTATGAGAATATAAATTAAATGAAACTAATAAAATAATAAAGGAAGATAAAGGAAATAGTTAAGGAATAAATTGAGAGAAATAAGAATATTTACATAAGAACAGGTAAAGATATTTACAAGAATTTATACACGCTATAATATTTACAAGGTATAAATTGGTCTGTAATACAATATATCTGTCTTTATTTCTTTTATTATATATTTTATGGATTTACATATACACGTGTATTTTAAAAAAAAATCTGTTTTTATATACATTTAGTATGCACACTTATATATGCATTTTTCATCATCATTTTTATTTTAAATAGTTTTTTTCCGACATATAGAATGAGATGTAACAAAAAAAAAATCCTTTTATCTTTTTAGTAGTCTTTTTTTTTTCCATACAAAGAAGTAGTAATCAAAGATAATTTTTTTTCTATTTACAGTTTATTTCATGGTGGTTGGTGAGGAAACTTTGGGCAATATCTGAGCAATGAGAGAGGATGCAATCTATTATGGGTACTTAGGTCATTATAGGACGGAAGGCTAATTATTGTTTCGTTACTAGTTTTATCAATATTTTTAATCACGCTTTACATTATTTTCGCGAAGAATTCTCTCAGGGTAGGGATTTTTAATTCTTGTCTGATTTTTTGGTTTCTAATGAACCAGAAGGTCTTAACTGCTCATCTGAGGACTTTATTTTGGAGAGTTTCCAGTATTTTAAATTTACTATCATGGGTGTAATCCCAGATAGGGCAGGCATTGGAAATAAGTGGTCGAAGATATGCTTTATAAATGAGCACTTTATTTTCCATGGAAAGTTTTGAATTTCAGTTGAAAAGTGGGTATAATGCAGCTGTTTGCCGTTTAAATTTGTTAATGCATAATTTGGATCAGATGGGGGTGCCATGTTAATTTTCTGTCGAAAGTTTCTCCTAAATATTTACAGGTTTGTGACCATGGTATAATTTTGTTATTGATCTTAATTACACTGAGTGGAAAAAGTCTTTTTTTGTTAAAAATTATGGATGCACTTTTATTTACATTTATAAGAATTTTCCATTTAACGAACCAGAGCTCAATCTGTTCTAAATGTTTGTTAAGCGATTCTGTGCTATATGATGTTTTCCTACCTTGTGCTAGTATAAATGTGTCGTCTGCAAAAAGGTGCAGGGAAGTTAGTGTTGATGTTGGAATGACGTTCACATAGATAAGAAAGAGTCTTGGTCCCAATTGGGACCCTTGTGGCATGCCAGCTAAGATTTGTCTATGTGTTGAGTATGTAGTACCAATGCGAACCTGGAACTTTCTTCCCAAAAGATATGAAATTAGTATTTTAATAAGTGGGTCGGGTAGACCAATATTAATGAGTTTGTGTACAAGTCCACCAATCCAAACTCGATAAAAAGCTTCGGCAATATCAAGCGAAACTGCTCCTGTACTTTTTTTTATGTTGAAATCCCTGGGTGAGGATTTCCCTTACTCTCATAAATTGGTGCGTTGTTGAATGTGATTTTCTGAACCCGTGTTGTTCAGGGATAAGAATACTATTGTTTTCTAAAAATTCATCTAGTCTATTTAGAATAATTGCTTCGGTTATTTTTGCTTAGAGACGGCAGTAGGCTAATAGGTCTATAGCTTGAGGGAAGGTAATTGTCTTGTTTTGGTTTTAATATTGGTACTATTACTGCAATTTTCCATTTTTGAGGAAAATACGTTTTTTTTAATATCTCGTTAATAAGCATCGTAACTTTGAATAATGTTTTGATTGGAATTTTCTTTAGCATTTTGTTTGTAATTCCTTCAATTCCTGGGGATTTATTATCCTTTAATTTCTTGATTATTGCCATTACTTCCGAAGGGGTAATGCTTTGTATGACTTGTGTGTGTGGTCTGGAGAGAAATCTGAGTATGTTGCTGACAACCAGATCTTCGGTTTATAGATTGTCGTGTAGGTGTCATTAGTGGTGAAATGTGTTTCAAAAACGTCAGCAATTGCTTCTGTTTTTTGTTTGTCTGTGTATGCAATTGTATTTTGGCCTTGAATGGGCGGAAAATACTGTGGTTTCTTCTTGAACATACTGACGGCCTTCCAAATGGATCGGCCGTGCGTATTTAATGATTCTAATTTTTCTCTCCATTTCTGTGAATTGTATGAACTTATCTTGGCTCTAAATTCGTTATTCGCTTTATTATATTGATTTTTTATTCGGGGATCTCTGCTAACTTGATATAGTTTCCTGAGTTTGTTTCTATTTGCTTTCAAAATTCTGAGGTAGCGAGGTAGGAGGTGAGTGGGATGGGAGGAGTGAGGTTTTTCTGATTCACGTTGCGCTGCAAGCAGTTCCGCCTCCAAGCGAATCGTCTCATTTTCAATTTCATCTAATGTGTTCGTATGAATTATATTAAATGGGTAGTTATTTAAAATTTGGTTGCATTTGATCCAATCCATGTTATAAAGTGTGGGAGTATTAATCAAACGAATATTAAAATCAAACTCGACCATGACTGGATTGTGATCCAAATTGATTTCCGTGATTGTATAAATTTTAGTGTTATAATTAATTCCTCTGATGAGTGCAATATCAATTGTTATTGCTGAATTAGCACTAAAATGTGTGGGTGTGTCAGGTACATGAATTTTTAGTTCGACTATATCAGCGAATTTTTTACTTATTTGACCTGTTTTGTTGTGTGACCTACAGTTCCATGCAGTGTGCTTTGCATTAAGATCTCCAAATATTAAAATATCATAGATTGTTGTAAGCATTGCTTCAAGATCCATGTTTATGTACTGATATTGTGGTCTAGGTTTAATATATGTGGAGCAGAATGTAATATGGGTAGGGTTGGCAAGGTCAATGTGACCAAAGTTGCCTCTATTGTAACTAATTTGTGTGTTGTGTTTTGGTAGTGTGGGAGACTATTCTTGATAAAATTAACTATCCCACCCCCGGCTAGGGTGGTATTTCTTGGGCGATCATTTCTATAGCATGCATATCCTAAGATGTGATTATTTACATTATTTGTTAGGAATGATTCCTGAATTAAGATTATATCTGGATTATGCACATTAACAAAGTCACGAAATTCGATCATTTTTTTCTAATAACACAGGAATTCCACGATAAAACTAGAAATCTCCGTTACATGGCACATATTAAGGGGTGTTATTAATTTGCTTAAACATATCCATGAGGACAAACATTTTATCCATTGGGTCAGTTTTAGACTGAATTCGTTTGATGGCTTCGGAAATATTAATTCCATTAAATACTTCTCTTATTTCTCTTAAGAGTGTGAATAAATCATTGAAGTCATTTTTATTTTGATTTTGTCCATTGCTTGGAACAGTTGTATCGGTTGAGGGGGGTGCGGGTTCGAGTGCCACGGTAGCGGAGGTTTCTTTATGACCAGCCACTATACTTGCGTATGATATCTCCTCTCTTGTATGGTTATTTTTAAATATTTTCGTTTTCAGTTTGGGTTTAGGGAATTTTTCACACCCCCGATAGCTTGCAGGATGGTTCCCATTTCAGTTGCAGCAGACTGGAGATTCTAGTTTTTTGTCCTTGGGACATTCTTTTGTATTATGTACTTCTGCACATTTCACGCACCGTGGTGCCATATGGCAGAAATCGCTTGAGTGGTGAAAACGATGGCAATTAAAACACTGCATAACTGTTTTGTTTCCCCTATAATGTTCTATGGTAGGGCTTGAAATATGACACAAACTTTTTAATTTAAATATAGCACTTATTTCTGGGCCATTGTAGAGTTAGACCAAAAATGGAGGTAGGGGTTTTCCATATCTCTGGCTAGTCATCCTGTTTACTACTTTAAATATATTTCTAACATGAAATTTTATTATTGGATTGGAATTTAAGTTTATTCTTAATCGAAAACTAAATTAAATCATAGAAAAATATTAAATAATGATATAAGTAATAATTACTTTCTAGTAATATATATAAAGCAATTGTTAAAAGATATAACAAGAAAGTTTGCTCACAAAGAAATATTTTATTCTATTTTAATGTTTATTGAGAGTGAAAAATCTGAAAGAATATAAATTGAAATTTCTTGGATCCATTTTTAGTTATTCTTATTATTTTAGTGTGTGTTTCTTTCTAAAATTTCTTTTTTTTTATTTTTTATACATACAATCTCAAAGTGCACCATAAATATACAACAAGGAACTTATAAATAGCCAAATCAACAAGCACACTACCCAAAATTAGACTAGAGGTTACAAGGGACAAGATTTCTTATCACACTATGAATTTTTGAAGCTATGCACATAAAGTAGAAGCCACAAAGTGTTGCTGTAAACAAATTTATAAGATCAATCAATCAACCTTTAATCACAATGTTTACTATGTAAACGATGATTCATCATCATCAGGATATTTCCTGCTGTTTATTAATTTTTCTTTTTGAATATAATGCGAGATTAACGAATATGTAATTTTTTAACTTAATTATTTGAATGATTTAATATTTTTTTGTATAGTTGATATGAACAATTATGAAAATTTTATAATTGAAGGTATCGGAAACGAAGTTTTGATATTTGTGACAGGACTAGTAACGGTTTCCCTATTTTCCTTTTTCATTTATCAAAGGTAAGTTTAGCTAAAATTTTTTGAATTACTAATAAAATGCATAAATATATTTTGATTACATCGAATTTTTGTGTTGTCTTCAAAAATATACTATTTTCTATTTTAAGCATTCTAATCTGTAAATAATTTATCCGTTCTAGTATTTATAATTTCTATTCTTTATAAATAGTTGCTAGCAATTAGCGGCCAAAATTTGTTATTTATATTTTATTTTCTAATCAGATCATTAATGAGATTTGATACTAAATAAAATATTTCTGAATGTCAAATCAACTTAAATTAATATTTGAAAAATTATAGTAATATTTCCAGAATGTTTTTTGTCTTATATTTAGTCTTATATGTTGGTAAAATTTATTATAAACTTATAATTTAATGTAAAATAAATACTATCAGGATAAATAAAAGCCAGACTATTTATGTAACTTATTCTCAAACTAATTAGTTTTAATGTGAAAAGGATTTCCTGTACTGATTCGTTTCCTTAAGGATTTCAAAAATTCATATTAATAGTTTGAAAACACCAATACAATAGAAAAACTAGTATTTTTTTATTATTATTTAATTATTTGCTTGTTTTCATCCTTATATGATTAAGAAAGGAAAAGTTAATAACACTGTAGATTTAATATAATCTGAATTTTCAGCTATAAATAATGCAATGCATATTAGGCTTACTAAACTATTTCATGCATTTAATTATTATATTGGTATATATTGAATTATTTATTAATTATTAAACTAAGTCAATCAAATTTGCTCATATGTGCAAAATCTGAGAAACAAACTTGTAGAGAAATAAAAAATGATAATTTTGAAATTGTGAACTTTTGTTTATCAAAATATTAGAAAGTGTAAAATGCTTATTTGTAATGAGTAGAACACATATTATAAATACACATAGTTAAATATAATATGGGGCAATTAATAATTTATCTAAAAAAACATTTTTAGCACAATTGTTCATTAATTTTAAATCGAAAATGTGTTGTTAAAAATGCAATAAAATCTTACAGTTAGAAATAAAATTTGTTTTAAATTGTAAAATCAGTATAAAAATATCAGTTTTACCATTAAATAAGTACAAAGCAAAGGTGTATTTCCTTTTAAGATTTTTTGGTTTTACTTATAATTCAATAATTGAAATAAGTTTGCAAAAATAAGTTAGAATATCCAGATCTATCGTAAAATAATTTTTGTATATTTTCAGTAAAGATTTCTTAGATACAGCTTGTATTTGTTACATTTGATTTAGTTTTTAATTCTGTTTAAATTTAATTTTTCAGATCACTATATAAGATATAGTATATTTAAGATATATAGAAGATTCTATAGTATATAAGTTTATTTTTTTTCAAGAAATATATTATTCAAAACTTATGCTTCTTTCCTTGTAATCTATAGTTGTAACAACTAACAATCCAAATTTGTAACCATTCCTTAAATGTTTAACTATTCTGAAAAACATTAATTTTCTTGTAGGTATTTGAGTTCTAGATTTTCTTCACATAATCAGCATATACGTAATGAAGAGCCACAGTTGTCTCAAATGAGTGATCGATTAATAGAGGGGACTGATTCTAATATGAACCGACCACATTATTATGGTTCTGATCAACAATGTCCTATTTGTTTGAATGAACCACGTTTTTCAGTTGAAACAAACTGTGGGCATCTCTTTTGTGGTAATGCTTATGAAAAATGTTCTTATAGCATTAAAAGTTATATATTTGAAATAATCTGGTATGACAGTAACATTTTTGTACTTCCAATTTAAAGATAAATGGTTGCAAAATATTAATTTCATAATTGCAAGAAAAAAATTTATGATTAGTGCTTTGAATTAATCATTAATGAAATTGTGATTAATTCAAAGCACTAATTATCATTATAATGTATTATAACATCACATTTTATAATAATTTAGGGTTTAATGAAATGATTATTTTATTTAGCTTATTATGTCATCAAATTGATTTCACTACATGAATTTCAAAATCTTATTTTCATTGGTTATCTATTAGTAATACATTATCAGTTTTAATTAAATATTACTAGTTTGATACATGTTAAATAATAGTTATATATTTTTTTCCTTAAAGTGATTAAACGTGTTATTTAAAGTAATATGATAACTATTGAAAAAATTATTGTAGAGACTTTCCAATCAAATTTCTGTGTTTCCCAATGTAATGATTATGTCAAACATTAATTTTTAATAGTTTAATTGCTTAAACAGTTAAAATTAATCAAAGCTCTTTTTATGTAATTACTTTCTGTCTCTTATGCCATAAATTCTGGCTTTGAATCATGAAATCATGTTCAAACTTTCATTGCTGAGCTCATATTTCTTGTTATAATTCTTGCCTTCAAATTATTCAGTATAGAAGAAAAGTAAAATAAATGCTTTCAGTTTTGCCATGTAAAGAAAATAATTTAAAGGAATTTGTTATTAGACAATTTTTATTATTAAATTAAATGTCTAAAAAAATTGAGATATTAATTTAAAGATTTCCTACATACTTGCTATTTTTAATTGATTATTGAATAATCAGAATAAAATCATATGCCTATTGATACATTACTTAAAATCCTTATGAATTCATAATTAATAATTCAATCATTAAAGGAAGTATGTCAAAAATTGTTTTGGTTTTAGTGCAATCCAGTGAAATAAGACTTGCAATTATTCTGTTAGATATTTTGTAGCATCATTGCATTATCCTTTAGTTTTGAATTTAGAATACCACTTAATTTTGAACTTAGGTTCACTTAGTTTTGAATTAAGAACACCCACATAGTTTGTGGAATTTTGGATATTCACTTACTTTACTATCATTCTTATGTCAGTGAGGTTCACTTTTCTTTTTCTTTACATTGATTAATAATTTAACAATATTATTAAAGTTTTGACTTTTAAAAAAAAAAAAAAAAAAAGATAAGGGTGACATTTCAGCTTTAAATACTCATTAAATATTTTAAGATTTTTTCCCAACAAAATCTAAATATGGAATAAATTAACTATTTATGGATTTATATATTGCCTTCAACTGCTAAATAAAAACTAATGATTTTATTTTTCCAAGCTATTTGAACTGAATGTATAACTGAAGAAAAAATGTCCACATCACAGACAAAAAAGAAACTTTCTTTTACTCAATCTACAATCCTATACTTCAACTATACAGGACTGTGCATTGTTAAATAGAACAAACCTATACTGTTCTCACTTACTCACTTAGCTGTCAGCAGAATGTTTAGTGCTCTCACCTTCAGTTCATGGGTTCAAGTCTACCTCAGGCTTGAATATGCATAGTCATTCAGAATGTACTTTAAACTATAGGTCTCAATCTAATTAGATCTTCTGACCATTGAGTGATATATATATATATATATATATATATATATATATATATATAATCATTATTATAATGATTAAAGCAATTCAATTAATTTAATATATATATATTAAATGAATTGAATTGCTTTAATCCTTTTACTTTTTATTGGAATTATTTAACATTCTCATCAACTCAAAACTCATTTTGAATTAAAAAAATTATAGTAGTAATTCATGTCTATTTTAAAATTACATATGCTCAATTTTAAGAATATTGAATATCATTGACTGACATGAAATTTTATAGGCATTATATTTATAATAAGTGTTTATAATTTACAAGAAAAATTTACACCTCTTACTTAACCTAAAACTTTATTACACTTTCATAAATCAGGTAAAAAGTTTTCTGATATCATTGAATTGAAGTTGACAGAAAAATAGATAGCTTTGAACGAACATCAGCATTTTATAAAATGTAATTTTTAAAATTTTTTATTCAACTGTTTTTATTAATTCTTAAATAGACTTGCTTTGAAGATTAATGCACATAAATGTTTATAATAAATTATATTAAATTTATTGCTTAATAGGACTAGGAATTTTAACTGAAAGCTAGAAGAAATAGTTTTAAGGAAAATGATACTCAGATATAATACTTTCTGAGCATATTGTTTTTCAAAAATAAAATTAATAATTTTACTTTATTTCCTTCATAAAATATCCTGTTGTACCTAATTTTCAAAAACTTTCAAAATTGTATGTTTTTGCGATATTTCTTATTGAAACAATACCTTTTATTTTTATCCTTCACCAAATGAAATATATTTAAATATAAAAACTAATTTCTTTATCAAAGAGTAATTAAAAATGTTAAGTGCAAATGTACTATAAAAATGAATATAAATTTATTTTTCCTCTCTATTTTTTGGATAATGATACTTTTGCTACTTTAAATTTTAATCATGCATTTGAGAAAAAATAATTGTTGTTCATAAAAATTAAATATTTTATTAATTTCTAAGAAAGTTCTAAATTTTAATAGAATCTGTGTTAAATTATATGGTATAAAATTGAATTTTTATATATTGTACTGTAATTATGTATTAATTTATATTACAATACATAAATATCTACATTTGTAGATATTTATGTATTGTAATATAAATTATGTATATAATTTTTTCATTGATACATTACATAAATTTCTGTTATATTTAATAAAATTCTTTATTTTTGATTTGTTTTATGAATTTTATTTAATATTCTTATAGCACAATGTATAATTACTTATTGGAGACATGGAAATTGGATAGGAGCTATTCGATGTCCAGTCTGTCGCCAAATGGTAAGAAATTATTTTTAAATATTTTTATTACTTTTTATATCAAGTTCAATGCTTTCATTTTTATTGATTATCAATGAATTTCATTATTTTGTTAAATAGAGAATAATTTTAAAAGTAAATTCAATTTGAAAAGTAATTAAGAAAAATAGTTCAAATTTTCATTCTTTATTTCCTTTTGAAATTTACAATTATTTTATTCTTTATTAAAAAATTTCTTTTCTATTCAAAGTGTATTTGCTGTGCATATATTTATGAGGATATGTAAATGAAATATTTTACCTCCAAATGAAAAGAACATCTGTATATACTGTAAAACATTAAAAAGTCTGTATTATTTAATAGAAAAAAAGAATTTTTAAATTGACCTTAATTCAAAGTATTAAAGCTTTCTTGCAAAATTAATTTTTTTAGGAAAATGATTTTTTTAAAAATAAGTTCTAAAAAATATTTTTAGTAAATTTTAAGAATAAATTTTAAAACAAAATTATATTTAGTATAAAAATCTTTTACTAAGAATAATACTCATATACAATAAACTATCACAATTATATGTGCAATACATTTTGAGTAAAAATTATTTGATATCTTAAATATAACATATCATTAAGGAGAATTTAAAATGTCACAAAAATTCAGTTTTAAATTTAATGTCACATTTCATTATCTTGCAAAATATTTTTATATAGTTATTACTGATTGATTACACAATGTATTTAAGATATGTTAAGTAATTTAAAAGATTTTATTTAAATAATATTTTCTAGCCATTTTATTTATATTAAAATGTTATTTAACAAGATAACACTAGCCAAAATTAAAATTCATTTAATAGATACACAGCCAACTTATTTTCTTGATAATTACTGAAGAGATTTTAAAAAATTCTTAAAATTTCAATAGTTAAATCAGTAATGTGCTCATCAACAAATTTTGTTAATAAAAATGACAAAAAATATCGCCATGTCTTTAATGAAAAATACAAATAATTATTTAAAATGCTGTCTAAATTTTACAAGTCCTTCATATGCAAATTTTGTATTATTATTTTAAGTGATAAAGGTAGAAATTTTTGTTCACTAAATAAAATACCATGTAAAAGGCTAATTTTTTTAAACACAGAATCCTAAACTAAGTGAACTGAATACTAAAAAGAAACTTAGAATTTCATGATTGATATAAGGTCAGGTGCAAACTAGGAGAGAATTCTCTAGTGAAAACCAAGCTAGACGAATTTCTCAAGAACAAACAATAACGTCATTTCATTTGACTATATAACATCATTGTTCTGTTAAACAAATGAAACTATTTGCATCATATTGAATTCTTATTTACACTTTGACTGATGGGAATATCAGTTGTGAAATTATGATTATAAATATATCTGAGATGTATACATAATTTATTTATATTACATACATAAATTTAAAATGTGTAATTTCTTGACTTTTTTTTTTTTTTTTTAAGTATTGAAAAGTATTATTTTTTTAGCAAAACTAGAGTATATTTCATAATCTAAATTTACTCAAACTCATTGAATTACATCATTGCTTTGAACATAATATAATTGTATTTTTAAAATAAATATTTAGGATAATTTTTCATTATATAACTATAAATCTTAAAAATAAAAATAAATAAGATTCTTTAAATAAATGGTAAATAAATTATATCAAAACATTTCAAATAGTATTAAAATATTTTACGAAAAACAAAAAATATATAAATGCATAATGCATTGCTGAATCTTTAAAAATCTAAACTAATCCTGCAAAAATAATTGCTATTAATTACATATATATAATTCCAAAAAATATTTATATGCATATATGCAAAAATTTTTACATTAATTTGGCTCAGCAATATATACATGAATTGTTAATAAATATTATTTTAATTAATACTAAATTTTTTAAAATTTACTATTGAAATTATTTTATTAAAAATCTATAACACTTAAGCAACCTCAGCAACATAAAAAATATACCAAAATTACTGTTTCAGTTACATATATTAAACACATAAGAATCAATGTTTTCAATAATATTAAATAAAGTATATTTAAATGTAGAATATGTCCTTGAGTGTATTTTATTTAATCTAATTTAAAGATACATTTAAATATGAAAGAATAATATTTTGAATTTCAATTTATTTCCTTCTCATAAAAAGATCCATGTCTAGTATTAATACAAATTACAATCCATCTCAGATTTTTCAAATGTTTTGTAAAACAAATTACTTATTTCCCAGAATTATATTTGTCAAAATAATTTCTATCTGTTGAATCCCACACTATATAATTTCATAATATTAATAAACTTTCTAAAATTTTATAAAAATTTAATTTTTAATAAGTAATTAAAGTAATATTTTAAGCTCAAAAATTAATGTAATGACCTTTGTGAGGATTTATCATGAATTAATCTTCATCATAAAAATATTTATAAAAGTTAATTGCAAATATTATTTCAAAGGGAGAAAAAAAAGGAAAAGGTAAATAATTTGTTTTGTCCTCGGTGTCCTACCAGATATTACTAACTTTCTGGAAAACTTAGTTTCTCTTATAACGCCTATTTTATGACGTCACTTGTTCACTAGAGTTTTGCAGGCATCAGTTTTCTGTCGAATTCTTCCTCGTTTGCCCCTGACCTTAAGATCATGACTACATCACTTTTAATTCTCATTAGTAAACATGCATGATATCAGATTACTTTTCATCTACGTCACATATAATTAATTATGACATAATGCATGGTAATTACAATATATTGATGAATTTGCTGCTTGACTTCAAATCTTGATCTTCGAGCGGTAGCAAACAAGGTGAATCTTACTATGAAATGTATTGTATGAAATGTTGTCAGAGTTCATTTTGCTAATAAAACAATTCCTTAGTTAATAACCAAAGCATCGGTTTGAGAAGCCATTTTCCATTTATTCAAGCCTATTAACACTAGAAAGGAAGAAAAAACAAACTGAAATGAAAAAGGCAAGATAAAGCATCCACTTTATGGTTGGTTAGTTTAAATCAGCAAGGACAATTTAAATTTTTATAAGTTTCATAAATTAATAGATTTCTAAGATTAGGTTGGGGCAAAAAAATGTTTTTGAGCTTTAGGCTTATAGCTTGCATTGAGTAAGATAATTTTTGAATTTAGACCTAACAAAAAGTGATGGATTGAATATTGAAAAATTGATTGAAAATCAATATGATGATGCTCACCAAAATACTTTCTCTCAGTGCTTCAGAATTCCTCATCTGAAATAGGTTGAAATGTGACTGAAATCTTGTCTTGAAAAATCTTGTAATTAGGTTGAAATATGGCTTTAACTTGTACTCCAAGGATGTTGGTTATCTTGCTTATTTACAACTTTGTTTGGGCAGTTTGTTTCAAATAGAAGAGTTTACGTTGGCGGGTATTTTGAATTTGTATTATTTACTTGTGCTTCTTTACAAGCTGTATAGTTCCTTGTTTTAAACTGCAAGATTTTTGGGAATAGATGCAGTATCATCAATGGTAAATAGGAAAATGAAGAACTTTGTAATATTTTCCATAATTAACTGAATATGTAGTTGTGTTGAATCTTCGGCACAGGTTCCATAAAATCCAGGGTTCTAAATTCTGAATTTTTTTGGCAATGTAGAAATGTTGCCAAGATGACGTATTGTGATGTGTACGATGATGATAATAATAAATAGTAGGGCTGCCAATATAAAATTTACTGCATAATTTTTAAAGGTTTTCATCTCTATAACATAATAAAACCAGGTTGCCAGATACATAAGAAAATGCGCCAAAAAAATTGCCAAACTCAGAATTTGGCATCCTGGATTATACGGCACCTGTGCCGAACCTTAGAAAGTAAATAATCTTGAAATATTTAACTTTCGGAATCCACAAATTACAAATCGTATAAATCATTTCAGGTCTTCACTCATTTTGAATCCATAATAAAAATGAACATGGTATAAAAAAGAATAAATAAAAATTAAAATAATATAAATAAAAGAACAGAAATACTCATTGTCAATCAAATACAAAACCAAAATCAGACAATAATTTCAACATAGAAAAAGAGAAAGAGAACTTAAAATAGTGACAAAATTGTCCAAGTTCAAATTTATGTATTTCACAATATAGAACAATTCCTGGAATTCTAAATTGAAGTTAGGTTACGACGTAAAAGTGGTTTTGGAGCTTTATGCTCATAGGCTTATAGTTTGCATTGAATAAGATAAAGTTTTTTTTTTCCCCTTCAAAATTAATAATTGCAATAGTTATAAGCAGTCACTTTTGAATAATAAGACTAATGCCTTGTTTATGTCAACCTGTATTTTGTAATTATGCTTAAATTATAGTAAACGGTTTTTTAGGAAAGATGTGTCAAAAAATTTGCTTGTTTACCATAAAAATTTGTGATGAACTCAATTATAGGAAGATAATAAAAAAAGAAGAGAAAGATAAAGAATCATATTTATGTAGAGAGAAATTCAAGTTAACTTATAATATTATTGATTTATTTTAAACAGTGAGAAAATTTTAACTCTGAAAATCTAACTACTAATTCAACATAAAAAATAATTGTCAATTTTCTATTGACAAATGACAGCAAGTATACTGGAATTCACCAGTAAAGGAAATTATTTTATATTAAAGCAACAAGATTTCATTTATCACTATAACCTATTTTTTTAGGAATTCTGTAGGAGAGTGAATTACTGAGCTCAATTTTATCTATGCAAATTATTGGTTATTTATCTATTTCAAAGATGTATTAAAACCAATAATGTGTATGTCTACTTATTTGGTGTGCACTGAAATACAGAATATAAGATCATATATATTACTACAATATATTTCTATGTATTTTAAAATTACAGATGATAAATTATTTTGATAAATTTTGAAATTTTGTCTGCAAAGTGATACTTATATCTAATATTAGTAAAATCAATTACATATGTGTTATACTTTAATTTTAATTTGTACTTTTTCATTAATATTTCCAAATTCTAGAACTTCAAACTTAAAGGAATGTTTTTTTTTTTTTTTTTTTTTTTTGTAGGTTACTGTTCTAATAACCTGTTTCAGAGAAGGTGTTGATGTTGATTCCGCAGAAAGGACTCAATATCAATCAAGTGTTAATGAATACAATCGTCGTTTTTCTGGAGAACCTAGACCTGTAAGTTAATTTTTTTTAAATAAATTTTGGAGTCATTAGATGATAGTTTAGTAATTGTAGAATTTTAGTTTGTGCTGTTCTTAATTAAATTAGTAAATTAATATCATTGCTTAATGAGCTAAATCTTGAAAAAAAATTACTGTTCTTAATTTGTATAAGTTAGTTTTGATTGGACATTGTCTGTTCAGTTTGTTGTTTCTAGTCATAAAATCATTCAGAAGGTTTAAAAATAATCTCTTGATTTAATTATGACAATTGATTTCAGAGAGTAAAAGAATCTGAAATTACAGCTTAACAAACATACTCCTGTTACTTGTAATAGTGTCTATCTGTAATCTGTAAATATGAATTTAAAAAACTAGTGTACAGATTACATGCTAAACATTAATAGAGTTTCTGTAAATATCGAAAGTCAATAATAGACTTTCTTCCCCTTTTAAAGCTAAGTGACAAAAGTGGTAAGGAGGACATTAAATATTTTAATATAAATAAGAGACTTTTTCATTAATTGAAAATTTTATAAAGATAGCTGTTTAAAAGCCATATTTTTGGCTTAATTCTATTTTATCTCAACAATTTTGATTGATCACATAAACTATATAAAGCGATACTAACAAAAAAGCTTATTGCACAAAACACGGACAATAGATGATAATAGAACACACGAGGACTTGCATGCATTCCAGAAGCTTCTAATATGGATACTGACTTATCTATTGAAGTGAAATTATTGAACTACACTGAAGAGAGCCAAAACATTCACCCCTCCACAGTTTGAGGTCATTTAGATTTTGTGGGAGACACTAATACAGTAGGAATGAGATATAATTTATTCCAAAGCACTCCTGTAAATGTGTTTCATGGAAAAGGCTGTTTACCTTAGAGACTTTGACAGAACACAAGTTGTGATGATCTGAAGACTTGAAATAAGTCTTTTGGAAATTGCATCATTCTTTAGTTGTTCCCATGCTGTCCCTGTGAGTACCTATCCCAACTGTATGAATGACAGGAGTAGCAAGCTCAAAAGTATTGGACGTCCACATGTAATTAACAAAACAGGATGTCAGAATTATCCTTCATAAAATAAGGTTCCTGTTAAATATCACAGGCTCATATGCATCAAACCACTTCTACTTTGCACTCAGTCTTCAACAGAGCCATTCATATCTATGAGCCTATCACTTATCTTATTTTACTAAGTGAAACAACTTTTGAATTTCTGCGTTAATGACCAGTAGATGCCAACAACACAGCACCTGCTATTCCTCTCCCCATTGTTTATCCACTAAGTATAAGTACTCATAATGATTGCTTGCAAACAGACAAAGGCAGTTTTGAAGATAGTCTTTCAGTCTTTGGGCCATCCCCATGTAAAATTTGCTTAGATAAGCCGTCTTTCCTATGATACACATAAGAGATCTCAGAAATAATACTTCACATTCTCTGTGATAATTTATGCATCATTCCCACTAGATCAAAGGAACCACAATGTCAAACATACATGATGGTCATAATATTTTGGCTCTTAAGTGTACATGTATGTAAAACCATTAAAGAGCAGTTGTTGTTGCACTAGCATGCTTCCCTATCCATCAAGGGCTGGAGGTAACCTAGTGGTTAGGGCATCGGCCTTCTGTCCAGGACTGGGTTCGATTCCCAATGCCACCAACAACCTACCAAGTGCATACCATATATGCTTGTTAAATCCCTTTAATTGAAAGCCCTGTGATCTGTTGAGCAGTTACCATGGATGTTATGGTTTGGAGAAAATTTCCTCTTACTCCAGATCAAAGTCAAAATTGTGGGAGTAAATCCTCTGGTGGTGCAGTCTATCAGAGGAATCTTAAAGTCATATTTTCACCTTCGTGGTGCTCTGATTAAAACGAAAGGCACACCCTTTTTGACTTAATTTCATGATCATTGGTTAACGAGATTGGCTTGTCCAAATGTCATAAGTAACAACATAACCATTAACATTCATAAAAACCAAGTTGATAAAATGTCATTGTGCCATTTTTATTCAAAATTGAAAATTACCATATTGAAAATAAAATTCTAAATTCATTTATAAAATGATTGTCAAAAAATGCTTGATAAATTTTAACAAGAAAATTCATTGTGTTCATTATATAGGCCAAAAAGACTAATTTAAAATCGTTTTGCAATCTGGTGTATTTTTATCCAATTTTTTCTAATTTATATACATATATTGCCTCTCAAATATAAATTATTTTTCTAATTTATATACTATAAAAAGCACTTGTTATTCAATAAAAAGTTCAATTTTACTTGTATTATGTACTATTTTACTTAATTGTAATATAGGAAATACAAAATAATTTTTCTTTATACTTAATATATTATACACAAAATTCATAAAATGACAAAATATTTTCACAAGTATTTTACATTTTTTCCATACAATACTAATGAAATATATAGGAATTCGTGCAATAAAATAATATGTTTAATTACATTTTCCAATTATTCTTAGCCTTATACATAACAATAAAACTATATATAGTTGTAAATGTTTATATTAAAAATAAAAACATAATTGATAAATTTTGCATTGTTAATGAATTGCAATTACAAGAATCAATTAAGCATGTAATTAAAATAACAAAAAATTACTTTGTTTACATTCAAATTTATCAATTATGTATTTTTTATTATAGTGGATGGATTATGTGTGGGATTTACCTACACTTTTACGACATGCTGGTGCAGAGTTCTTTTCATTTGGAGGTATAATGTACATGTTTCGACTGCGAATATTGCTGTGCTTTGTAGCCGCCCTCATGTACCTCATCTCTCCACTTGATATGATACCAGAAGCAGTGTTTGGAATTTTAGGCTTGCTGGATGACATGTTTATTTTATTCTTAATTGCTCTGTATGTCACAGTGATATACAGACGATTTTTGGCTTCCCAATGGCAACACCAATAATAAATTAGCCATTCATTAAATAATATATGTGATATGTCAATGAATAATTCTTAAATGATTTTATTTGATTCTTAATTTTGAATGCCAATCTTGACATTTCGGGGCGTTATGATAAGGCTCTCTCCCATTAAACTTTATTTTATGTATGTTCAGTGTTTTGTGATATGAGACAAGCTTATGTTTTCTTCGCCTAGTTTATAATTACTTTTGTTGAAAATACAGACTTTGAAGACTTTATTTAGAATTATTTGATATTATTGAAATATATGATCTCAGTAAACTTATTTGACTGTGGACAAAAAATGTGTCAATAGTTTATAAAATACATATACATTGTTGATTCTGTGCTTATAACATATTTTTCTGAGTCCTAGCTACTATGTAGCTTTGAAAAATAAAATTTGATCAAATCTGTATATATATTATTTTTTTAAATAAAAATATTATAATTCTTTGCCTGGTTTTTTAAATTTCTATTGATATTTTTTATAAAGTGTTAGTCAAGTATCCGGAATTGAAAATTATAGGTTGGAATAAAAAAAAATACGCTTTTTTTTTCACACATCTAATCCAAGTTCAAAAAATGAGTTTTCATATTATTCAACAATTTGTTGATGCAATCAGCCAGCTGTGGCACACCAGAAACAATTCTCTTTTTGGTTCAGAACTAAACTGTTAAAATATATGACTAAGTAAAAAAATTATCTCATCATTTTTGTGAAAAATTGATTTAAAAAATGTGGTAAATAATGTAACCAATGATGTGATTTTATGCTTTCATTTTGTTAATTGTTACCAAAATTTAAAAGTTATATCGTTGATTTCACAACAAAAACTGACAGTCATAAGCATTTTTACTTCAGTAACATTCATCAAGTTCCACTAAAGAAAACTATTCGACAAATATCATTAATGAAGCTTATAACGGATGGCAAATCCTTTAGTAAATATTTAAGAACTAAAAATGCACTTCACAATGTTACTTGTCTATATGCATTAATCTTAACAATACAAGCTAAAAACCAAATGATCCTTTAGTTTTCTTTATTTTATATAAAACATATTGACTTTTTATAATCAATTTACAGTCATGATTTAATTTTGTTGATTTAAAATGTACACAATTTAAAACAATTTTCTTAATTTTGAATAAAATTAACAGAATTGAAAAATTAGAAAAGTTATGGTAAATAGTAAACTAATTCATGTGGTGGGTTTTTTTTTTTTTTTTTTTTTTTTTTTTTTATTTGCATGATACTGTTTTTGTTAGTTTTTTTTAATTTATGGAAATTTATATAAAATTTTAGATATGACTTTCTTACCATTGTAATTAAACATGAAATAGCTTTCACCAAACATTACTTAATAATTAATAGAAATTATACATTCACACTACTATCCTCTATTTTTCATTTATAATATATAATGAGAATAAATAGGTAGTGTTTACACTTTAGTGTTTTTCATAAATTTGCAAACACAAACATTTAAAAAGTAAATATTTGATTATTTTGGATCAAGGCTTTTATGTCATATAAAAAGAATTTTAATCAAACTTAATTATTCAAAATTGCATGAGCTTATACAGCAATTAATCTTGAAATAAACACATCTCCTAAGTTGAAATCACATCTCACATTTTTTTCTGTGGCCAGTGTTACATAGGATGCATGGAAGAAATAACTTAATTGAAATTATACTCATCACTACTTAAACATACCTTCAAATTCTGCAGTTTAATCTCGCATAATATTGCTAGGTGTAAAATTAGTCCTACATTTTTAACATGTTTTGCAAATTCTTCCCTCCCTCTTTGAACTTGAATAGTTTGCATTTTCTGATCAGTGTTATTTATGCACAACAAACTTTAGAATATTTTTAATACTCATAGTTAATTTTTTTTTAAATACAATAAGTAAAAAGTTATCAAACAAGTAATTTCAATTTCACGATAAATGTGGCTTTTATGCCAACAGATTGTAAATTTGATTTAAAGATAAGATTGAAAAACCATTTTCCATTATAATTTAGTATAAATCCTTAGCTTTATAAATCTCAAACCAATAGAATTAGTAAATATTTCATCAGTCAGTATTTCTTTTAAATTCAAAATGTGAGTATTGCAGAGAAAAATAATAATTAGTGTATGCAACATCGCTATGCGACTACCCATAAATTTTGCTATAAAAATATTTCATCAGATGTTTAAGAAATTTAATTAAGAAGTTAATTCATAATTAACGTTTATTGGCTCTCATATTGCCTTTAAATGCAGAGATTTAAAACTTGCTGAACAATTCAATTAAGCTTGTACTAAATATCAAATAGAATTATATAAATAATTAAATTTATATAAAAAAATACAAATTATCATACTAGATATATATTTCAGTATTCAAATTAATCCTTTAACAATCAAGTTATTTTGAAGGTTTGGGTATATAAATATTACTAATAATTTGGGAATATATATTTGCATCCTTTGAAATTTTCAGTTACGTGTTGCCTTCTGTTGAACTGAATATAAATTTCTTTGGATATAATATAAAACTTTATATATAAATATTTGAATATAGTAAAATGATGGACTCAAAAAAAATTATCCCAAGTCGTACTCAGGCATAACATATTGGAACACCTAGGCTGTGCCCAAGATTATTTCAGGCATGACAGTGAAAAAGTCCATTGATTTCAGATATTTTCCTTTAATTATCTCCCATTAAAAATGTACCAATCACTAGCTAGATGATTTTTAATTTTCACAGTAAATATATTTATTATAACAAACAATTAAAATTTTTTATATTAATAGTTAAAAATAAGTTATCTAGTCACTTTCAGCCATTGTTAAAAATTTAGTAGGAATAAATGCAAAATAATAATTATAAAATTTCTTTTTCTAATGAGCATACGTGGAAAATATGTTTATTTAACCCATAAAGAAGAAGAACTCATTGATCTTGAACATTATTTATATTTTGTACACTTATTACAAAATGAGAAAGTAAAACGTGTGACTTCAACAATATAAATATATTTCTTAAATTAAAAATGTCAGCTGTTGCAATGGCTGTGTAGGTTCAAAAAGCCAAATAATATCAGTCAATCTTTCAGTGAGAAGAAAAATTGTCAAAAATAAATACAAATTAATTGAAAGCTTATTTCTATTTTATCCTCCAATACAGCAGCTCACTCTTTCTTGGGTACGAAATAAGCTTATGTATTCAATAGTTTGTAATGAGCACGTAAATTCATCTTTCTTCTAAAGTTAAAGTTTCTTTAGGATAAAGCTTTAATTCTTCTAATGTGTCCTTTTCATTCAAAGTAGTGAGCTAGAATAAAAGGAAAATTTATAAAAATGAAATAGTATATAATCAATTCAATGCACAAAAAAATGTTTAGCATGTGATAAAAAAGTTTAGTTTACAGATTTAAAACTAATGAAATTAATATATAAAATAATGTAACAGGAATAAAAAATATTGTTTTGTAATAAAAAATAAAATTGATTAAACCATAAATAATTTTTAATTATATATCTATAATCTAAAATATAGATAATTTTAAAGGCTCAGAATATACTTTTAAAATTGAGATAAAAAACCTTAACTAGAATAAGATTCAAAGATGCATCAGTAGAAATCAAAATTACAGAAATTTAGAATTAGTTAAAGATTCAATGATTTTGACCATGTGTTTCAAGATAGAGGGCAAATTTGATAAGTCCAAATGTAAAAATCTGGCAAACTATTATTCAAAGTGTTATAGCAGTCTAATGCATGTAAATAAGTGAATTTAAAGCAAATATAAATAAATTCCTTTTTAGAATATGGTTTTAATTTGTTTTGACATAGAAGTGTTTTTATAAATTCTAATAATCTAAATTGTTCTCTTTTTCCAGATCTTTTAATTAGCAAAATATAAAAGTTAGCTATAAGAACTAATTGATATTCAATTTAAAGTTTTGTTTTGTTTAAATAAAAATTAATTATTTCCTGAAATAACAATCTAGACTTTACTTTTAGTAATTCTGATAATTTTGAATACCTTTTACATGAGATATATATATATATAACTTACACTATTATCTAATATATCGGTCTTATAACATCTACTGAAATGAATGTACAAAAAAATCACAATGATTTAAATTCTTAAACTGAGAAATTATTGTATGTTTTACTCTAAGTCATCATGATGTCTTCCAAACTCTTCTGGACATCTAATGTAAAGCAAAATATAAAGAATAAGTTGTAGACAAAAAATAAAATTTACTCAAAAGTCAACATTTTTTACGAAGTTTTAAACGAAATAACACTAAGGACGAAAATTTGTGAGTGCGAAATGATGATATCCTAACTGGATAAATAGTTAAAATAAAAGGAAATTATGAATTTTACTAGCATTTGGAGGTAATTACTTTTCCATTTCCAGCGTTATATCGTATTTCGATTCCAGGAGCACAATTCTCTTGATTAGATGTTTCAGTGCTATCTTGGAAAAAAAAAAAATCATCTTTTGTTGGATATTAGTCTGTTGCTGAACACAAACATTTCTGGACAAAGAACACCGCTAATGAGAAATACACTTCAACACAAATTTTTTCAAAATTGTAATGTGGCAATAGACTAAGAAGTTACAACAAAGCTTGAAATAAAAACATAGCTTTTTTTTTTCCATAGGTACAAGAATTTCTCCCAGAAGTTTTAAGTCTCAATAGCATCTTTCAGTTATGTTTTATATTCCTTATTTTTCTGATACATTTAATGATTTTTAGTTAATGAAATGGATATAAAAATCAATATCCTTTAAGTAATTTGATTCTTCTAACATTTTTAGTTTTTCATCTTTATCAGGTCCCTTTTTTGTTTGATAAGGACGACTCCCCAGTCGTCCTTATCAAGTGAAGTTAATTTAATCAGCAAGTGAAAAAATTTGAAATCAAAATCATATGAATTTTTTAGGCAATATTAATTATTTATAATATGAGTATTATTCTTTAAAATGAAGTTTTCTACTGATTCACTATATCATCCACATTTTGTTTCACTGAAGCCATAAGCTATATCATGTGAATGTACATTTTTATAAAAATTTCTACTTGTAATTGCAGTGTAAAAGAAAAAAGTTTGAAAACTCTTGTCCGAATGAGGCGCCCATCAAATAAAAGAGAACTAATTGAGGCTATAATTGTTTCCTGGCATCATGTAATAATGAAAGAAGAAATCTTATCAGCTCAATAAAACGTCGATGTGAAGCTGTAATCAAAAATAAAGGGTACTCTACTAAGTACTGATAGCTCACTGAAATCATCAGTATCTAATGTATATCGATAATTATTATCGTTTAACGTTTTTTGTATTGCAAATAATTGAATTTTGTGTTTTGTATTGAATCCAGTAATAAATTCTCTTTAACCCCTTAAGGCACACATTAATTTCTAATTTTCGGTCAAAAAATCACCTATTTTTTTTCTTGCATAATCATATTCTCTAGTGCATTTTAAGACATGATCGACAAATAAAAGTAATTTTTAACTAAAAATTTAATTAAAAAATCTTATTTTTAATTTTGGAATAATTTCACTTAAAGTTGTCTTTTTTTACGCTCCTTTGTATTAGAAAAGACAACATACAGGGGTACAAGTATAGGCTAATTTAAAAATATATATATATATTATACAAACAAAGTGAAAACGATTTGATTGCATGTTTATTTTGAATTTCAAGTTATTAAAATCAAATTAAATCAAATTTTCATACATAAAATTGACTAAAAATTCAGTTTGGTATGATATACCATGAAGCATGGTACTGCGCAAGTCCAACATTACAAATAATTCAAAGTATGACAAAGCATCATCGTAATCCGTCAAAGTAAAACAACAGCCAGGGTTAGCTTCAAATCGAAATCTCGGTGGTGCAACGTTTGGTTTATTTGTACTAATTTGATACCAATTCCTTGCTATATCCAAAATCTCGTCGTCATCATCTTCCGATTCACTTCCATCACTCAAGAAATCATCACTCTCATTGCTCAAACTGTCTGATAAATTGGCATATTCAAATTTGTCATCGTCAGAGTCGCTCATTATCAGATAACTTTTTTTTAAATTACAAAAACACTTAGTAATATAATTTGCAGTTAACTGCTTACTTTTATTATATTTACGTAATAAAAATGGATATATTACCACAGATATATACACCAAACGACTGCTTTATAACAAAGAATTCCTAGCAAACTTATAGCTAATCATCAAAATGCGCCACCTGGTTTACACAAGAAAACTGCTGAATAAAGGTGCCATCTATGTCAAATAAGTTTAATTATAATCTAGCCTATTTATTTTTACTGGAACAGATCTCAGGCGAACATTAGAAATAAAATAACGCGAGATACAAGGACGCCCGTGTGAGACACGGGCATGTGCAAATTTGCCGGAAACTTTCGCCCGTGTGAGACACGGGCAAATGCGTTAAGGGGTTAAAATGATATACACAAGTTTGCATTTTGTGAAACGTAACGCTTTCTATAAACATAAAGTTCAAAAACATAAAAATTTCCGAAAGTGTCCACAATTTTGGGCACCACTGTATATATAATAATATACTTAAACACCTATTATATTTTTCTCAGATTTTATTGAACAGAGCCATGCTAGTTTAAGGAACTTATAATTAAGGAGATCCTTAAAAGAATAAACTCTGAGATATAGTTTATTTACCTGATAAAATTCTTAGTACTATAATTCCATTATCATATACTTGTTGTCTATTCAAAATTTCAGTGATTAGAATAAGGCATAACTTATACATTTATAATAATTGTAATTATAAAACTAAATTATTAAGAATTGAGAAATAAAACTTATTACACACATCCATTCATTTATTTGAAATGGAATTTTTTGTAGGTTTTATACCTTTCTCATTGGTTATTAGAAAATGCAAATTTTAAGAACCTTTAAAGAAAAATTTTCACTTGTGTTTTAATTATAGTTTGACAAGTTTTTACTAATACTATTCCAGTTTTATAAAATTTGCTTTTTAAAGAGTGGATTTTTTTAAATTTTATTTTAGTCAAAATGAGATTAAAACTTCACATTTTTTCTTCTTCAAACTTCACATGAGAGAAAATATTGCTTATTAAATAAAATGTTTTATAATAACAATAAAAAATGAATATCAAGTCAAATAATATTTTAGACCATCAAAATTTCTACAAAATTTTTTTGAGTTCCTAAATGATAAATTCCTAATGATGTATTTGTCAGTCGATGGCATATTCATCTTGTTTTGTTTTTTATTTTTCACAGGCATGTAACTTAATTTAGACATCTTGCAAAAAATTAGAATTCAAAGAACATGGTGAATCTTGCTGCAATTACTAGGTCAAATCAGTTATAGATTCGATCATGAGCTTACCATTTTGGAAGCTCCCTAAATTATTCATTCGTAAGTCAAGAGGTAAATAACATTCATAAATCATAATATTTGATAAATACATTGAAACTAAAAACAAACTAAAACTAAACTATGGATTAAAAGGAAACTAAACAATATAATTTATATTTCAGAATTTTTATCAGAAAAAATTTAATATATTTCCATTATTACATGTGCAAATTTATTAAACAAAATAATGATAAAGCACCACGAATCTTGAGCAAAGTATGAATAACTGTAAGAAATGATAATGGAAAACGCAATTAAAAGAACACACTTTTTAATACAACTAAACTATACTAAATTATTAATATGGAAATATAAAAATAGGAACATTTTCATTTATGGCAACCTGTTCAACAGGAGAATATAAATATTTAATTTAAAATATATTTCTCCGAATAAAATTGATATTTCAATTAAAAAGAAATAAAATTTTTGTAATTACTATGCACCCCTCTCAAAACGGTGCAAGGTGCATGATAGCTCACCTTCCATCTCCCCCTTCACTACACCCCTGTTTGTGATGTTCATCCAAATGCATTAGACGTTTATAAATATCAAAAGAAGGTTTTCCAGGTTCAGATCCGGTAATTCCAATCTCTCTAACTTCTTTTGATCAGGAAGACCAACAACATTAGACAATGCAGGCTAAGATCAGAAGTGGAAGCAAATCCATGTCAAACAAATGAAAAAAAAAATCCAACCTTGGTCAACAATACAAGAACATTTACAGGAGATTGGAAAAATAAGCAGAGCAAATGTTTGGGACTATATAATCCGTGAGAAGAGAACAAATCCATCACATGCAACATATTACTTCAATTGCACCATACAGAACCGTTTTCTGATCATTTGATTTAGATAAACAGAACTGGGTGAAAATATGAATTATACTAGGGATATGAAATCATGTAATATGAAAATCAGTTTTAAGAATATTGTGTTTTAGAGGGAGACTACTGTATATGAATTATATTCTTTTAATAATTACAACCATTTTTGAAATTTCAGTTTTTATTTTTTATTTATTTTTATTTATTTATTTATTTATTTTCAGAAATTATGTTATGTTATAAATATCAAGTATGGTAATCATAAGTATCAATTGAAAAAAATTGTAAGCAAATCATGTAGCCCACATAATTTCAAACTATTTTTAATAAATACTTCATTAATAAGTGATTATCAATGATAAAATAAACATATACTGTCCATAATGAAATCAAAAGAAAGTCCTGATGATCAACTCCCAAAAATTGTCATTAATTTGATACACAAATAACAGATAAATTTATATTACATTTATTTCTCATTTTAACAACAAATGCCAAATACTAAAAGAAAAGGTGAGACCTTTAAATTCCACAAAAATACTTACATCACGCCGTGGCCAACTTGCTAGCACTTTATACTCTTCAGCAGGGTAGCCTTGAGAGGCAATATATGTTAACAATAAGGACAATGGTGTGTCTGCAGTGAAACTCCTGCTGATAGTCACACCAGTTGGTAATCTGACTCGTATATGACTAACTTTTAGAGTTGTATCAGCAGGAGGTTCTGGAGGTAACTGTTCAGCTAAAGATCTTCTGACAGCCTAAAATAACAAAAAGCAAATACTTATTCATTTTACACATGTTAACAATAAATTCATTTATATTCAAATAGTGAGTATATTTGCTATCCTCAGGATGAACAAGGTCAACTCAGCCTCTTCATTGAATCAATTAAACAGGGTACTAAGCATACTTGGGAACTAAATACTGCATTAGGTTAACCACCAAAGCAAATACTTTAAAGAAGGGGGAGGGGCGTATGCTTCACACCTTCTATCAAGAAAACAGATATGGGTACTTGTCCTTCCTAATGTGCTGTCATGCCTCTTAGTTTAGTTTAAAATATATATGCTAACTGATAAATAATACATTTATATTACATTAAAGTACACTATTTGAAGAATTACAATTTTAGCATTTTTTGTTCTTTTATTTTAAAATATTTCACTTGATGTAATCAATAGGCACAAGGTAGTGGCATCAATTTTGCAGAATGCAAATCTAAAATCATGAAAACTAAATGCACATTTGCCAATTTGACAATTATATAATCCTAAAGTAGTCATTAATTCATCACTGTTTTTGTAAACATTAGTGAATTCAAATTGCATGAAAGCACTTTCAACGTAATTATTTGGTCTCCTGCAAAAACAATGAATTCAAGTTACACAATGCACACAATAAAAGTAATATCATTAGTCAAGAAGGAAAAAACATTGAAAAATATAACAAACTCAGCAACTATATTAATAAATATCATAACCAAATACAACACCAGTATACGGTGATTTTACTAGACACTTTTTAAAAATATGAATGAGGGATATGCTTCTTTAATAATAATAATAATGCTGGGTAATTGGGTAAAATACTATAATATTAGGTCTACTGAAAAATTCTGGTCATTTTTTTTTTTAATAAAGCAAAATAATGTTTCCTACTTTGAACAAATTTTAATCAATTGTGTAATTTCCATCATTATTTGCATACACAAATTTTAAAAATTCCTTAACCATGGAGGCAAAAAATTGAATAAATGCTAATGACACCTTCATTATTTTTATCCCTTTGCTAGATTACTGGAATATGATGGATGTAGCAGAATTTCCAAATCTGAAAATCTCTGGTGAGTCTCCAAAGAAGCAAGTGGCTCTATCATTGTCAGGAAGCAATTTGATTTTTTTAATATTGAATATTACCAGGCATTCTTCTTGGAGAGAGAGTGTTGTTTATAAATCAGTCAACTGCTGACAGTTCACATAGCAATTTAAATTTTTATTTGCATTCAATAACTCAACATACTGATTTTCAAGCATACCCCACCATATGCACAACTTTTTCTCATTCAGGCACAACTTCAGTTTCAAGGTGGAAAGGACATGATTTCCGAGTTCACAATATGTTCAATCCACTATAATGTTTTTATAGGTACCGTAGGCAAAATGATTATTTGTACTCCACTTTTTTTAAAGTTAAGAAACACATAAGCAGCTATTTTATTCCTTGTGATGTATGAGTTCATTATTTATTTCTAGGTAAACGTAAAAAATATTTTGAAATAATAAAAAATAAAATGTAAATTTTACAAACTTGGAAAATTTTTTGCAAAAAGTATTTGTACACCTATATCTCCAGTAAGTATTACTATCATTTCATGCAATTTTTCATGTGATTGTTAATTTTTTGGATAGTTTGTATTTTTTAACATTAAAGGTTATCTTTTTTAACAGAGAAAATTTGAAAATTCACTCACAGAGAAAATTTGAGAAATAGATAAGAAATCAAAAGAAGTTTCTTTAGACATGAGAACTCATATTGTTAACCTTAATAAAAATGGAAAATCTTGTTGCGAAATTCAAAAGATGGTTAGGTTACTCTTTACAATTATTGTTTATACTGGACGTGTTGAAAATGAACGCAGGTAAATTAACTTCAAGAAATAAACGAAATATTGTTAAAGCAGCTATTAGAAAACCACAAATTTCTGTTCAGAAAATTACAGATGATCTTCTCGCAACTTCTAACATAAGAGTGACTGCTCAAACAATAAGAAATGTGTTACACAGAGCTAGTTAAAGAGCAGAACTCGAAGAAAAAACCAATGATCTCTGAAGTTGATAGAAAGAAGCGTCTAGAATTTGCTATGAAAAACCAATGGAATCTTAGAAAAAGTTTTTTTTTTTTTAGATGAGAGTAAGTTTGATATTTTTTCACCCCCAAGTATGCAAAAATTCTGGCGAAAAAATAAAACAACCCTTGATAGTAAAAATGTACTTCAGACCCTGAAACATGGTGGTGGAAGTATGATGGTTTGGGGCTGTGTAGCTCATGGCAGAGTTGGAAAATTATATTTTATTGACACAAAAATGGCAGCTTTAGGTTACATTGATGTGTTGCGGCATAACATATTAGACAGTGCTAGAAAATTGGGTATCGGAGACACTTTCTTATTCCAACAAGATAGCAATCCAAAACACATTGCGATAGTTATTAAAACATGGCTGCTTAATAATGCACCAGGAAGCCTTGAAACACCACCACAATCCCGGATATAAATCCAATTAAAAATTTGTGGGTGCTATTGAATTCTCAAGTTTGAAATAAACATTACAAGTAAAAATATTGAAAGCACTTATGGAAGCTTAAGGAAGAAATAGATCAAGAAACCACCAAAAAGTTAATAGAGTTAATGCCAAGACAACTTGAAGCAATTTTAAAAGCTAATGGAATGCATACAAAGTATTAAATTTCTATAAAATAATTATAATTATATTTAAAATTTGTCATTAAGTAAGTGCACAAATACTCTTTTTGTATAGTTTTTATATAGTTTTATTAATCAACCAAAGTTTATGTGGTTATTTTTTGTTGATATTTTATTATTGTTTTACCTCACTATAATATATTTCTGCAATCTAAACTTAGTTACCTTATTTTATTTTGCTTTGAAATTCCAAAATTGAAGTGTACAAATAAGCATTTTGTCAACTGTAATCCATTTATTATCCCTGGTAATGAACTAGTATAGAAAATGTTCAATTTTGTATCAAGCAAGCAAAGATGTGCACAAAATGACTTGGTCATTCAAATTCTCATGTGGCACCCATCTCAAACATTTCCACACCAATCATAATTCCTATATAGGTCTGAAAAGGCTACTTGAACTGAAAGATTTTCCACTATTGTTAAAAAGGAATTTCACTTTAATATGGACTCAATAACATTGTCGTCAATCAAAAATGGTCATCCAGAATGTGGTTTACCAGAAAGTTTAAAGTAATCCTTTTGAAATTTCAAACCACTTTCTGCATGTAATATCAAAAACTCTGTACCTTCACCAAAAATTTTCAATAACTTTTTACACACTTTTGTAGATTTTTTTCTTCTTGAACGGAATTTACATAAAATACAACAGAGTAAATTTAATCAGTTGTCTTGCATAATCACTTTCATCTCACTTAAAATTATTAGAAATTTTCTTCATTTCAGTGCATCTACTTGCCAACAATCATTAAAAAAAAAAAAAAAAGATAGAGCCAGATGCCTGGCTATATGAATTGTATACACTTGTTGAAAGTTATCCTCTGCAAAAAGTTATATTTTAAAGTCATATACTTGAAAGTTTACTTAATGAAGGTGCAATTAGGTTTTATTAACAAAGTTTATATTTTTGTAACATTTTAATTATCTGTGGGAAAACCATTAAATTCTAGCAATATAAACCTTAAATAGTTAAGAATTTTTTTTTTTTTACATAGGTTCACTCATTAACATTACATTTACAATTTAATAGTTAAAACCTACATCTTTCAATGCTTCCTCATGCTGTCGCATTAATTCTTCTTCCTCTTTTTTCATTAATTCTTCTTCTTCTTGCTTCATTTTTTCTTCAAATTCTTGCCGCCGAGCTTCTTCCTTTTCATAAGAGAAAATAAAATAATTATTTTGGCATATCTTAGGGAGCATTTGTATACTGCAAAAACAGGTATTTAAAGTATAATGAGAAAATATGTAAAATTGTGGTAACAATTTTTTTTTCATAAATGTCATAATTTATAAATTGCAAACCTCTTGTGGGGAAGAAAATTTAAAATACAAAAATGAAAATGTAAAAAAAAAAAATTTAATAAAAATACTGGTAGCATCAAATAAAAGAAATGAACATAATTTTACTTTGTTAACTTTGTCATTTTAAATAAACAGGTAAAATAACTATAAAAACTCAAACTAATGCAATTATTTTTTTTAAATTAAGGAACACGAGGGACAATTAAGTTAATATTTGAACACACATATTAAATCACCTAATTACAGATAATTATTTAAGAGACAGCTCTCATATGATTATTATTTTAATATTGTACAATCAAATTTTCTAATTAGTTTTATACAGTTAAATCTTGGTATAATATTAACTCTGAGAATAACTAAAACTAACATAATATTTAAAATACATTTATAATTAGTAAATAAATTTAAGCAGGAGAAAGAAGCACAGGAATAAAATACTTAGGATAACTTTTTAAACAGATTGTTATATATAAAAACAAAATTCAAAATATTAGGATATTTTTATTTTTAATCTTAATGCGCAAATTATAATTTAAAATTTAATGACAAAATAAGAAAGCTTTTTCAGATTTACTTTATGTAGTGCTATTCAGAAAAATTTAATGCATAAGTTTGTTTCTCTAGTAGACTTTATGTTACTCCAAAATCCTACTCCTTGCTTTATGGCCGTGTTGTTTTCTCTCAATTTTAATTATATCACTAAGTAAAATACTATGGTTAGTTTTTCTTAACATAACAAAATCAAATTAGATTTCTGCTTTCAGTCAACTTTTAAGGTGACGCATCTGTTGATATTCTTTACAAATATTTTAATAAATGTAATGAATGAAATTTTTAAAAGAGAATTTTTGTAGAATAGCCTAATAGTAAAAGAAAAAATTAAACTACAAAAAAGACTGTGAGTTTGAATATAAATCATAATGTTAATCAGATTATTTAATGAAGATATCTTATTTTGTAAACTAAAAACTTCAAAAGTGTAAAAATTAACATTAAAAGGAGGATGATAATGCAGAGTTCTGTTTTCATTTGCCAGCAAACTATAGATGGAGAAATTATTTAACAATAATTTCAATTCACGATAATTTAAGAACTCAACACACAATGTTAAGAACTGCAAATGTTATAATATAAATACATTCATTTATTTTTTATGAAGATAAGCTTCAGAAGTTATAAAAACTTCTCAGAGTGAATAAATTGCTTTGAACATTTTTTTATTATTAAAAATAATCTGCGCAGTGTAAAATTAACAAAATTAAATGACTGATAAGAAACAAAAACAAATCGCATATACTAGTAAATAAATTAAAAGATTAAATTATTATTCAAAAATAAACTAACATAGATAGTAACATTTTTCAGTAAAATTATTTAAAAATGAAAATTTTAATTTCAATTGTATGAGACAAAACATATATTTTTACAAAATACAGTCTCTTGAAATTTTAATTATTAGAAAAAAGACATAATGAAAATGAAACTGTTAACCAAAATTAATATTTCTGAGAAAGAAAAATTTTCTTTAAAAAAATATCGAACAAATATTGAAACAGTTTTGCTCTGTCCTTAATAGATGACAATTTTTACCAACATTAAAGCGTGATGATCAATGAATAGGTTACCTTTGCTCTATCAGCTAATAAAGAGGCTTCATAAGCAGCATCTTGTTCCCTTTTGACTTTTTCTCGAGCTTCTCTTGCTTCCTAATAAAGTATATATATTTATGGAGTAAAACACTAAAAAATTAATATTATTTGATTAATAAAATAGCAGGTAGTTTGTAAAATTTTATTTATATGTAGCATTTACTGCAAGGACCACATTAATATCATTAGTATTGTATGAAACCTATGAATATTCCCTACTATGTGAATTTATATATAAACTGATCATCCAACTTATGTTCGCAATAATTTAGTTAACTGTAAAAAATACTTAGTTTTATTTACTTTAATAGTAAGTAAATAGTTGAAGAGATAAAAATAATTTTAAAGTGTTATTTAATTGGTTTAATGTTTCTAATATGTGTATTTTTTGCCACAAAAACTTATTCAAAAACTAAACTTTTTTGCTTAAGAGATAAAATATTATTGTCAACTATAATTGTTACTGATTGCCTAAAATATTACATGTAATGAGAAAATATCTTCATAACTAAAGTTTGTGAGAAAAAAAATGAAATATTTACACAATCATGGGAAGCTGAGAGGCTTAGTGATATCATTTCATACTCCCAAGGCATAGATTTGATCCTTGGGTTGGGCATGGTTGATTCAGCCTTACATCGCTTCAGTGGATCGATAAACTGAGAACCAAGTTTACATGGGAACTAAACACTGGGGGTTTTGCATTAGGCTGACCACTTAATCGGGACAAAAGCTTCGCACACCAGGGCCTCTCAGTCAAGGAAACAGCGATAGGCACTATAGGCTGTCTTGCCAGAGTTTAGTTTATGTACACATAGTTTTAAATATATTAAAATCAAAGTAACTGTTCAGAAATATCTTCTTTTAAAACATTTTTGCTTAACAAATAAAATTAGATTTTATTAAACTAAATTTTTAAAAAATTATTCAAAGATTTGAAGCAAAGAATAAATGCATTGATCAACTCAAGTCATAAGAATCCAACATTCTTACTGAACATTTTATCACTGTTTTAAAATATGAAAAAAGCTTTTTCAAACATTTTGTAGATGACAACTATTTTTATGCTCAATTCGTTAAACAAACTGGTTACTCCAACACATTCTCCTTATTATATCTAAAAAAACTAATACTGGAATATGATAATATGTATACATTACAATTAAGGTACGATGTTTGCACATAGAAATAAATTTTTTATGTGACACCTGATATTATTTCTTGCTAAGCTTAAATTGACAAGCTTCATAATATGAATATCTAGATTAATACTTAATGTTAAGTTTTTAAGCTACAAAAATTGAGATGACAGTAAAGAAAAATGAATGACCTTTCTTTGCTTTCTCAGTACCTAATATCAAACACAGCAGTTTAACAAATAACCTCATGGTATGAATTCTTAATATAATAAGACTATTTAAAACCACAGATAAAATCCAGAGCTTTAAAATGATAACAGTGGTGATGAAGATAACTGCACTGAGAGTAAGAAGAAACATTCTTTACATAATAAATTTTTCTTAACATTATTTAAATTATTAGCTATGCTTTTTAAATGCCCATTGAAATCGGTAGCTCAGTTCTAATGGTGAAGTATGGAGATAAATCTGATATAATTAAGATTACAGTGAATATTAATATAATTCATAACTATTCATAGTTTTGCAAATAAAAACATCATACTGTTTAATCATTTTTATTCTATCTTTATTTGTAGATCAAGATGTCTCAAGTAAAAAAAAATTAGCAAAAATTTAGAAAGTTTTCCATATTTAACCATCAACTTATATAAAAATTTAAATGGAACACTTAATCTGCACTCTCAATCATCTGGATATAAAATAATTGAAACTTGATAGAACATTTTGTTTACATAAATATACACTTCAGTAAAAAACATGAGCATACTACTTAAATTAAACATCTCAAATAAAAAAAATTGCTTAAGGTCAGCATTTTATGCAAACAATGATTCAAATTATATTCACCTAATTTTTTAATAGTTAAAAATAATAACTTCATATGTTTACAATTTTGTATGTCACCAGGTATATACATAGAATGTTTACATAAATTTATCCATTATTTTAAATGAAAATTTTGATACAAATAAATGTAAAATCAATTTACCTCTTCCCAAATTTCTGACTGGACTTCTTTATTAAAATCTTTCATAGCATTCATTAAGTCATTCAACAAATCAGAGTAATCAACATTACCTAAAAAAAAAAAATTACATATAACATTGGAAGTTAATATTCCAATTTATCAAGAAATTTAAACATTGCAAGCTATGAATGAACAGAAATTTGTGAACTTTAATTTAACACCAATATGTAAATAAGAATTTCAGAAAATATTTTGAAAATAAAATATGATTTTTCTTGCTTTTATACCTCTTTTAAAACATGTATAATAATTACATTATAAAAGTGTGACATGCATTACATTTTTATATGAATATTTTAAATAGAATCCTAAAAATATTTTTTGCTAATTATTTTTATTTATAAGAAAAGTTTCCAGAGTTATATAAGTTGATTTGGGCATTCTTACCTGGAATCACAGTTAAAACTTCTGGAGTTGATCTCACTTTGGAAATTATCATTAATGCAGGCAATGAATTTAAAGATAAATTTCTTACAGTATTTGCAGCTGCTATACCAAGCTGTTGTGTAAGTATTGATAAAAAGCTGAAAAAATTTAGTAAAAAATCATAACTAAAAAGTTCTTTCATTGAAACATTATAATTTTAACTGTAACATTTGTTTATTGATGAAAATCTGAAATTTAATTTTTTATTGATAAAACTTTAAGAAAATATTTTGAGAAATAAATTATCAGTACAAAAAATTTACTAATTAGTAATAGACTTCCTTATTTGTTGTAATAAACTTAATTTGAAGCAGTTGTAGCATCCAAGTAAATTCATTTGTTGCAGTTTAGAGTAGCAAAGTTTTATAACCATAGTTTCATCAAGTTAAAAACAGTGATTACACTAATTTATCGAAATAAAAATGATTAAATAAGAAAAACAAACTAAAAAATTTTATTAACAATTATTAAATAATTAACCAAATAACAAATTTATTGTTTTTAGAAAATCTGATATGTTAACTTACTAGTTAGTTAATAAAAATATAACTTTTTCTAATTAATAACATTAAACAAATAACGAGGATGAAAAAAATCATTGCTTTAAATTTTATTGACAACAATTTAAATTAATTTAATGTATAATCAAAAGTATTTTGTAAAGCAAATTTTTTCCCTTAGAATTAATTATTATCAAATTTCAGAATTGGCATTCAAATTTGATTGGACTTTATAATATCTAAATACACATCTTACAATTTCTCAACCAATAATATAAATAAAGATACAAAAAGATTTTAAAAAAATTATAATAATTTATTTTTGCAAACAATAAGATGAGGCAAAGCAATAAAATATTAAATATGTTGTAAAAACATGAAAAATCATGCAGTACATTTGCAATAAAAGGTATATATTTCAATTAAAGAATTACTAAATTGTTTTATTAGAATTTACAAATAAGGAAGTAATAATTATTACATCCTTAACTAATAATAATTATAGCTAGTAATAATTATTACTTCCTTCAATAATAGCAATAGAAATTATAAAAATTTAAATGACTCATAAATATTGATTTTAGAAAAGTTTTATATTGTACATTAAAAACATTTCATTAATTTTATTGAAAACTTGTCTATAATTTTTATTGTGATTGAATTTATAAAAATTAACCTTTAAAAACTTTCCAACATAAGAATCTCATTATAACTTTGCAATGATCACATTTGAAGGATTAAGTATACCTCAAAATACATAATTTAAAAAAGTTTGATTTATTTTATTAATATAGACAAATCTCAAAAGACATTATGTTAAAAATACCAATTTGGTTTTCAAATTTTATTTGAAATTTAGAAAGTTAAAGTTATGAGATACTAAAAACCTGTAATATTTCTGAAGCAATTTACCATAAAATCTAGGATTGTAAAAATACTGTGTATCATTCAAATATTTGATTTAAACAAAAATAGATATTATACAAATTAAATAAAATACCATTTATTTTTATTAAAATTTTTGAAAATAGCATCTGAAATGAATCAATAAAAATTCAAATTGACATTATTTAAGTAAATTCAGTTTCAAAAACAGTAATAATTTCCAATTTTTTGTCAAAATTTAACAGGCTTCTAATTTTACGCAATTTTTTGCTTTAAAAAATGCTAATGCCTCAGCAAAGATCATTTTTAAGCATGACAGTTATCTCCAAAATTGAAATATTTAATTAAAATAATATCACCACCAAATTAAAAATATTTAATTATCACAATAATATTTAACTAACAATAACAGCTGAGAATAGTTTAAAATCTAAAACATAAGTCAAATTTTTTTCAATGATTCTAAAATATTACTCTAGTAACTTTTTAATCATAAAGCTTAAATCATAAAATATATAGAGCAATTTATTTACGAAAAATCAGCTAGATTAGCAAATGTCAGTGATATGGTATATAAGAATATTGACCTTTTGTGATGGAACTGCCACTTAAAATTTTAAAAAATAAATAGATAAACAGAGCAAAATGTGAATCATAATATTACAATTGCTTACATGAACCAAACCTGGATGTTGCAAAACAAACCATCTTTTTTAACTTTTATAACATAATAGAAAAACATGATTAAAAGTTATTTCTAAACTGGGGAAAAATATAGAAAAACTGAAAATGAATGCTTAACAAATTTTAATAAATACTAACAATGTTTTATTCGATTCAAAACTAAGGTCCCAAGCCCATGTAACAAAATTTAAAGTGAGATACTGGATAACTGTTTCTGTGCACAGTAGTTGAGTACAGAAGACATTTGTTAGGACACTAGCATCATGATGCAAATATATTGCCAACGGTTTCCTCTGCAATGAAAAGAACATGATTTTAGCTCTGAGACAGAGTTTATATGAATTTTGTGAAAGTTGCATGAATGTTACATAGAACGCGAGGAAATACATATTTAGCTCAAGCAAGATATAGTAATAATTCACCAAAAAGCTTTCATAAGATGATAATATAAATTTTCACACTTTTCTTTGAATTCTTTCTTAATTAAATATTTATATTTAATAGTAAAATATAATGTTCTATTCAGAAAACACTGTGTATCGACAAGCCACATATAAAACAGCAAAAATATTAAAATAGTTAGAGAAACAGCAAAATTGTTTTATATATTACTTTAAAAGTAAATTTATGAATATATTAAAACTATTTCCTTTTACTATTTAAGTTATCTTTAAAATTAAGTAAAAAAAAATTTTTTTTTGAAATAAAGATTGAACATTATCAATGCCTTATAATTACAAGTCTAATTTTCATTTTTATTTTGAAAAAAATAATATTTACTTTATTGCAATACTATTTAAATTATGAGAAATGCTATGAAAACTTTCATTTTACTTCAAAATTCAATTTATAAACATTTAATAAAACTTAATTAAAAATTTAAGATTTGTTCTTAGTTTACTTTGAAATAAATGCTGTTTAGCACAGAATATAATAAAAATTACTTTTTAAATAATATTTAATGACAATTTAATAAAAGCACTGTATTTGACTTCTATAAATTTAACGTTATACAAAAAAAAGTAAAGCTATCAGTGACAGAAAAACCCGTTTAAAAATATATTTAATTTTCAAAAAGATTCATGTCTCATGCATAAAAAAATCTGTGATTTCTGCCAGGAAAAATAAAATGATTATTAAATAATATACAAGAATGAAAACAATAAAGCTTCAATGTTTTATACTTCTACATATGCACTTTTAGGTCCATTAAACTATGTGTAATAACTAATTACCGTTAACTAAAGGATTTTATATAACATTTTGAATGAAGATGATTTAAAATTGATAGAAAGAAAAAGCATGACGTACAAACACATGGTATGATAGTTTTACTAGTAGAAATACAGAAGGTTACCATAATAATAGAAACACCTTATGAGGAATATGCTAATAGTATAGACCATTTTTGGCACATAATGCAGATCAGATTCATCTAGGAACTGATTCATACAAGTACTGAATAGTGTTTAGAGGAATACTGCTCCACTCTCCATGGAGATATTGTGAAAACCCTAGAAGAGATGACAGTGGAGAATAAAAATTACAATTGGGTGTTCTAAAATAGACTATAAAAGTTTAATTATATTGAGGTCAAGTTATTGTGCAGACAAAGGTGAATGTTTAATTTCATTCTCATTATCATTATCATCCCATTACATCTCCTGCAAGAAACAATTTTTGCATCATGGAATTGACCGGTTTCTCTATAATTCTTCCCAGTGATCTGTCCTTTAAGAATTGATTGGTTCAGCAGAAACCAGGGAAGTGTTGCGCATATCATGACATATCCATCTCCGCGTTTGAAAGGTTGAAGAAAATAACCATGATCATGTACTTGTGCAAGTGTCCTTCAAATGTGCATCATTCCTGTTGAAGGAAAAGTGAGAAAGACAATTGGTTAGACCATATTACTTTTTTTTCTACTTATCTATCATGTTTTGTGACACTACTGTAGATGTTTGGCATTAATGTGTGACAAGTAGCTTTGAAATTGCTGCTCTTCTATAAATGTTCTATTTTAGAAAGTGCTTTCTAACTATAGATCATTTACACATACAAATGAAGATACTGATTAAGCTCCACTGTCACTTTACCAACATTACAATCTGCTCCAATATCCATCAGTGTCTCACTGAGTTTCTTTCCATCCAATATTTGGCTTTACAGAGCTTGTACTACAACTATTCTGTCATGACTTTAGACATTGTATCTTTAACAACACCTAAAAGTTGAGATGTTAAACTTACACTAGTTAGATGGGTTCCTATAATTTAACATCATTTAAAATTTGAGAAATCCAACATTTAGAGTTTTGAAAAAATTTAGACTTACAGAACTTTTATAAAGCTATCATACAAGCAGAATATATACATTTCTATTTATTTAAAAAAAAAAAAAAAAAAACTGGTAGTTAATATATTTTACAAAACACATTAAAAAAATGTTATTCATGTGAACAGGTGTTTCCTTTATTTTGATAACCACCTGTGTATACATTATGCATATAAACAGACAAATTATAAAATTAAAATTAAATATGAAATTTTATGATTTAAATTCATTTTATTAATCTATAACTACTTGAAGAAAAGAAAAAAGGCAAATCATTTCTTGGTGCACATTACTCATTACAAGACTTAAATTTATAAAAGAATTATACCTCCTTAGCAGGTTTATAACAAGAAACTTGCAATGCTTCTGCCAGTGTGCTCTGCAGAAAACAAGGATGTTCTGTACCATACCTACAAAGAAACAGCAAAATTAATGAAAATAAGATAAGTCAAAGTTATTAAAAAACATTATATATATATATATATATATATATATATATATATATATATATATATATATATATATATATATATATATAAGAGATTATGTGCAGCAGAATTTTCTGATTACTTTCTTATTGATTTCTTGATATTCTAAAATGTGAATACCCTTCAGATAACATATTCTACATATAAATTAAGAATTTATAGATGCAAATACTTTTTCATTATCTAAACACTAAAAGATAGATCTCAAACATTCCTCTATTTTTAATAGAAATATTGAATAAAATTCTATAAATAAATAGAAAATAAATCTACATTTTTAAGAACATAATAAAAAGTGAAATTAAATACTATTTATCCAACTTACATTTATGAGTTTGACTGTCAAGAATAAACACATATTTCAGATTAACATCACTAAAAGCTTTCAAACTAGTTCAAAAGAATTTTATTTAAAACACTTTTATACATAAATTTAATTTTTTACTATATTGAATATTCTTTCTGCAGCACCATAGTAATACAAGTAATTATCAGCAAACATTTAGATTTTGAAAGAAACTCTAAATTTGAATACTTTATTCAGATTTATCGGACTATTTATCTTGAGAATCTTTATTTCTATAAGAATACATCTTGTTAGAGAAAATTTCAAGAGCACTATAAATAAATAACATTTGAAGAATGTTATGTTTTTAACAATTTTAATACATTGTGTCTCTAGGTCTGTAATCCCTAAGTCTCTCATAGATAATGGGCCCTATTCACCAGTCACAATACAGGAAACCTGGAAAACTCCTAAACATCTAATCTGAAAGAAGCAAATGCAAAAACATAACACCCACTTCCGGTTATTCAACACTGGCTCATAAATACATGGTCTTGTAACAAGGCAGCAGTGAGGCTACAGCAATAAAATTTGACATAGCATAGTGAACAACCTAATACTATTGTAAACCATTTTAATATCCAACACGTAAACTGCTTCCCAGGAATATTTTTTCATAGAAATGGATATTTATTTGCTGACAGGGAGGAAGACCAGAAAATTCCCAATGTGTTTGGAAAACGCAAAGGTACAAAATCCATCACCATTATTCAACAAAGGTTAGAACCAAATTTATGACCTTTCACATTAAGCAGTAGAATATCAAAGCACTAGACCCAAGTTCCTTATAGAACTTGCAAAAATCATGCAAAAAGATAATGTAACCGTGTGAATATGTAAAGAAAATAACTTAGGCAAAATTTCAGAAATAACAAAAATGGTATATATTTTGAATTCCTGTATAAAAATGAAAGATTTTAACATTATTATTTGCTTTAATGTTCTTCTTTCATCATTAAGAGATGGGTTTTTGGTCAAGAACAACATTCTGGCAAGCTTATTCAATGCAGTGAGATTATGAGATTAAACAAAATAAGCATACTGAAACTTTTCCATATAATTACAATCTATTTTTTAATGTTGGAATATGACTATAGACCTCTATTTTATATATAGCATTTCAATTTCAATAATAACTTTTACTTTTTAAATTAACAATAAATATTTCAAATGGCTAATTTTACCATAATAAAAATCGTGCATGTCATTTACATCATGATACAGTAATGGGCTATTATAAATAATTTTTCACCAAATCTATTGTGTTAATACTGGCTATATATCTAGTTCAATAAGAATCTTACAAAAAAAAAAAAATAATAATAATAATAATTATGAATATACACACTTCTTATACTTAATATTAAAACTCAAATCAAGTCTTCCACTTCTTAATAAAATTACATATTTAATAAAATTGAATATGAAACTGAAACAGGACTTGTAAATAAAATGTATTAAAAATGAAATATATATATATATATTTTTTTTTTTACAGAGTAAAATGCATGATGATGTGTGTGAAATATTTATGACTACGAAATACTTTTTACAATTAAATAAAAATCAAGTTTTAAAATTCATTAAAAAGTACATTAAGTTTTTGATAAAATTCATTAAAAAGTATAACAAATAAATTATGTATATATATATATATATGCCAAAGCAGAAAACTTCAAGATAAATTATTTATGGATCACTTTATGCAGTTTAACAAAATTGATTTGCATAATAAATTAGTTTTTAAAAAATATATAATTTTTTTTATTGAGAGAAAAATTAGTTTCCTTTGTATAGTCACATTTTTAAGAGGCTCAATTTTTTTCCTGTCTTACTACATACAAATAAATTTGTTGAAGAACTATTTAACTTGAGAAGAATTTATTTTTCTTTAAGCACAGAGAAAAACCTGATGAGTTTTCTAGGGAAGGTTTGAAACTGTGATATTTGTGCTTTTCAAATTTTGACTCCCCCCAATAACTCAACTTTAATAATTTTCCACATGATCATTGGTGGTAATAATAGCACCCATACTAGAGAAAGAAGATATTTTCCATCAAAGGTCTTTTTCATAAGAGTTAAAAATTAACATTTTAGAATAGCATATTGAATTCATTTAAAATTATGAAACTACTAATTTAAATTAATTTGAACTGTTCAGATTGTATAATTTAACATCCATTTCATGTGACTTTTAACATCTAATTTTTTTCTAAACAGATAACATAATTTTTCAGCTATCACAAAAAATAAGTTGTAAGCTAAATTCATTAAAAATTACATTACCCAGCTTGTATTTCAGAATACAATTTTCGCTCAACTAATTTATTAAATATTGTTAAGTACTATATTCAAATATAGGAGAAAAATTCTTTCGTTTAAATTTTTTAATCAAATGATGTTAAAATGCTATTTTTCCTATATTGATAAAACTCCTTTTTCTGTAAAAGTCTTGAAATTTGTTTACTGTTTGCTTAAATATATCTCATTCTGAATTCTTTCTTCTGATGGAAAATAACTTATACAGTAAACTATCAATGCATCATTTAATTTATGAAATCTCTCATAAACAAAAGTATCTATAAAAAAATCTATTTTCAATTTATCTAAGAACATTAAATTTTCTTAAAAATTCAAAGGTTACTTGAATGAAATGCAGATTGTATCCACAGTTCAACAAACGAAGATTCTGTTTTAGGAAATTCATTTCTAATAAAATAAACCTAATTATTTTTATTGATATCAATTAAACACTATGATTATCAATTTATTTTCCTTATCAAAAACTTTAACTGCATCATTTATTAGTTTATGTCAACTTCATTTGTAGTTTCATCAATATTTATCAAAAAAATATTATTCAACTAGCTCAATGAACACTTCTTTCCACTTTTAGACATACCACAAGTCATTACAAAAAGCATTTTCGCATTTTAAGAGTGAACAAAGCTAACTGGTGTTAGGCTGTTCACTCTTAAAATGTATGTTTTCACAGAAAAATATGGTGATAGTTTAGTAACTTGATCAAACACAACAATCTTTTCGATATCTACAGATTTTAGTCTCTTCACAGTAGTACCCAGATTGTACAATTAAGACTAATAAATATACTGAAAAAAACTAGTTAAATTTCTGATACAATACTCTCAAATGGTCTAAATATTCAACTAATATCTCAAATATTCAACTAATTGATTGTACACATTAGTTGAGAAGGAAATTTTAGACATAGAAAATATATATTCTGATTTCATGATTTAGTGACTTAGCTGACTTAACATAAATATTTAAACTTTGAAGTTAAAAAATTGAAGTTGAAATTGCAATAAATTTTGAATTAAAGTTTCAACTTCAAACAATTCTTAAAATCTGAAAATCCATCACCAAAGCTGAAAATCTGAACTAAATTATATATAAACAAACACTAAAAAAAGGAAAAATATTGATTAAATAGCACAAATTGAAATAGAATATTTATCATTTTTTTAATTTTACAAAACTATAGTTTATGATGAAAAAATAAATAAACTGAAAAAAAGTATACACAAATTAAATTCGATATTTTTATACCTATTTTCAAATTCAGTTTCAAAACATGTTACTGCCACTAGTTCATCATCAACATTTTCAGGCACTGTATAAAAAAGAATTAAAGTTATTATTAAAAAGCTGAAATTCAAATATTCACAAGTTCTCTATTTAATGTATATATTTTGCAAACTTACTTAAGGGTAATATTCTTTTGGAGGAGCTAGCTTGGAACATGTCCTCATCAACTTCAAAGCATTCAGTAGCATCTTCAAATTCATTCTCACTTTCACTAGATGTGAGATCTACAACTAACTAAAAAAGAAATTTCTTCTTGCACATTTAAAGGATTTTTAAAGGACTACAATTTAATTTAGCTAAACAAACACATTAAAACTTAAAAAAAATTTAAATTATAGAAAATTTATAAGTTTATACATCAAAAGTATTTTTACTTTATTGAAACTTTATTTTTTCCATTAAATTTAGATCCAAGTTGTTTACATTTAAAGAGTAAATGCATATAAATAAAGTTTCTTTCCATTTAAATTTCATATATATTTAGACAATATTATATATGAAAATTATTTAAAAAGAATATTTAGTAAAGTTAACATAAAATATTTAATTCTCTATTAATAGCATAGAAATGAAAAGATCATACTACTAGTAATGAACAACTAAATATAAGTTTTAAGCATAATTTATTGCAAATTATAAACATATGATTCCAAATATAATAATAAATGGGAATAATAAAACTTTCAGGAACAAATGTTTATTTATATAATTAAAGTTCCACATCAGAACATATAACAATAACAACACATTACATACAATACACACACAAAACAGCTACAAACAAGAACAACATACAAACTACATAATCAAAATTAAGAATGTATTATTTGGGAAATTTACTGGTTGCAACTAGGGCCATCTACCCATTTAAACAGGGAAAGTAGCTGTAATTATAATTGCTACAAAATTAGAATAATAATAAAAGATTAATAATTATGTTTGATTTTAGCAGTTAATTTTAATATGCCTTGAAAATACACTTATGCCAATGAGCTTCTCTGATTAGATTGTACATTTTCAAAATAGAGTTACAATAATTAATGGGTAGAATAATCCAGACAATATGCTCATGCACACATTCAGAATGTAACAGTTTATGAATTAATGAAAAATTTCCATTTGTAAGTAGTTAAAAAAATGCTATCATCAGAATGTAGAATATAAAATTCAAAAAGTAATTAAAGAAAATTTCATACATATAATTTATTTGCTTTCAAGGCAAATCACAAAAGAATAGATTAACCATTATAATTTTTATGAGTGATAGTTATTTGTTCCAATTTGTTATAAATCACGATCAAATAATTTTGAAGATTTCATATGACATTCAAGATTTGTATAAAACTTCAATTTTGAGAAAACTTATAGCAATAACTGAAATCAACTAATATAGTGTAATTTGAATTTTCATATTCAAATTAAGTTATAATTTTTTTACAAATTCAAATTATTAATTATTTTATGAGTTATTAAAGTCAAGTAACTAAAATATTATGAGACACATTATAGAAAATATTAATTTATCAACTGCATACCTAAAACCATAAAATTGATTATGTTGTAAAGTACCAATTGATACAGAAATTAATGAATATTAATTGATCATTCAAAAATTTATATAATTTGCATTGTAATAATAGATAGCATTTAAAAAAAATGAAATTTTTGAAAATTTTATAAGTTGTTTTATATTAATATGAATATTTTTTTAACAATCAATAGATAAATATTTTATCACTGGTAACCAATTTGTTGATTGGTTTTTTTATCTTACAAAGTTCTCATTTACAACATTAGGAAAATAAAATTCACTGTTAGCTTATATTTCTTTCCAAAGTTAAAAGAGATCAAGTTTTCCATTAATAATTAACTTTCTGAAATTAAAATATAATCTAATTTAACACTTTATTCCATCACAAACTCCAGTAAATACCACAGGCATTGTACATTTTTTAAATAAAATGATAAGGAATAATTTTAAAAGCAATATATATGGCTGAATTGAGAGAAAAATTAACAAATCAATATTGCAATAAATTAAACTCAACTTTAAAAAGGATTAGTAGTGAGTAATGCAGAAAAAGAAAAATGATATTCTATTGTAAAAAAGATACAATTTTAATAAACAGTACTTAATATTCAATTAATGTAGATCTATATTGATAAAATTTTAATATCTTTAAACCTACTGCATAAGATATTTAAAAGACCTTCAGTTATCAGATTTAATACATGAATATATTTCATATAAGTAGATCTTAAAAAAGGACATCAAAAATAACTTACTTGCTTTTTATTTTTAGGCAATTCTTCACGACTAAGAATTAACTCTAATGTAGAGTTAGGTAAATCAAGTTCTGCTAATTTGGTCTAGAAAAATAATTTAAGCATATTCATCATTTTCTAAACAAACTAGACATTAACATTTACAATATCAAAACTTATTGTCATACAAATAGACAAAATTATCATTTAAGAAATTTCATTTGCTAAAAAAACTGGATAAGACACACAGTAAATTTTATTCATGTATTTACACATAAAACTTCAACATAAAAATAGTTAAATTAAAACATGAAAACTTGATGAAGAAGAAAAATACCCTTTCCTTGTTTAAACTAATAACCATTTCATAATATTTTAGATAAAAATATATTTTAAATTTTCAAATGTAATAATAGGTAAAAAAAAATATTTTTAATATCACACAATTTCTAAAACAAATCTGACAATATGAAAAAAATGACACATAATTAACATAAATTATGAGCTTACTAAAATATTATGAGTAAAGTACAATGCTTTATGCACATTTGTAAAATTATCTTTGTTTTTCTGTTTCAATGACAATTTACAAACTATTTTACTATCTATGGATTATTTTTGAAGCAGGAAAAAAACAAATTAATGAATTATTACTTACATTTATTGGATTTAGATTCATTATATTTTGAATGATTATTATCTATCATGAAAATAAAATGCACAGTCAATATTTGAACTACTTTAAAGAAACTAATGAAACTTACAGGTGCTATGTTTCTGTGGTGTCATTTTCAAATTTTTATAATTGCTTTGGTAACTGGTTTATTCAAATTAAAAAATGCATCAAGAAAGTATTTTGTGGAGAAAAATCGCATACATTTTGTATATTAATTAATACCTGTATTATTTTTTTTGAACACATATAATAAACTAACAAGTTTTTTGGTACACGACAATTCCTTATTTTTTCTCTAAATGATAAAAAATAAACCACTTTTTCATTTGAAAATAAATAGCTCAATTGATTCCATTCATTTAAAGACATAGATTTCATTTTACCATTATTTTTTACTCATAAATATAATTCAACCACGATTTTTAATTCAAAATAGATTAAGAACCACAGGAAAAATATCACAACTCTAGAATGAGAGAAAAATGAACATCTGCAAACTGAAAGAAGACTGAAATGCAAGATGTATGAAAATATAAATGGGAATAAGATAAATAAAATAAAAAAATAATAATTAAAATTTTAAAAAATAAAAATAATAAAAGGAAATATATATATAGGCTATATGAGAATTGTACATACTTAATGATAAATGAATAATTAAATTATAGTAAACAGTATACCAGTTTGTACATTGATTGGATTATTATGACAGAAATGGAACATGTATAATACTAAAAATTTTATCTAAAAAAATGAGAAAGGATATATTATATAAAATTATAATCCCAATAAATTATTCAAAAGCAATTTAATTCCATAACTTAAAAATAAAATTCTAATGAAACAAAATCAATTAGATTAAGTTACAAAAGTTTAAATATTAACATGGAATATAGATTTATTTAAAATGGCAGACATATATTACTTTAGAATAAAATAAAATTTAAAATATTTTAAAATTGGAAAAATATTTAAAAACTTCTAGGTTTAAATTTTTTATGATAATAGCTTACATTTTCATCTTTTAAAGAATCTGGCCATCCTACCCAACGTTGATGTCGAACTGGAATGTTGGTAACATCTCGTAATCCTAATTTGATCTAGCAGAAAAAGTCCATAACTAAATATTTTTACAATAATAAAATAACAGTAAATTAATGCAATTGTAAAAATCAATATTTGTTTAAAATGCAATTACAATATTGTCATATAATTTTCCTCTTTTTTTTCTTATTTATTTATTTATTTTTATTTTTTTAATTTTTTGCTTATAATATTGTGCATTTTATTGTGACCTACAGTTTAAGCTGAATTCCAAACCACTACAAATATCCATGCCCAAAAGTAAGAGTTAAACCTAAAAATTATTGAATAGAAAGGTATAGTATTACCTATTTAACTGACAGATGAGAGTGAAGAAACTTTTAAATTAAAATATAATATATTTTTGATTAATTATAATTATCAGATTACTAATACTTATTAAGGGTATAATTAAGAATAAGGATAAATTTAAGAAAGTAAAATTAGGAATAAATTTAGAGAGAAAGAAGCCATAAAACCAAATAAATAAATAAAAAGTCAAGAAATACAGAATTATATGTGATTGGTAACAGGCAATTTAAATTTAATTTATGAATACAAAATGCATATGGATTTGCTTTAAGCATTAAGACTGTCGATTAAAGCAGAAAAATTATGTGCCCATTTGGTTTGGATGAGCAACTTCACAAATAACTATCAATTTCAATAATCTGAAATCAAATCTACTGTCATCAACAAGTTTTTTTTTTTTTTTTTTTTTTTTTTGCCTTTGCACACTTTTATTGTTTGCACAAAGGATTAATTGGATCATGATTTACAATTTAAAATGGGTTCAAAATAACGACACATTATAACGTCAAAAGTAGGATTCAAATCTATGAACTATTGAAGTGGATGCCATAACACTAAATATTCAACTACAAATTCAGCATTATAACAGTAGATGAATGATGAAAAAGTTTTCCATATGCATACAAAGCTCACAGAAAATCTGGAAAATATTTAAGTGAATGAAAGAACTATGTTATAATAATAAACTTAGAAAAGAATCAAGATACTAGAACTTTGAATGCATAATTAAACTTTATAATTGTTTACATAAAATTTTACTAAAAAATAGAGCAAAACAATGAGAAATCATCTGAATCTGTATATTTTAACTTTATAAAATGTATTAATTATATTAAAAATAATAAATTTACAATTTATACAATAAAATTTCATACAATATACATATTTATTTAGATTAGTTCAACAGTTCTGCAAATAAATAACAAATGCATAAAAAAAATTGAAAATTTACCTCT
>CM057819.1:106211429-106361988 GCA_030067965.1 Latrodectus elegans
GTGCTCACCCAATCATTACTTGCAGAAGAATTTAAAAAAAAAAAAAAAAAAAAATACAAATTCAATTTATCACCATCCATACCTTTCACTTCCTACACACTAATACTAAAATTCAAAATTTTTAATTTGATACACTTTCAAAACAAAATATAACTTCAAACACTTAAATTTCAAACATAAATGAAAGAAACAAAACACAAGATTTCTGAAAATTTCAAGCAAATTTCACACATAATCACATTAGGTTACAATATAAAATGATGGGTTATGTCATAAAATTGCAATACATCATTTTGCAATAAACCAGTTTGGCACACTTTTCATTGTAGCTGCTCCCTAGGATTTAGTCTTATTATATAACAAATAGCCACAAATTAAACTATATATCAATAAAAATCTTTATAATAACTTACATCATCAGTTATGAGATCATTTAAACCTCGGAGATTCCGCCAGCCAGAAAGTTCTTGCCTACAAGGAGGAACACCTAGCTCTGCATGTAAGGCTGCCTTAATAGCCGCTGGAAAAACACATAAATTAAATATAAAAATATGAATTTGCAATATAAACTATAATATCAAATATAGCTCCCTTCATTTAAAATTTGATTTATTAATAATTTTAAGGTAGACTGACTTATCTTCATTAAATATATATATGTATATATATATTCATATATACAAGAGTTGTCTAGCTATTTTGCATGTAACTTCCTGTTGCTGTAGAAACAAGACACATTTCCTTTTCAACAGAAAGAGCCAGAAGAAAAGCAACACCTTTGGCTTATTAATACTTTGAAAATAATATGAAATACTACCATAAGTACCATTTGAATAGACACTTCTTGATACTATAATAGCAACCATAGTTAACATTTGGTGACAGCTATTTTTGTGGCAGACACCATAATTTATATTTTAACAGTATATTTATATACATAATTTAATCATAATCCTGTATTATAATTAGATGTTTCTTTTTAGCCTGCTCTTTGGTTCTGTGAAATTTAGAATCATAAGAGGCTGGACTAGATATCCTTGCTAAAGATACACCTAAAAGATTGGCACTATCATATTAAGAACATGTGACAGCTCCTGTGTGTAATATTGGGATAGAGAAAACCTGATATAAACTACTGGCTTAAATAATTTTCTTCCACAACTCTTTGTAGGAAGATGATGTTGTGATGGAGGAGACTTATCTTATCTAAGATTCTTTTTGACAATTTTGCTGTACTCAATGAGCAAAAACTTTAACTTTTGTTAAAGCTATGGAGTTTTCAATGGTAGGACACCTGCGAGAAACAGCTCACAGCCTTTTCTGTTTCTTGAATGACACTTGGCACTTATGGTTTTGCCTTGGTTTATGATAAAAGCATGGAATTGGGGAGATCTTGGGAATAGTGCTTTTGGCAGCCTCTAGAAGTGTATCAGTAACTTTTTGCACAGCATCATTAATATTCCCACTTTTAACCATGCTGTCAGTGATCATAGCTAATTGAGTGTAGTGAAGCCAATCTGCACGATAATAAGAATAAGAGGAGTGGAAGACTTGTGGTCTGCTTCTATTACTTTGGTTTATAATTACAGGAAAATGATCACTGTTACATAAATGTTTATCAACACTAGAATTTAATGAAAGCAGAATTGATGGAGAGAAAATAGCTATATCTAATGAATGAAAAGTTTTTGATGGTTGGTGGATATAGGTTCTTTTTGTGGAATTTAGAAGGCAGATATTGTTATTAGAAATAGACTGTTCAATTATGTGACGACGAGGATTCATATTCCCAATAGGGTGTTCAATTCACTACCCAATAGGGTGTTATGACTATTAAAGTCACCAAGAAAAATGAAGGGTGTAGGTAAGGGATCCAGTAAATTGTTTAAATTGCTTTCATGGATGACAGCATGGAGAGGTAAGTAAAGGCTACAAATAGTAATGGGAGAAACTGAATATTTACGCACTGAAACAGCCTGTAATGAAGCGTTATGGGATTGTACAGAGCTAAGGGTGTTACAGCACACAAGAATGCATACACCTCCAGAGACTATCATGGTTAGCTTTCCTCGCACATAACCATGCAATTTAAAACAGTACTGAGTTTTCAAGAATGTTTCTTGAATGGCAAAACACATTGGATTATACAGGTTAATAACTGTTTTGATATCTTCTACATGAGCATGGAAGTCTCGAGAAGTCCAAGAAACGAAGATTACCATTAAATTAAACTTAGTGCTCCAGCATTTGAGCAAGCCATCTGGGATTCAGACAAATCTTCATTTAGGAGTGTATCATCATCTGAAGGATCTACCCTCATTATGCCTACATTAGAGGAAGTTAAAGTTATTTTACTCTTTATATGATTTATAGAGCCCTCTTGAATTCTTTAATTTTGGGGGTCTTTGAGACTTTGATTCTGCGAAAGAAGGTGGAGAAATTCCTTTCGGAATGCGTGATATATTTATATTAAAAATATTTGAGGATAAGTTTGGAAAATTTAAGAAATCTGTTTGAGTACTACAAGATTTCATGATTTCTTTATTGCTTGTGAATAGCTAATACCTTGATGAAGGGTACTGGATGACACTGTACACTTTGTTTCGGGGTAAAATAAGTTTTGTTTTATTTTCACAGTAATAATTTCTTTTTCTAAAATCCAGGTTGGGAATTACAGGGAGTAAGAAGGATGTTCACCACTGCAGTTGACACATTTTTCTTGTAATTGACATAAGCAACTGTCATGTTCGACAAAAGCACATCGAGCACGAGTCAAAAGTCCCTTACAAGTAATTTTTGCATACCCAAATTTGTGACATTTAAAGCAACATAAAGAATTTAGAATATAGGATCGAACACTACAATTTAGATAACTAGCTTTAATAGATTGAGGTAGAGTAGGAGTTTCAAATGTGAGTATGAGGTGGTTGGTTTTTAATTGTGCACACTCTGCTAATTGTAATGTGCAGCACATGTTGAACATTTTTGGTCAACAAAATTATCCAAAATTTACTCCTCTGAAACATTAAATAAATCATCTGCAAAAATTACTCTCATGTAGAATTTAACTTATTATATCAATATTACCCAGACACTTCAATTTTAGAATGGTTTTAGCCTGTTCAACTGATAAAAATTTAGCCAAAAGATCAACAGATTTCATCTTCTGAACATTTTTAACATTATCAAAATTGCCCTCAGTTTCTTTAATAACAAAATATTTCTGATCATGTATCATTTGTTGCTTCATAGGGAGTAAAGAATTAGGAGTACACTCCATAAAAAAAGGTGATTTTATTTCAAGGTTAGACCGCACCACCCACTACGGAATCCAACATTAGATGCAGTATAACTGCACCAGTGGTAGTCAGACCCTATACGCTTTCAATATATCTATAAAGTGGCCTCCACCTTTATCGAGTCATGCTGTAGATATATGATCGATTGAACCATGAAAGCTGATTGATGTGCGGAGGACCACAACACAGCTCCTGTTTACCTGAAGAAGAGGCCAAAGTAATGTGTTGGTCTCTGGGAGCCTCAATTACCAGGAATCAATCCCAGGACACAGGTTTCCACATACGGCAAACAAATGGGTGATTTAGTCCTTAAGAGAAGCTAATAACAACAAGGTGGCAATAGCTACACAAGGGAAGCCCTCAACTTCTTATGAGGCAATCTCAATGAGGAAGAAGAGGAGAGAAGAAAAGAAAGGAGAGGACAGTTCACTAGGGTACCTCAGGATTGTGACACCCATGTTTACCTAAAGAAAGTAAACCCCCTGAGGGGTCATTAATTGATAAAATTTCCAAGTACTTTTGCTTGTGAATTAATATAAAGCTGAATCAAAATAAACATTAAACTGTACTGTGACCAATACTGAACAAACAGTTTCATTAATAATCAAGATAACTACGAAATGCAATTTAGAAAGTTAACAGCTATTTATTTCGAAATCTTTAAAGCAACCTAATTTTTTAATTAGAAATCGGAATATTTCAATATTTGATTAATACCTAAGCATTTTGTTATTTAAAAACATTTTCTTACCAACAGTTTCAGAGTCTGGAACTTCCAAGGGAACAACATTTTCCTTATACTGAACGGAAAAATTTAACAAGCGAGATGCAAGTTGCATTTCTTCCGAGGTTGGCATTGACAGTTGTGAAGTAGAAGGTTCTATATTTTGAGATAATAAATTTTCTTTAGGAAATATACCAGCACCTTCAACTACTTCCATCGGTCCATACTTTATTGGTACTTCAGCTTCTCTTTCAAAAGGAAGTACTTGAGAATCTTCTGGTATCACACAATTAATTGCAGTCTGAAAATTAAGATTTAATTTATATCAAAACAGACAATTTATATTATGAAATATTCAATATACCCAATAGAAAGAAAAGTTTTATAGCTTTAAGAATTAGACTCAAAATACAATAAATTTAAAAATCTATTTAAATAAGTTAAAATTAAATATGATTGATGTTAAATATAAAATACAAGATAACTCAACTGAAAAATGTTAAGCTTCAATAAATTCTAATATAAAAGATTTTACACATACTGATATTCAAAATGTTCACTTGAAATGCAATAATAACTATATAACTGCAGAAATTTCAATTCATATACAGTTGATTAACCACAATATACATAAGTATATTGTGGTTACCACACTTGATACCACAATATACATAAGTATTATAACTGAAAAGTTAGGAATGTTTATTACAGTTAGAATCTTTATATATAGAAACACAAAAAAATTCATTTCATTTCTTTGGATTTAATACTATGCATTCTAAAAAACATGAATAATTATACTAATCTTAAAACATAAAATTCTAAAATTAAACTTTCACGGCAAAAGTTTGCAAAACGTATTCACATCTTTAAAAATAAATTAATATTTAGTTTTAAAAACATCAAATTTTTTGCAAATTTGAAACATTATTTGCTTTATTAATATATAATATCATTTATATATATAATCCTTTTTATTATCATAATGTAATCTTATGCATGACAACAGAAATTAATTAATTTACAATTCACTGAAATAAAAGATACATTTTTAATTAAATACTCATAAAAAGATAACTCCAAGTATTTACTTTCATTGTCAGCTATTTTTTTTATCCAAGAGAGAAGGGAGAGAATTCTAATTCTCAAATATATTGAACTTCCAAATGCATAGGAAATACAATTTAACATAAAACTTAATAAATTTAACATAACATTGAAATAGAAAAGAAACATTTTGTAAAATATATTGAGTTACTTTTATTTTTTTTTTACACCAAAACTCCATGGAGAGCACATGTACTGCAAAATTATGCATTTATTTTTAAAATTTTAATTTCCTATTTTGCTGGATCATTTATTGAAATTTCAAATACATCTATCACAATAAAAACTTTCAGTTACACATATTCTAAATGACTAAATTCTTAGGCAGAAGATTAGGTGCCAGTGGGTGAAATAAAATGGACCAAACTGGCTTATTGCTTCAGAATGCATTTGTATAACATGTGACTGTGTACATGCACAAAATTTGCTTTGCATGCTAATAACCCTTGGAGAATTTGATTAGTAATTTGTTTTTATTTGATTATAGTTTAGGTTTTTGAAGTGGATGATTTAATGTTAATATTTTGAGTTAAGTTTTTGAATATTAGTTTGCATGAAATTTTTTAAGTTCATTAAGTAAAATTTATTTTGAAAGTTTATAAAACGAATTTTGAATTTCATTTTGAATTATTATCTTAAATTATTTTCCTTGTAGAATATATATAGCCATGTAATCATTCCAAGAGCATATTGGCAGAATTTTTATAGTCATAAATAAATCAAAATCATAATTGTTCTATTGTCTGACTGGTGCTACAAGTAATGATTAGATGAATTATTTTATTTTTGTATTTAATTAATATTGCTGCTGAATGTAATATTTTATGTTATATATTAAGTATTGTTTATAAATATATTACATACATATGTATTTAGACTCATTCAAAATGGTATTGTTAATAGGTTAGAAATCTAGTTTTTGTAAGAATATTTGTTTATGTTATACATTTATTTTTATTGCCAGCTTTAAATTGAGGCTAGATTGCGCTACAATAAACTTTTTTAAAGTGGGCACACCAGTTAATTAAAATTCGAGTTTTCATAAAAATGCATTTTATTTACATCATGAATTTACCTTTATTGCCTGGTGCCCCTAGATTATACCACACTAAAGTTTTTTTTTTTTTTTTTTAATAGATAGGAGCTACAACCCAGTTAATTAAAATTCAAGTTTTCATTAAAATGATTATTACTAACATTAAAGATTTAACTTTATTGTATGGTTGCCACCTGATGTAGATTGTGTGATACTTAGTTTAGATTTGTTTTTTTATTATGTAATCTTTATAAAATTAGTTTCTAGTTATTAGCATTTTAATTATTCCATAGTTAGTAACTATAATAAAATACTCAAAATTTAAAATAGTGGACAGTTGCAAAGTTGAAGTTCAAATATGATCAATATTTGGTAACCAGATATTATGTGTGGTGATGCAGCAAAAAATTGGAAATGATGCCAAGCCCATACAGTTATTTAGTCTTTTACCAATTCTTAAATAGTTTATAAATATTTAAATGGAAATAAACAGAATCTTAAAAATATACCAATAAATTCCAATTTGCAGCTTCAAGATGCATAATACATTCTGCAACATCATCAATACCAGTGCAAGACTAAAAGAAAAAAAGAATATTTTAGAAAAATAAATTAATTTTATATACCTGTATCAGGCATTTAATATTAATTACAGGTTTGTACAGATTTCTAAAAATCAAATTTCCAGAAGTTTTAAGGGGTATTCCAGGAGGTATCAACAGTCATTTTAAATAAATTATATTTTACTGTCTGTTCTTAACCAAATATGGATATAATTATGTATATGCAACCTTTTCCAATTATTTTTCTAAATCACAGAAATAAATTATTGTAAAAATTAATGTGAATATCTTTTTTTAAGTTATTATATTTAATGATTACATCAAAAGCCTACCATGAATTTACAGCTATATCCGAAATTTTTTTATTTAAATAAACAATATTTTTACATTACTGAATTATGCATTATATAAAATAATGTGAAATTTTAGAGTTTTTAAACATCATTAGATTTCCACTGATTAATTTACCAAGTATTTCAAGATGATGGTAACTATCTCTGTTCATATAAACTTATTCAAAACAAAATACATAATACTATTAAATAAAGATTCCAGGAAATGACTTTTTCTCCAATTATTATTTAATAAAAGCAATTCTAAATTTTTCTTCCATTTATTATCAAACTCTTTTAAAACTAAACACACAATTTCACATCAGCTTTTTTATTTCTTTAATCATTCAATAGATTTTCACATTTCTTGGTTATTTATATATACACAATACTGCCATTAAAAAAATGATGAGTTATAAATTTACTGTTAATACTGAGCATATTATAAGCAACTGCATGTTGCTTAAAATATGCTAATTAAAAAAATTGTGATTGAAATTTAATGTATATAAAATAACAAGGAATCTCCTTAATTAACAACTAAAACTTTTCTAAATGGTAAAAATATAAACCATTTAAATTTAATTAAGCTTGAAAATGTAATTAAAAGTTAAAAATTTTACAATTAAACCAGATATGGAAATAATGTAAAATATATCTGTATAACACTGTATAAAATATTGACAGTGAATAATCAATAATTTTAATAACTGTAATTTTATAGAATTTACTGTTTCTTTTATTAATGAAACGTTTGACAGCAAAATTTGTTCTGTAATTTTTTTAAATATCTTGTTTGTAAAATTTTTACATGTGTATGTCTTCAAACAAATAATTAACATCTAAGATTTAGGAAGTCTGAAAAAAAATCTGAAAACGAAATCGAGTACAGTATCCAGTGTATTTTAAATATTTTGTTCGTTCATCTTTTTACGTAACATTCATCAAAATTATATAAAGTCTGAAATTTTCTCATCTCATGAACAAAAATACAAATCTTCATTATATTAAATATTTTTCATTGTTTAGTACATATTCTATCAAGAAGAGCATAAAACCAGACAATTCTATTTCGGAAAACGAAAATAGCGGGGCGATTGTCAATATAAACAACAGGCACGTTGTTGAAATACAATGATAAAGCACTTTTTACTAGGTAAATATTTAACAGAGTAATTAAACATATGATCAAACCTGAAAATCATTTAGAATTTGCTCTCTATTCTCTTCCATTTTTCATAAAGAAATCATAAAACAATTAACTCGTTAAATACTTAATTCTTATTAACGTGTGACAAAGAATACATCGAGCTGCATTACAACAGTGATGGTTCGGGAAATCGATTTTAGCGACATCTATTGTTTCTAAAACTGTCAATCTGTGCTGTTTACAAAACGTATTGCTCAGAAATTTTTTTGCTATAAAAGATTAGTGCATATAAAAATTCGATTCTCTAAAATTGATATCTAACACAATATTTCAAAATGATCAACAAGAAAGATATTTCTCATTTTACTGACACATGCAAAAGAACGTCTTAAATTAAAATGATCGAAACCCTAACTGCGGAGCATTTGTTTTTGTTTTGCTTTTCCCTTGAAAATTTGACAGACGATTGTCGACGAATTTGAATCGTACTATTTACGCACAGGTGCTTCTTTTTTAAAAGAAACTCATTAGAAGCCACTGTCATGAGCTTAGAAAACTTAGGTAAAACAAAAATTATGCTGAACATGTCATATCAACATGTAAAGATATATATAGTCATTTTTATTTAAGTTATTAAATATTTATAATGTAAAGGTCATAGGTTATAATACCATGCACACAAAAATATAAATACTTGATATTTTAGTTCTATGTTTTGTATAATATGTATACTGAATATAGCAATAATTAGATCAATTCTATCTATAATATTGTATTCATGTATTGTAATATATTAAAGAATATTTTTAAAATTTTATGTAGTAGCAAATAAGACTTTTTAATTTCCGCTCCATTGAATACTTGCAGTATAAATTAACAAAAATTTCAAAGAGTGTTTACTTTTCATTTTTTAAGAATTTTTTGTAATAAATTAATATTTTTCAGGGAAGGTATTTTATCTAAAACATTAAAAAAAAAATTAAATATATAAATAAGTTAAATTTCATTATTTCCAAATTTAAATTATATTTAAATTAATTAAATAGCATTATTATTTCTTTTTTACATTTTCAATCATGGAAAAAATTCAAATTTTTCATTTTTCTCTTATAAAGAAAAAAATTTTCAAATAGGATAAATTTCTTCATATATACATATTTTGAAAGACAAGTTTCAATATCCAAACCAGTTTAAACATTTGTAAAGAAAATAACTTTTGATATTCAAATGTAAGTCAAGAATATAAGGCTAGAAAATATCTGTTTTATTTGTTATTAATTGTATTACAAATGTTAGAAATCACTTTCTTTGAAAGATCATTTTGGAAATAAATCCAATTCACATTGGGAAATTTATTACTTATTGGAATACTTATTTATTGGATAATATTTAAGTCACAGATGCCACATATAATCTAGAATGACATATTCTGAATTATCTTGGGAATGAAGAAATGCTGCAAAGATGATGTATTATGACGTGCATAAAATGTAAATACTAAAGTTGCCAAAATAGAATTTTCTCCATAATTTTTATAGATCTACATATCTATGATGTAATAAAAACCAGATTGCCAGATACATAAGAAAATCCATCAAAAAAATCACAAATCTCAGAATTTGGCATCTTGGATTATACGTCATCTGTGCCATATTTTACATATTCGGAAAACATAAATATTAGGTGATTTAAATAAGTTTCTTCAATAATCTGAAACAACTAATATAAAAATATATTCTGTTGTTCAAAAAAAGTATCATTTTTTTAAAAAACATTAATATGCTTTCTAAAGAGGAATAATATAAAAACTTTGATTTCATTACATTAATAAATTGAAATGCATAAAATTTTTAAATATTTCTATGTCCAGTGTAACTGCAACTTCAAATAATTTAAAAATAAGTTTAATAAAATTTCTGATTATATAAATAAAATTTGAAATGTGAAATAATGATAGAATTTTTGTTCATTGAAGTATCCAAGCACTATTAATAGCTAAAGATGTACAAAATAAATTTTGAACTATTGACAGAAATAGTAAAAAAAATTTAATAATTTAGTTTGTTACTGGCAAAATTAATAACAATTAAATCACACAATTCATATTTCTTAAGAAGGTTTTTGTCAGAAATAAATGTTCAATGTTATGCAATACTTAATTGAGTTTGACTTTGATTCCTGTTGAACAGTGGGTATTTAATAGTTATATCTCTCAAGGTGAATGTTTGAGAATTGGCCTGTTTCATCCATTTCAACAATTTATATAAAGTCCACTGTACATTGTTTCCTCAGCAGGACAAATGTTGTTGTTAAAGGAAAATTTCATAACTGATGTGAGATTTTAATCTACCCCACTGACTGTCAAATTTATAAGGCTTCTTAGCTACCATATGGTTTTGAAATCCTACTTTGTGCTTATAAGCTACCACTAAAAACTACCAACATTTTTTTAATTTATCTTTTCTATTTTTGTTATTCACATTTCTAGAAAATATATAGAAAATCAATTTTAATTAAATTGTACATAGGAAAGATTTTAAAATGCAGTTACAATAAATAAAAAAGACTAATGGATTTTCTCACTAGAACTTAATGAAAGAGATAGAATTCGTATATTATCAACAAATTATTTTAATGTTAGGTGAATAAGTAGTAGTTGTCACTTGAATACAGTTGTGCAAGTTATTTATCACTGATTCGGTTTCTATACTTATTTTTAATAAATTTTGTCTTTGAAAAATCTCATACTACTGTGATTTACATCTGTACTTTTTAAGTCACCAAATTATAGAGCTGAGCATTGTCTCACTGAGAGACAAACCTGAATCAAAATTGGACATTTTTCTTTTGAAACAAATAATGAAAAATTTTTCAGATCTTGAAGTAATTTTTCAGACAAATCATTTTGAAAGTCAACCAATTCCACTGCAGAAATTTTCTTGGGAATATTTTATGACCAATTGAGAATTTCAGTATCAATCTCTATAAACTAATATTTAATTAAATTATGAAATAATTGTTGATATATCTTTGAAATCTTGGAAGCACTGATTGAATTCACTCCTAAGATTTAAAGTAATTTCAATGTATTTATTACTGTTTTAAGATGTTGAAGACCTTTACTTATTGATGATTGATTTCAAGCAGATAAAATGCTTTTATTAATCTTGGATTATATTGTCCCCCTCACTTCTAACTTCTTGGGTACAAAGGAATATCTTAATTTGTATGACCAATATCTTTATCCTTACTTTGAAGTTGCAAGTTATGAATTTTAGCTTTTATGCAGTGACTGCAATGAAGTCAAACAAGCTGAATCTTGTAGTTCATGAAAAGATTCACCTCTTCCTTTTAAAAATTCTACTAAGGCAAAAAGCAATATGAAATGGTAGATCACCACATGAACATTCTAGTTCTTCAGTCAGTGCTCTGAATAAATGTCTGCATTCCATGTGCTATAACTGTCTTTATTATTTTACAATTGTTTTCATTGCATTATTTATACTTAAAAACCTTTCATACAGTGATTCTTGGTGTATAACATAATAGAATAGAAGTAAAAGACAAAAAATATAGAAAGCTAGTGTATTTCAACAGCCTATTGTGGGCCTGGGTCTTCCTCAGAGATTCTTTCTATCTCATTCCTCTCTTCACCAGGACACTCTAGTTGGTGACTCTTAGAGCCTTAAAGTCATCATCAATACAGTCTGCCCATGTCTAATGTTTCTGCTATATGTCCAATTTAGTCCTCGTACTAATTATGTAATAAATAAAAGGTAACAATTTACAATTCCCATTTTCCAATAGTTACAATTGTTCTGAAAGAAGGCTGTTAGTATATAACTTCTTTTCTAAGAACATCCTATGTATATTTAAGAAAATTAAAATCTAATTTAATTGGGTAATTTAAATAGCTAATATCTTTCTCTCTCTCTGTGTAATCATCAGTAATATTAGTTTTTAATGCTTTAGTATTTTTGTTCACAAATATTAGGTGCCAATAACTTCACAAATGTGACATAAAATCAAAACTTTTATTGATATTGTGCCATAAGAATTCAAGTAGATGAACTGGTGTTCCCATCACTAAAGGAGTTGGAAACTTAATTCCATCATAAGAAAAAATATTAGCATAAAGAAAAGATATTTTTGAATGAATGACATATTACAGTACTTAAGTGTAAAACAATCCTTAAAGATTGTGGAAAACAAAACTAGGTGTAAATCTTTAATTTTGACCAGAGGGCACTAATCTTATCTATCCTAAAACCCACAATGAATTTATTTCCAAATCTAGAGATCAAAACCTAAGTAGTAGAGACATTATTTCAATGAGGAATAGGTTTATTTTCTTATAATTTCTTTCTTCCAGTTTTAGAAATTAAGAAAAATAACTTCGTTAAAAAATACTGGAAATATTTTCCAAATCATAAAAATAACTGTTATAGTTTGGAAACCATTTCCATTATTTTTTCAAGCATTTTTATTCTGTATCCTAACAATTATACATTTAAGAATCTCAGAAGAGGATGAAAAAAATCAGTACATTTCAATATAGAGTGTTTTAACATATCTCTTGACCCTTCATGGTAAAGTTTTAAGTGGCATGGCTGCTAATTATCATCCACCAACTTTTATACATTTGAATTGCAAACAAATTTTTGATTTAAGCCTAACCTGAAATGGAGTTATCCATGGCATCAAATGGTATGGTTGACTACAATCCATTCTCATTAATATTGATATTTGTAAGCAATTGTTTTGAATATGACATTCTAACTGCCCAATATCTAGAAGAGTTCCATCATTGTACTTTTGAATACCTTTGGATATGTTTGGAGGGCAAGCAAAACAGCTTTGCAAATCAACAGAGTATTGGACAGTTTTAAGTTCAATGTACCAAGTTTGGAATTTTTTGTTTTAAAATTATGTAAATTTGTTTCAATATGGAAAAGCAGCATACAGTAAATTTCAGAACAATTAAAAAGCAATAGAAGTATTAATATTTATAATTAAATAAAATAATGAAATGTGTATAAAGAAATATATTGGTTCTTGAAGAATAGAAGATCAATTTCATTAGGTGATTGAACATACCAAGAATTATTTTAAATTTTGAGATAAATATTAGAAATAAATTCAATATTCTGTTACAAAAATATGATTCTTTGAAATGCTGATTGAAATTATAACTAAGTTCCTTAAAAAAAATTAGCATTAAACAAGAAACGCAATTCTTGCTAGTTTCCTTGTGTTCTATTCTGTTGCCAAAGAAGAAATCAGTAACTAAAGTTGAAAAAAATGTATCCAAATAAACTTTATCTAAAAATTAGTTTGCATGTACTTAATTAGATATTTCTTAGAAAATATGTTAAATTAAGTGATGAACATTAATACTTATTTATTCTCCTTGTCTCTGAATTAGTTTACAGATGTCATGTATTATATTTTATTTAAGGAATACAATTAAAATTGTTAATTGTGATGTTAACTTAAAATTATTAATTTTAATTTTCTACTAAAGAAGTTGGAGTTATGTTTTTTATTTGCTAAACTATTTTGTGATAAAAAAAATGAAACTGATGAAATGATTTTCAGGAGGAATGAATTGTTAAAAAATTTTAAATAGGAATAATAATTTTATTACTCCTCTAATAAAATTTTCATTTAAATATTTAAATTTTTCAAATACATATTTATATTAATTTGATCCATTTTTCATAAACTTGTTGATTATTCATAAATTTCTTATCTTTGATAACTACTCGTCACAATTTCATGGAAAATCAGGACTTTACAACACTCTTATGTTACCAAAAGTTTTATTCAATTAATTTTAGGTCTCCATCAAGGGAATGCATAGTGCAATTAATCTAGCAACCTTTTTTTAGGATAAAAATTTTGCTCACTGTGACCTAATGGTAAGATTGCACTCTGTAGTTGAAAATGTACTAAATGTCTAGGTACTAAAGGTCAATCCCAACTGCTCTTCCCTTGAATTTCCCTTCTACATGTGAATAAAACCCAATGTTCATGGGAAGCCATTCTTTAAGACAGCACAATAAAGGTTCTAATGCTTTATAAGCACTTTTACTATTTGCTTTTCCAAATAATTGAGTATTGTGTCAAAATATAAAATTTGTGCTTCTTATCGCAAAAGCCATTTACTAAAAACCCTTTTGATCATCCATGTCCATTTTGGATTAGTGATCTATTATACTGTATTAATGTGTTTATAAATGCTTTGATTTTCCCTTTAAATATAAGTGATAGAGAAAATCTGTATTATATATATTTAAAATCAAAATAAAAAATTCAAACAAAATATTTTAAAAATAGATAATATTTAAAAAAAAAAAAAAGTATGAATTTTGGTACAAAAATTGTGTGCAATATTTTTTAATATTTCACATCAGCAGCATATTTTATTTTTAAAAAAAATACTTGTTACTATGAAATTTTGATTCTTTTTAACAAGGGGATTTCTAATTCTTTTCTTCTATTTTTTACTCTTTTCTCGGTTGCAAAATCCATTAATTTTGAACTATTACAACTATTTTATTTATTTTTGTCTCTTTTTAATAGTATTTATAAATAATAATGAAAATATATCTAAAATTGTGATGTGTAAAAAATTAAATTGTGATATTTAATTCTATAAAAGCAGAAAAATTAGCTACTTTTTTTCTGATAGAAAGTATAAATGATGAAAATTTTCAAATGCTGGAGAAAATTTACTTTAAAAATTCATTCCAGATAAATGTTTTGTTGAGTTTTCTGTAAAAAAAAATAAATTAAGAAATTGAAATTAAATTGGTGAAAAAAATATGAGATAGATTGAGAACTTATTTACCATGCACTCTTAGAAGCATTATTTCCCCTTAAATTATAAAGATTAACTTTATTTAAAACATTTTCTTTGTTTCTATATATTTTTGAGTATTTTTTTTTCTTTACACAAAATAAAAATCACTATTGAAAAAAATATCTAGTTTCAGGGTATATGAATATTTAGTTTTAGAATGATAGGAATTAATTTGTCAGAATGCAGAATTTACTTCTAAGAAAGGAAGAAAAAAACTGATAAAAGATTCCTTGGCAGTTGTTATTTTCACTTGTCAGAATAAATCGAAGAACTTAATAATTTTTGGAATTTTGACAAAGAATAAAAATAAATATCTAAATAGGAACCAGATAACTTTTTAAAACCTGATTCCTATGACAATCAAGAATAATTTTGTTGCCTTTTTGTTGATGATTTTCCATGTATATTTTTGTAATAACTTTTAATACTTTTAGGGAAATTGACAATTTATTAGCCAATATATTGAAATAGAGAGGTTTTTGTTTAACAATAAAATATATTTGTAAATATCTTTAATTTCTACTTAAAGTGAAGCAAAAATGTAACTTTCTTTAATATAAAATTAGTTTCTTTAATATAATTGTGTTAATTATATGAAACAAACTAATATTAATATTTATGATAGCAAATTAATACTAAAATAACTATTTCAAAATAAATTTTGTAATAGAAAATTTTATAATGCACAGAAAAATATTTGTATATGGAAAAGAATTTTAGGTATGCACAGTTATAATTAATTATCTGGATTAAAATAGAGCTTCCATTGTTATTTCCTAGAAAAGTATAATTATGGTCTTCCTGTATTGCCCTCCGAAGATACTATACCAACAAATGGAGATAACACATCATACCAACAACCAACCAGTTTCAAGCGTGCTCGAACAGAAGATTATTCTGATCTTGGAATGTATAGTACATCAAAATTGAGTAATTATGTATGTTCTGACAACAGAAATTATGCAAGATGTGAGTATATTATTTTAAAATATTGTAAATGATTGATACAACAACATGTTAGAAGCTAATGCAATTTTTAAGTTGTCATAATTATTTTGATTGGTAATTTAAACAAAAAGTAAATACATTTTTTTCATCACCAAAAGTGTAAAACTTTGCATTTCTTTCCACTAATCAGAGTATATCATAATATAACTTTATACAATTGTTAATTAAAACGCATAAATTCATGTAATATATTTACATTATTCAATTTTATTTCTTCTAAAAGATAAATTGATAATTGTTACTGATACACTGATAGTCTTATAATGGTTTATGGTTTCATTTATATGGTTAAGTAAACATATAATTGAAAAGGGATATAACATATCAAGGATTTCTTTTTCAATTGAACTACATGTTAATATCTTATATGAATTATTTGAAATTTAAAAATATGAAAATATGTTTGTATGCAATTATTACAGAATAAATTTGAAATAAGGTGAAATTTGAATGCAATTACTATACATTAAGGTTCAAGAAATATACTTATTAAATTATAGTATGTTTCTAAAACTTTAAAGATATTTTTGCTATTAAAAGTAAATTATCTCATACTTTATCAATTAAAGATATTTTTATTATTAAAAGTAAATTAGCTCATATTTTGTCAATTAACAATATTTTTAATATTAAAAGTAAATTAGTCATTAGCTCAAGACTACTTATAATGTAAATTGCCTTTTATTAAAAAAAATTTAAATTTTTTTTACCTTTCATTTATTGCATACATGTATTTGGAATAGAAATTGAAAAAAGTTTTTATCTTAAATGAGAGATACAAATAATATCAGCTAAATCATACTAAAGTTAATTTTAAAATCTAGAGCAAATTGAAATGTTTTTTAATGAATTAAACATCTGTAGAGAGTCAACAATCTTAGTGATTTTTCCTTAAGTTCTTAGTAAGAGTAAATTTGATTCTGAAACTTTTTGACAAGATTTTTTGTATTAATCTTACCTACCAAAATCTGCTAATAATTAGTTACATTCTTTCTGGTCATTGGTATTTCATTCATTTTTGAGCTTTATGTATAGAATAACAATTTTGAAAAATATATTTTTCAAATAGTTATGAAATAAAAAAAATGCTCTAAACATGTCTATTTTTTTTTTTTTTTTTAAGTTACTTTTCAATTGAAACATTTTACTCCTATTTTCTACTGTGTATAACCAATAGTTCTGTACTCAGCATTTTAATTTGTAATAAAATTTTAAATACAATATACCTCCTTTAATCAAATAATTCGCCTTCTAATTTTTATGTTTATTAATGATTGCTTCCTTATATTATTAGTGTGGGTTAGAATGAAAGTAATAGATATTGATCAACCGTACATTTCTTCTGATTATTCCTTAATCACAACAAATCAATTAAGAAAACTACAAATATTCTTTAAAATTTCATGTAATATTATTAATTTCCTTTGCAAGTTTCTAGTGTAATAATAATACACAAATTACATCTATTACTTTATCCATTAACTTCACTAATTTAACTTATTGGAGTTATACAAAAATAATAATTGTTTCTCTAAATTTATTTGAAACAATTTTGTTTTCATAATTGTTTAAAAATAACGGCTGTTTTTCTTTTCAGCTAAGAATTTTCTTTCTGTAAGACATAATTGTTATATTTATCACACAGAAGATTGGAAACCTAAAGGTTGCACAATGTATTTACCTTTGCGAGAAGATATTCTAATAAATACTCAGAATATCGAGCAAATCAGTTTTGAAACTGATCAATTTTTTTTAGCAGATGAAAAGGGAAATTATGTTGGCGCCAAACCTGGTGAGTCATTTTGGTCAATATTTCATATCTATTGTTATGCATGGAGATAAGTTTGTATTTATTTAAATTCATATTAAAATTTAAGTGAAAGATTAGTAGAAATTTAGATATTTAGTACATTATAAAATTTATCAAAATATGTTTAATTTTATGGTGTTGTTTTACTAAATTCTGAATTTCAACTCAAATATATTATTCAAATAATAAAATATAAATTTGTAAAAAAAATGAATAGACTTTTTGATCTTGTGATATAAAAGAATATTCTTGAGTAAACAGTTAAAAATTAATGTATTGTTAAAATAATTTAATATTAAATGTAAATACAACTTATTTAATACTTCTAAAATTATATTGTTAAAAACAATGTTTTTTTATTAAATGTTTTCAATTGACACTTGAAGATTTAAAACCTTAAAAAAATTTAACTGTATTCACATGATTTTGAATAATATGAAATTTTTTATTTCATGTTTATATATATAGTTTTTTTTTTTCTTGCAAACTTCTAATAAATCATTTTGTTTGTCGTAAAGTTTAATATAGTTACTATATATTTTATATATATTTTTTTATTATGATGATAGGTAATGCTGTTCATTTTTGGCGATTTGATCCTACATCTAGAAAACTGTATATTTCCCGTTCAATTCTTTTTCTTAAAGACCAAGTAATGTTATATATTCATATATTATTTATCTGTTCATATATTGTTTATCTCTTTCATCTCATAAATAAAATATTTCTGGAAATATTTGACTTCCCTTCAAATAGTATCACAATGAATATTTCAGTTACACATAAAATTATTTTAATTACCCAATGACACATAAAGCTTTTCATTAGCAATTGATGTGTTTTCTTTGTTAAAATTTTTTTTCTCTAGTTATGAATACTGAAAGCAAAGTATTAGGCAATTACAGTCCTATTGCGATTCTGTAGTGTATATTTTTTATTCCAATGATTAATAACAAATTATTTTTAGAAATTCTCTATTATATTTATTAAGAAATGTTGTTTAGTAGCTGTTCTGTGAAATTGTTTTGTAACTCAACGTGTATTGTTTTTCCTTAAAACCGATACTATTCTTCATTAAAAATAGAATATTATAAAAACCATTGTTATTAATTGAATTATTTTACTGTATTTTGACTATTACTTGATAATTTTAAATAAGATACTTTTTGATAAGACAGTCCTATTGCTCAATGAACTAAAATGAAATATTATTAAATAATTTCATTTATTTCGTTGTTTTAATGCAGATTTAAAATGTTTTATTACAATTTATTTTATATCAATTTTTTAATATATATTTTGATTACATAAAAAAGGACTATTTTATTATCATCCTATCAAAATTTGATGTGATAAGGAAATGATAAGAAAGAAATATCCAGAATAATTATATTCAAAATGACTTAATTTCAGTTGTGCAAAGATATTTAAAATCATTAGTTAGAAAATTCTAAATTTTTCTAATGATTAGTTCCTTAATGTGTTCAAGATATTAAAATGTATTTCAAAACTGTATTAAATAGTTTATTATTACTTTTTTTCTGATGCTTTTAAAATATATTACTTTAAAAAGTAAAATTATTAAGTATTGATTTTCTTTTTCCTTTTTTTTTTTTTTTTTTTTAAATAATTCCTTGCATTACTATTTTTGATTTCTTTTAATATTCTTATGATAAATGATGTGAATTTTTTGATTACTGTAAGCAATTGAATGATTTATTACAAAATTGAGGTTTTTTTAAGCATTAGAAAACATTCATTCAAATATGGTACTTCGTCAAGTTTTAATTTTTGTATGAAAAACTAAATTTAAATTCTTAATAAAAATTATACCAATTTATCTTCAATGATTTTTATTAATTTTATATTTGATTTCTTTCATGTATATTGTGCTTGCATTAGTTTTCATTCATATTAATAAAGGAAGCAATTTAATTAAATTAATCACAATCTAGATTATCTGAAACTTCATAAAAATTTATTTATTATGGAAAAATGCAATCTGGTCCTTTTGTAAAATGATACAATTACACTAATATAAATGTTAAAGAAAATTGGAAAACTTGTAATTCTTATTACAAATACCTGATTTTTTTTTTTTTTTTTTTTTTTTTGCAAAATCCTTTTATAATATTATTAAATTAGTTCATTACTTTGCCAATTTTTTAAATTTAATTAACCACACAAAACCACTTACATTATATACAAATATAATAAATTCAACTAACTGACATTTTGACAATTTTATTTTTATTATATTTATTAAATGTGTTTAGAACAAAAATAATAGAATGTTTTGTTATATTTAACTTTTTAAATTTAGTTCTCAAAAGAATGTTTTCATTCAGAAGTTTTTACTGTGTATAAAACTTATACCATTTTTATTGTGTACATTATTAGGAAACTCAATTTTTGTTTTGTTTTCAGGTAAAAACCTTTATATATTTGCATGATCAAAAATTGTGTTTCAAGATAATTGAGTGAAATATTTTTCAAAGAAGTGAAACCAGCAAACAATGATCTTTGAAATCCTATTAACAATAAATATATTGAAAATAAAAATTTTAATTTACATGTATATAATCCACAAAAAAAGCCTTTTTTACATTGCATACTAAGATGAAAATGTGATGCATAAATTGCATCATTATCTATATAAATTAATGAAAGTAAGTACTGTTATGAATTTCTTTTTAAATATAAAAGTTTTCTTATACATCCTATCAATTCTTTGGAAATGCTTCCTTTGCTATTTCACTTCTTTTCTGTGACATCCAAAGGATACTATTTTCACATTTCATGCTCTCTATTTGTTTAATTATTGCTCCTATTTATTTTCTTTCTATCAATCATGAATATTTAAAGGATTATGACTTATTTTTCCTCATACTTTTTTATTGTATATTTCTATTTGCTAAGTTTTGTATGTAATAACTTTTATAATAACATATCACATTCCCATTGTGTGCCATATTATCATTGTATTTTAAGTGTAATTATCATTTAATCTATTACTCAGCCATAAAAAAATTAATTATATTAACTGCTTCTTTAATAATGATATATATTTTCCTATTTTACATTTTAATTATTCCTATTTTACATTAAAAATATTTTATGAATTTCGTGTGTTTTTCTGTATTTTATATTCAAATCTTACTAAAATTTTAAATTTCTATGTTGAAATTAGAAGTGTAATTACTTAAATCTCTTTATTATTTTATTGCTTTTATAAAATTAATGTAATACGATTTGCATCTGATAATATTTACACTCTACAATCTTAAAAAGATATTTTCAAATCTCATAGTTTATTTTATCAAATCTTTCCTTAAGAATTGAAAAATAATTTCAAAGAAACCAAGTACTATTTTTAAAGGCTTCCAAAAAATTAAATAGAATAAGAAAATATAGCAAAAAATGCCTTAATATTTAGAATTTATATTTTTGTATTTCAAACTAATATTAATAAATAGTCACAAACTTATAGTATCAAAAAAACTTTCTCTTTTTTAATATTAATTTAGTCAAAACATTTTGGCACTATTTGATTTATGCAAATATTATTTGATTTTTAAAATTATTTATTAGTTGACCCATTCCTAAAAATATAACCAAACTCATTCGACCATTGCTATTTTATTACAGGAAATAAAGGATAAAATATCAATTCAAAACAGCTAAATTTTATTTAAATCTTATAAAATATAGTTACTGTGGTAAATTACTTGTAACTGGTAATTGCTTTCAAATTTGAATGATACTATCCTGTTTTGTATGTATATATCAAGTAGAATCTCTGCAAAAATATTTATTTTGACATGAAAAAAAAATCTTTTCAATGCTGTAATTTCATTATCTGTTCCAAATATATCATAAGATATTTAATGTAAATTAAAAATTCTTTTGGGACCATCTCTTCTGAAATAAATCTCTCATTTTTTGCTGATATTTCAATTTTGGAATACATTATGGAATTTTTCCTACTAATTAGCATAAGTTCTCTTATATTAAAATAAGTTAAAACGTCTATTAGTGCCTTTTACAAAAAATATTGTTTGAGAACATCTTAGTAAAAACTTTTCTGTATTTAAAAACAGTCTTTTCTCACTTGTATACACAGTGTATTTCTAAACTGTTTTTAATGAATGAAAGGAGTGTTAGTACCCATACAGGAATAATAATTACATATGAACCTGGGGTCAGATTCCACTGAAAAGCAGAAAAAGAAAAGTAGAAAAGCAGAAAAAGAAAAGTAGAAAAGCATCAAACAAAAACAATTGATCTCGTTCGTTAGGTTGGATTATGCATACTTACCTTTGTCGCTTGCCTGTGGTCTCCCTCTTCCTTACCCCTTGTAAACAGCATAAAATTTTTCCATTAACATGTAGGTTCTTTGGTGATTACCTGGCTGACCCATACAAGAGCATTTGAATTTTACAATATCTTGGAACAAGTATTTTTCATCTAAGCAGGCTATTCCCCTCTTTTTATCCAGAGACATGTGGTTTATGTATGATGGAGCCCCAGCACATTTTTCCATCATGATATGTAACTCCTTGAATTCTACATATCTTATGCTATGGATTATATTTTGCAAATCTGTGTGGCTTGATTTCCTTTCTCACTGAACCCTATGAACTTTATCTTCAGAAAAAAATAACCTTTAGTGTATAAGACACCTTTTGACAGTTGAAGATCTTGTTGAGGGAATTATTGTTATCAGTGACTATATATATATATATATTAATATGACATCAGGAATCTTCAAGAGGAAACACCCATTGTTCTTTGCTGGTTTTAACTATGAAACGACACTCATGATGGGTATTTTGAACTCTTATGTGAGATTGTCACTAAATAAATTTGATTATGCAATTTTCGGAAATATTTATTTGCTTTCACATCATTGTTCTAAATTCAGATGAATTTTAATATTCCTGTCTTTTGTGCCTCTCAGAGTTGAATGCGACCCTATGTTTCTATGAGATTATTGCTCATCTGGATAGGCACTATTGTCACTTTTGATTTGTCACTATGTTAGCTTTTTTTATTTTCTAGATCCATAAATTATTTTATAAATTAAAGTACAAAAATAATTTATCAATACAGAAACTCACAAGCAGTAATAGTTTAACAGAAGTTAATTTATACAATTATTCTTTATGAAATTACTGATGATTACATGAATGAAAATTTAGGCTTTTAAAATAAATCATGCCTATAAAATATTTATGATGCACTTCAAATTTTTATTAAGAGTTTATCAAATAGTCTTATTTAATTTATATGATCTTTTATATTCTTCTTAATTTATATGATTCTAATTTATTTTGTTACCTTTTGAATAAATTTATTGCAAAAAATGGTTGTTTTATGAATACTATATTACTATAGCCCTGTGTGGATAAAGTTTTTTGATAATATTTCTTCTTTTATTTAGGATTTTCAATATCTACAAGTACAGTTAGATAATTTGTGATGGGATATATCTACAACTTCAACCTACTATTCTTTAAAAATATCTTTAAAACCATTTTGTAAAATGATATTTTATTCAAAATGCATAATTTTATTTATTTTTACATAAACAAACAAATGTAGTTATTTCTAAAATGTAAAATTCATTTGAACCATGTACTTAGTGTACATGAATTTACTATTTTCTATTTAACTTGTATATATAGACCAGATTTAAAGTTTCTTATATGACACTATTTACAAAATATTCATTCCTCAAATATACTAATATTTGTTTTTACTTTTCATAAGTTAATTATAAAATTTCTCCAAAACAACCATGAATAATAATATGAAGTATTGAATTTTCACTAAATTATGTTCGTTCATATTACAAATTTTCAATATTAGTTTATCATAATTTTTTTCAAAATCTAATCTTAAAATTCTTGACTTTATTATTTTAATGTAATTTTTATTTCTTGGTTTATAGATATATACAGCAATTCTGTATTAATTGGATTAATTATAAATTTACATGATCAATAATTTTACTTTGAATATCATATACAAACATGCTAATTAGCTCATTTATTTTATATTTGCTTTATGTAATGATTGTAATTTTATAATAATAATTTCTTTGCATACATAATTGTTTTATTTCATATAGTTTTTCATTAAGTTAATAAGCAAGTGAAATAATTATTGTATAATTAGACTCCATGATAACTTCAAAAACTGTAAAAGTCAAATAAAAATTCATCAATATATGTAATATAAAACCATAATAATTTTTATTTAAAAAATACTTTTAAGATTTAATAACAAATACTTATTTTGTAAGAGAATTATCACTTAATATCTGTAAAAAGTTTTCATAAACTTCTCATAAGTCCTCAGCACAAGATATTAATTTAAAAAAGCTTGGCTAATGTATTTTTGTACATTTTTGAGCAAAGTTTATAAAAAACAGTACAGTGAAATATAAATTAGTAAATACAGCTATAAACTTAGGTAGATTTTTTTGTATTCTTTCATAACATTATTAACCTTATTAAAACATTTTGTGGCATTTTTAAAAATCAATACATTTTTTAATACATATATTAACTAAAAAATTATTATAAAATCAAATTTTTATAATATTTTCCTTGTTAATTATCTATGTCAAATATTCATTAAAATAATTTAACTTTTCTTAAATTAAAAAAAATATGATCTATAAAAATAATTGTACTTATATATATACTCATATATTTATCATTTTGTGCCAAAATCAATTTGGGTTTGGATATACTGAGAAAAAAATGTTATGCCCATCAGGAAATGAATCAAAAATATCAACCTATAGAAACAATTTTTTTTTTTTTAGTGTATTTAACTATTAAGCCATTTTATTTTATATGCAGCAATACATTGTTCAAAGCTGTAATAATATATTATTAATAATAAATAACGATGCTGAAAAATCATCTTTGTCTTTAAATATACTCTGATTAGATTAATTTCTTATTTTCTATCCAATACCAACGTTTTTATAAGAATGTATCTGTATTTTTTAAACAAAGTATTAGTGAAGTTAAATGGTAAAATCAAGTTTACAAAGTTATAATTCTTAATAGTATGTTCCTGTGTAATTGAATTTAATACACTATTCATTTTGAAAATTCATTCTTTTCTTGTAAATATAGATTCAGCAAGATAATCTTTAGTCTAGTATATATATATTTAAAGCTGATGAAGTGCTTATAGCTAATAAAAAGGTTTCTTAATTTTTATTTGTTCCTAAATATGTCTCATTTAATAAATGTTTTTTGAATTAAAAGAATGGTTCTATAAAAAAAATAATTTGAATTATTACATAGTTTTCAATTTTTTATATCAGTAAATGTAAGAAAATTTTATAAATGTTTTAATAGAGTTAAATATTTTAGTTAAATGTTTAAATAATGTTGAAATTGTTTGTTAAAATTAATGTTGAAATCATTTAGCTAGAATTTTAGAAATACATCTAAAAAATTTTCATGGGATTTTATAATGCATTTGCATTAAAATTCTACATGTATATTTCACAAGATGCGTGGCTATTTATGGAAATATCTTTTCTAGGAAAATTTGGAATTTTAATTATAGGTAAATTCATTCTAAAAGAATTATATTTTTTAACTTTAAGCTAATAATTTATTTTTAATTAATAGTCTTATTTTGGAAACAATATTGTTATTTTTCCTATAAAATAACTTGATTTTAAAATTCTGTACTATATTCAAAATTTTTGTTTTAGTTATTGTATTTTTTTAGAAAAATTAAAATAATGTGTGCTCTATTTAAATGTAATTCTGTGCTAAAGAAATTTATTAATGAACATACTCAGTACAGGCTGTGCATGCCTATGTGTTCAAAATAACTAAATTGTATTTTTTAAGTTTAATAAGTAATTTTAGAAATTTCGAATTATTAATATTTAATTATTTTAAAATAATCCTAAATAATAGTTGAATATTTAATTTTTTCCTTAACAACAATAATAATAAGCAAAATATCATATTTTTAAATAATTAAAATCGAAATTATAATATTATATTCAGATATATTGTGATTTTTTAATTTATGCATAACCCCCTATTAATCATCCTATTTAGACTGTATAAATTGTTTTTAAAAATGTGCTTAAAATTTATTTCTATAGAGAAGATTTTAAATAAATAATAATTACTAATATGTATTTTTTCTAGAAATAAAGGGAAAAAACTTCTCAGCTAAAACAAATTATATAGCCAAATGGTATGTTAAAAAGCAAAATAGAAGTGGAAAATATATTTTACAAATGTTGTCAAAATAACTATAATTTGTTACAACATTATCATTTGATGAGAGTTTAACGTTTGAGGTATGTTCTCAGCCCTTTTGTATGGTAACACTATTCAACAAAAAATATTCATTATATCAAAAATGTTATTTTCTATTTAAAATGTGTGAAAATAACTATTTGTGTACATATTTCAAACTATTTCACTTTATGAAAAGTCAAATACCTGTGTGATATTTTCGATAGTAATTACAACAATCCTCATGTACAAACTTGATATTGCCATCATAAAAAATATATTACTGTGTATTATATTTGAAAGTTTCTTGTGTGTATGTAACATTTGTAGAGCTTACGTATAACAAAATAGCTTTTAATGGCTTGTAAACTATCTGTAATGAGAAAATGTAGTTATTTTTAAATGACTGAACACACTATATTAGCTAAAATGTGTTTATCACTTGCTTAGCATTATTCTATAATAAATATAATTCTTTTTTTATAGCTAATGTATATTTAATAATTCTTTTCCTAAAATATGAGAAAGAAATTACGTAAATTAATTTATTTTTCTAATATTTTTAAAACAAATCTTGAAGTAAAATAAAAAATGCAACCCAAAAAGAAAAAATTCACTCATGTTTTAATTTGAAAGGAAATATGTTTTTGATAAAATTCAGTAGAAATAGGAAAGACAAAATATTACGAACAAAATCAAATTTTAATTAAAATATGAAAATATTCAGATTGCACTTATTTTTTGTTAAAGTATAAGTAAATTAATGACAAATTCATTGTTACAAAAAAGAAATTTTTTAATGAAATTAAAATAATCACTTTATTATGAAGTCCTGTAGTTAATTTCTTCCTCTGTTAATCATACATTGAATATAAATAAATAAACAATACTAATGCAATATCTATATATTCCATACATGTAGAACCATAATTTTACTTTATACAAATGGTGTCGTCTTAAACAATATGGTTTATAGCGTTGACAGCCAAATTGTTATTTTGCCTTCATTTTTGTTGTTCATTGACTTGATTCTCACTTAGGAGCATAGATGCTTGTAATGATTCTAGTCCATTTTAGTGTTGTGTCTGTGAAGGTTTTGGTCTAATCCTTATGTGCAAAAACAAAAAAGGAGGGAAGAAAAATTAATGTTGAGCTACAAATATTAGCATGGTGCATTTTTACATTAAAATATACTTTTGAGTTAACTTTTATAAAAAATGTTACAAGTTAAAGTATTCATTTTTGTCATAAATTTTAATATTCACAAACTAATGAATTTCCCTATAGAAATTGCAAAAGTTAATTTACACAGTCAAAAGGAATTGTGAGTATAGAAATCTCATTTATGTAATATTATTTATTTATTGTTGTTTGATTTATTATCATGATAAAAGTATCACATTTCTGTGTTATAACTTTTCAAATGTTATAAAATTATTGCATATATATATGCCATATTCCTTAATTTCGATGGATTTGACATAAAATGTTTCTTGTTTTAATTTAGATGTATCTAAATTCAAAATTATTTCCAATATAATTTATAGCAATTTCATATGTATGTATATATATTGGCATTTGTTTTAAAATTTTAATTTTTTCATTCTTTTAGTTAACAATTTTATAATTAAAGCTGTCTGTAGTTTTCCATGTTGTTTCCTTCTAATATAAAGATTGTATAATGTACTGTAGACGTATGTTTTTATGAACTCTTTGGAAAAACTGGAAGTAGCTCTTAAAATCTAAGATTCATGGAATAGAAAAATATGAGTGTTAGATTTAAAGGTTAATTTTTTTTAGCAAACTGATATCTATTAATAAAATACTATTCAAAAAAGTTTTTTAGTATGCACTATATATGAAACATGCCAAATAAAATACATACTTGAAAACAATTTTTATTTCATTGATGAAAAATCAATCATTTTTTCCTGTTTCAAAATTACTTTTTTTTCTTTTTTTAAATTCATGTTGTCTATCATTTTCGATCTATTAAAGTATTTTATTATTTTTTCTGAAAAGAAAAAAAGCACCGCCATCATGAGCTATTCATTTACTTGTTTGGCACCTTATTTTCTACTTTTCCGATATCTGAAAGTCATCGATTTTTTCATTCATTACATTCTCAATAACTTCATCATCTGACACCTCTTCCATACAAATTGCATTGGAGTCCATGTTCAAAAAGTTCTGGAAAGAAACTTCGTTTCTTTATTAGGAATGCTTCTTTATTCATGTATGAATTACTAATATTCACTGTCAAGTCATCTGGTAAATAATCTTTTCTTTTTTCCTTTGGAGTAATATCTTTAATAAAGCTTTCATGTCGAAATGCTCCAGATATCATCTTTTCTTTGACATATTCCAAACATAGATTAAAAAGTACATAGGCATAGAATGTCAATTTCTAAGGCCGCTGCAGCTCTAACCCCATGATCATTAGCAGAAGTGCCCTACACTGTTTATTCTGAAATTTGTTGATTATGCTCTGATCCATTGGCTATAAAGTTTTGTTATGTAATCCTCTACTAGGATTACCATCTTTCAGCACCACAAGGTAGAGGTGGAAGAGATGGCACCCAATGTTTGTGATCGTGTCCTCGAAAATGAGTCTTTGTAATTTAGGAGTAGGGACCAAGCAGAAAACTCCCAGACTTGGCTGCCACCTTCAGAGGTGTATCATTTTACATGGAGAACATCACGACTTATTTTATGTACTCAACTGCCATTACTGAACTTGGCGGATATTCGGTTTTCTGAAATTGGAACTCACTGCTTTCTGATAACAAGGGCAAAGATGAAAGCTCGAACCAACCAGACCATGGTCATTGGCCATAAAAACAAAAAATGAGCATAACAGTAAAATTTCCATTCAAATTTTTCAAAACTTCAACGTGAGTAATGTAATTATTCACTATTAAAAGAATGATTCTGCGGTAAGAAAGAACTTCAATCCAAGTTTCTGAGTTATAAAATAATTATAATATTTCATAATAAAAAAAACAAAAATAAAAGATCTATAAAAATGAGTTGACAAGAAAAAATTAGAAATGTTTTTTTCGTTCATGGGAATTAAAATTATAGTGTATGGGACCATGTTAATGAGCAGTTAACTAGTTCATAAAATCGTGAATAATTAAATAAATTAGAAGTTTCTAAAAATGAGCATGTATTGTGTATCATTTTTGCTTGTAACAGTTGTTAGTAAAGGCTTTAATTTTGTGGATAAAAAATTGGCTTTTTGTGAAATACTAATATCTATTGATAATGCCAGCCATATATTAATTTGTAGATATCATGATGTAATGGGGAAAAAAAGAGAGAGAGAGAGATACCAGCTTAGGTATTTACTTTGTTTTTTTTAATTGTTCAAAATTGCTTGACATTGTAACTGAAGGAGCTCTAGATTACATCTTACACTTCTATTTTTATGTAAAAATGCTAAGTAACTTTAATTTATATAATTTTTGATTAAAAATTATCCAAAATCTGTATAAAAAAACTTTAAGTAATTAGATTAGTGGGTGCTGTTTTGATATTTCAAAGTAATTTTTAGGACATATGTATCTCATTAATCTTTGAAAATAAAGCATTTTTTATGTTTTAAGAAAACTTTTAATGTTTAACATATTTAAGAGAATTTTTTAAAATTTACTTTGTTAAGCTTTGGGAAGTTTTTTATTTTTATATTCTTTAAAAATTTAAATTTTTTACGTTGTGTTTAAAAAAATTTTATTGTTTATTTTAAATAATATGTGTGATTAAAAATATAATTTTAATATATATTTTTAATATTCGAAGTTATTTTAAGAATCATAAATTGAATTTTTTTTTTTCCGATTCATGAAATAAATAGTTATTTAGTTATTGAACTTTAAATTCTTGTCTCTAAGTAATAAAATAAGTTCAAAATATTTATAGAAAAATTCTTTCTACATCACATCATCATAACCAACACTTTTAAAAATGACTCGATAATCAGCTGTTAGATTTGCGATAAAAGGGCAAATATTCGCAACAATTTTATGCTTTCAATTTCATTCCCTTCTGTAAATTATTTAATCTGTAAATTTTCAAAAACCTGCTAAAAAATGTCAAACATGTTTTCAATATAATTGATAATTTTGAAAATAATTACATCAGTCAACGTTTGCTTAACTTAGGGAGATTATTTCTTCATAGAATTTTTTCCACTTTAATGATTGATAGTACTTAATGTTTTTTTTTTTAATAATTTATATCAAATACATAAATTATTTGCTATTATGGTTTTATTTTTAGTGACTCAATCGCACTACAGTTGTATGGCGAGCTCTGCTTTTTAATATTTCAGATCTTTTAAGCCACGTTAAATTTTTCTCTAGTATATAAAAATTTATTACTATTTAAATTAATTGCTGATGGGTTTCCAAAATATTAAAGTGTAAACAAATTTTTAGTGCTACAATTTGAGTGTCACTTTGGCCTTGAATCAGTTAGAAATAATTTTAAAATTGAATGCAATTTTGTAAATTTAATTTATACTTAAAAATTTGAGAAGAAAAGGGTTTTAGCATATGATTATAAACAAAAAAATGAATTCTTCTGGTTGCACAAACGCAAGTATTTGTATAAAAAGTGCTATTTATAATTTGTATTTCAAATTAATTTAGTCACATTAGTCAGAGAAGTGACTTTTGTAAATAGCGAAACAATTATGTAGATGGATATGTATCGGACAAGATTTCGAATTATTTTCTAGTCATTTATAAATATTAATTGTAAAAAATATGCATGTAAGTACATTGCATGTATTGTAACGCACACACTGTTAATTATTAAACTAATGTTTATATATTATGTGAAAATTTGCTTTTATAAATTACTAAGTGCATTGTATATTTTTACATTAAGATTCAATAAGATTATTGTGCATATCAAAATATGTAATAAATGCAATTTCTGTAACTAAAGTTTGGAGTGAATCGTGATTTATTTATTCTCTTATAAATCTTATCAGACATAATATAATTTTGATTTTTAAAATGTATAAACTTATTAATCGTTATCAAGATATTTCATAAATTCAAATTGTATATTCTCTGAATTTTGCTCAAAGATAATGAATTAGTATCGATAATCATTTAATATATCTGAGCCATAATTCTGACTATATCAATCCATCTTTAGGAAAATATATTATATAGGCGAATTTAAGAGAAAGAATGAAAAAATGTTTCACTTAATATTCACGATTTAAAAGTTTTTATTATATATTAGCTGTTGTTGTCTTGTGCCAGCTAGGCTCTCATTATGGGGTGTGCTGCTCCACTTTTCCAACTGAACCATATTTTGGTATGGAATCCGGTTTCCTCAGTATACACATGACATAGGAACTCGTTTATAGGGTAAGCAACCATTTATACAAAGAAAAGACAAAAATAGGATTTAGCTGTCAAGATAATAAAATCAATTTGTATTCAGTATATATATATATAGAGAGAGAGAGACTAATTGGTGGTATCTTTATTGAAGCACTGAGTCCTAGATTTCTTTCAAAAGCGTAAAATGTTGAATCTTTCAAATTTTCAGAGGCTAAATTGTTGGAACATATTTATCTGTAGTCGCCTACCCTTCATAGTAGTCAGCGCGTCTAACTGTAAATTGGGAGGTCCTGGGCTTGAATCTCGATTTGGGCATGGTATACTTTCTTTCTCTTGTCTTTATCCTTTCTTTGTATGAATGTGTTGTGAATGGTTGCCTATCCAATAAACGAATACCTATGGCATGAGTGTAATGAGAAAGTTCGGCTCACACTAAATTATGGTTTAGTTGGAGAAAAGTGAATCAGCACACTCCATATTGCCAGCCTAGCCGGCACAAGACGACAATAACAATATATCTATCTGGAGTAATTGGCCGAAAAGTACCAATTTACAGGCATTTCTAGAAGTGTGGTATCTAAAGTCATGGTAGCATTCACAGCGTGGTGCTAGTGGCAAGGCAAGTTTAGCAAAGCAAAATAACACGGAAAGAAGCTCAGTGGGACACTGTTAGGTATTAAAAGAGAATTAATATCTAAAAAGAGCGATTCATTTACAATAAAAACAACTACAAATTTTAATTAATATCTGGTTTCTCAATGATTTACGTATTCCAGTGGCTCAGTAGCTTCTCTGCCGCGGGCAGTGATTGGGAGGGTGACCACATTCTTCCTCATTGGGTTGCTGGTGTGGCATGGATGTGGAGAGTGAGGGTGCCAGCTTATGTAGGATTTTGTCACCTGGCCTGGTTCAAAATTCGGAAGCGCTTGGTGATGGACGAATATTCCAAACTCGTTAACATTAAGATACAGTCTGGGATATCGCTATGTATCTATGCAAATCAATAATTTATAAATGGAAGGCACCTTCATAAATAGAATATTTTCAATAATATCTATATATATAATGATATCACATTCATAAACCTGATCGATTGAATGGTAGAAGAAATTATGGCCTCAAGAATAGTTTTTCACACTTAACAATAGAACGGGTGTGCGTTTGGAGGTTGTTTGGCCTAGCGCATGATCGTAAGTGTCTTCTTCCATCTGTCAATAAAGATTGATCCATCGTGATATGAGCAGTCGTGTCGTAGTTTTCTGTTGAACCAATCATAAACGTTAATAGCGCCACTGAGAAGAAATTTGAGTTCACTTAGATCATCAAAGCTGTGTTTCTTCTGGAGATGGAGTTTTCCAAGAAAATAATGCATCTCTTCAACCAGCGGGATTTGTCTAATCATGGTTTCATGATCACAAGGATAAAATTAAATATCTATCTTGGCACTCATAGTCACCCGACCTCAACATAATTGAACCGTTGATCTACTTGCGTTCAGTAAGGAATTGATATCCTACTCTAGCAATTCTCCCACAACTTTCACAACAACTCCATGAAGAATGGTACAATATTCCCCTAAATACTATACAGCACTTATATTAATCGATTTCTTGCAGAATCTAAGCAATATCACAAGCCAAAGAGGTCTTGCACACAATTATTAATAAAGCATTTATAAATCCAATATGTTTCTATTGTTTTGATTACTAACTCACACACTATATATATATAATATGGTTCAAGGAAAAAGTACACTTGTTGAAGCAAAATGCAAAAATATATAATCATTTTTACTTAAGTCAATAAAAATATTCAAAACTTAAGACACTAATCTCAAAGTAGTTAACAATTTATAAGGTTTTTATTCATTTCATAATAAACATTTCTTATGTTGTACTGTATAATCTAATCAAACATCAATTAAAAAATACACACACTTCAAATCGAAAATACACGGGTATAATCAACCACAATTTAAGTCAGTCTAGACAACTAAAATTAAAAATGCAAAATATTTGCACTTATTATTCATTTCAAATGGTACTATATTCAACATTATAATTTGAATTATTCTAATTAAATGCAAAGATTTTAAATAATTTAACCCTCATTACTTTTCATAAATATTATTAAGAATTTAATTATTTTATTAAAAAAAGTTTTGAGAGGGAATGATTTGTACCGAACAATTTTTTTAAAGTACCAAGTTATACTGAAAAAATATATATTTAAAAATAATTACTAATAGTGTTTTCATTATTGTATAGATATTCAATATCGCCCATACGTCCTCTCTAAGAGATTAGGATATTATTTAATTACAAAATTTAAAAAGTATTTCTAATATTACTAAATTTCGAAAACATTCACAAATTGAATTGTATTTTTCTTTCATAAAAAAAAAATTGTGCATTTTACATTACATTTTGTGTAAAATGTCTATTTTAAAAATACAAATTTTCCAGAAACATTTTTGATTTTCCAAAATGATAATATATTTTATCATTTTCTCCTGACACGAATCCGACCATCTTGGTGTTGCAAGCTGAAGTGGGATTCGTCAGTAAAGATAAGCTCTTTCTATTTCGTAGTCCATCTCTATTTCACCGTTAGTGGCACAAACGCCTCTAGTTTGTGATCCAAGGATAAGAAAAAAAAAAGCTTTTGGGGGCATTCCACTTAGCAACAAACGATGTTAAATGGCACGAGCAAAAACCGAACGATGCATAACAAACTGAATTTGTCTCAATATGGTTCGTGATGTGGCTGAACTATTAATCGTGCGTATGTGATACATAAAATGCATGTTATCACGAGCAGTGGAACAAGGTGGTTGCGATAGGTCCTGTTGGTTTGTTGCTGCATCCTGCGATTACACACATGCATGAGAATTGTTTAGTTTTTCCTAACAAAATCACCGAATACTCTGAGGGATAACCTGCAATTCGTGTACAGGGTGCTTGTCGAATTCATGAATTTGCTCGAAAGACGCTCAAGCGATCATCGTCTGTGAGGCATAGTTAAAAAGCTTAAGTATAAAATCAGCAATCTCTTTTGCTTTTACATAACACTAGCAGGTAGCACTGCAGTCGCCTGAAACGTGCGTATGTGATACAAAGATGTTTGACTTTCATCTCATGACTCCACTAACGCATGAGTAAATTTCACTTAATTTTTCCTACTTACTTGAAGATGTTGCAATTCAGTAGACAGGAGTGCAAAGATTTTTTTATTTTTATTTTATTAAAATATTATAATACAATAATTCAAGACAAGAAATAAAAATTGTCTTTATAAAATAACATATTTACATTCAAAAATTACTAAATCAAAAATTAATATTATTCTTGAGAATTTAATTCTTAAATACAAAAAATATATGGGTGTATTCAGTATGTTAAAAGCAATTTTTTTTTTCCAGTTATAAACAAAATGTAAAGATAAATGAAGTTTAATATTGCACAGATGTACTGTGTTCATTTACATTTTAATTTTTTAAGTACTTTGAAAACCAATTTTCTGCATTTTATAATGAATTAGAAAAAAAAAAAGTTTATTATAAGCAATGAAATACAAAAAATCTAATTGTATACAATTGATTTTAATAATTTATTCTAAAATAAAAAGTTTTATTACATTTACTGTATCATTGTCAATCATTTCACAATTAAGAAATAAAATTACTTAGTTAGGCATATAAATGAAACATGTTACAAGCTATCTCACGACTTATAAGTTTGCTGCCTAGATAAACTTTTCAATTTTTTTCTTCAATTGTTACTCAAGAGGCAGAATTTATTTTAAATATAGAGTATATGAAATATGACTATACATATTTTCGTCCCATAAAATTAATTTCCGTATTATAAAACAAATACAAAGATATTCTCAAACACGTAAACAAGAGAGCTTGACTTTTTAAATTAAATATATAGTTTGTTAGAAAATAAACTGCGAGTATATTTTTGATTTGTATTAGTCTAAGAATAAATATGTAACATTATCTATAGTAAAATCGCTCAAAAGTCATTAAATACAACAACAAAACTGATATAAAGAACTATTTAATTCTCTTTTATAAAAATTACAAAATGATATAGAAAAATACACTAATCTCATTGCTAATAAGGGCAAGGCATTTTTCAATTTTATATACTAAAAATTAAGAAAAATTCATCTCTGAAATTGAAAGCAGGCACTTATGGTTAGAATATTTGCAAATGATTAACATAGTGTTGCTCACATATAATATACTTGATAATTTTAATTTCAGTAATAATATAAATCCCATGAAAATGATTTCATTGCAGAGAAGTATTGTTATAATCAGGTTTAAAATTTTTAAATGTGACTTTTTGAGTATCACAAAAAAAAGTTAATTGTTACAAAACAAATATGGAAAATGAATCAGTTACAGAAGATAACAAAAATATTTGAATGAATTGACATACATAGAAAATCTGGGAAAAAAATAATATATTATATACTTATTTATATTTAGTTCTCCAGAGAAATAACTACAAAATTATTCGAAGAGTATGTTTTCAAATATAACAGATTATACAATTTATTGAAAGAATTAAAATTGATACAATAATCATTCTTCAATTTAAAAAAAAACCGTTTAATTTAGGTGATTTTAAACATTGTATTACATTTAATAAAAACCTATTAAACATATTTAAGATTTTAAAAATATTTTCGATAAAACCATAATATAATAAATACATTTAAAATGATAAAAAAAAATTTTAAATACACTGTTTTGTTGAAAAACTTAAAACAATACATTTTAGCTTTTTCAACAAAAGTAAATAACAATTTGTAATTCTATAGACTCAACAATTTTATGAGGAGAAAATCAGCCTTTGATTTTTTTAAGATTTGAATAAAATGTTGTAACCTATAGATAGATTATATATATATACTGACTAGATAGGAGAATTTAGATTTTGTTGCATTTATTTAAACTTAAATCACCTTCGTTTATTATATCCTATTTTCATCTCTCTAAGGTAAATAAAATGTCTTTCTTAAAAATACTATTTAGTTTAGAATTTTAAATTGATGTGTATTTCAAACCAAATTTTTACTTCTTTTTTAGTTAAACATTCTTGTAACATTTTTTAAGATATGAATTTTTGTTGTATAGAATAGAATATTGAATTTAAATCATAAAATAATAGTGTAAAGAAAAGGCCTGCGAAACAATTTCAAAAAATACCTTTTTATAATTACATATTCATTTGTCTCTCATTCATATAGTATTTTTATTTACAAGGAATAAAATTTTCACTACAAATAAAGTCATATCTTTATGCAAAACAACACATTTTTAAGAAAAACTCAATTACTACATTTACAAACATACTTAATATAAAGAAAATAGTATATAGAAAATAATAAAATATATAAAGGAATAATAATATACATAACTAAATTTTATAATCATACATTATTATGTGATATTTATCTAAAAGAGGGAAGACAATTAATTACATCATATATACGCTTAAAAAATGATAGAGTAATGTAAAATATAAATATAATTCATTGACTAGCAAATGAAAATACTTTTTTAATGAAATATGTAATTTTAGCAAATTATAATTTACAATCAAAGAACACATTAAAAGAAATTTTAAATATTTTCATGACTAACCAATATATATATATATGTATTTCTATATAAAAAAAATGGTCCCCAATACAAAAAAATTAGGCGAAATTCTAATCTATTAAATAATTACAATTACAGAAAATAATTTTTATACTCTCAACAAGTATGAAATAAACATTAAACAATTTAAATAAGTATAAAATATTATAGTAAATTCATTTTGCAAATCTCTATTATCACAGTCTAAAATTAAATTTTGTATTCACTGAACAAGATTAAATGCTACTTCAATTAATTTAAAATAAACAACTTTCAGGATGTATAAATAAACCGTACCAAAATGGATAAGGTAAACTAAATAATAAATGACACTAATTCCAGATGTATAGAGGATCAGAAATATTTTTTAATAACTTTAACACTTTAAATATAAAATGCATTAAGCATAATTAATATTCAATGAAACTGCAATATAAATACATTTTAAAACTAACTAATTAAGTACAGTTTAAGAATAGAATATAAATTAAACAAATTCAATTTTTTCAGCTTTGATGCTACAAATATGCTTAAGCTGTATGTGCTTACTCTTGGATGCATAGATATTCATACACACAAACTGTAAATAAATAAATTTTTATTGCAAATATTTTTTTAATTTTTATTAATTTCAAAAATTCAAAATACCACTGCAATTTAAAATATACAAAAAACAATGAATATATCCAATGATTTTACAATTTTTTAAATTAAATTTTTTAAAAAAATCTTTATTATAAGTATAAATTTTTAAAAATAATTTATAGAATAAGGTATAAACAAGAGAATTACTTCATTTCAATGCATTCTCATATAAACCTAATGAAATAATTAAATTCTCTTAAGCAATTCCTAATGAACTTATTAATTTTAATATTTTTTAACACAATACAAAAATAAAATTTTCATTTCCCAAAATCAACAAAAAATTTACACAAAGAATTTCATATATGGCATAAAATTATGAAAACTAATTCAAGTATAAATTTCATTAAACAGACTCATATTTTTAAAACAATAATTTTGACAGTAAAAGTTAATACTATACATACACTAAAGATCTATTATTTCATAACAATATGCATCTTCTTTTTTTCTGCCATTTTTATAATTTTCATGAATGAAAAATTTAACTGTTTTTAAACAATTTATATTTAGGACCATTTTCGAGTTGTTTCAATTCATACAACAAATATTATAAAGGAACTAACAGTAAATTAAAATTTTTTTCAGAAATAAATATGTAAACTATCCAAAACAATGAATTTATTACCAAAATAATAGAAACAACACATGCTCATAAATTTTAGTTTAGTGCCCTGCGCTAGTAAAGCTTTTTGAGCATATAGGATGCTGAAACATTAAGCTCATTTTTTTCCCCATAAAAGCTGCACTTACAAAATAAATTAACTATTTTTAAAATACAATTACTATTACGCTTTCTCAAAACACTGCACTTTGATGGAACACAATGAATGATAGAAATATACAGCTTTCTCTTCTCCATTTACAGTAAATAACCGCAAGATGACTTTAGTCCTATAATTAAGAGTTCTGATACTGACACAATGTTGCTTGTAGTTGTTGAGTTATCTGAAAATACAAAGACTTTTTATTTAAAAGATTAAAAATAAAAATTTTTAGTCATACTATCTTAATAAAAATGTAAGGCTATAAATAGTAATATTTATAAATAAAACTTTAAGATAATAGTGAATAATAATAGTGAATACAAGTAATAATTTTTGCCTGATACTAAACTCTTGCAAATGGTTTTTCTAGAATGATTAACTAAAGTATAAAAACACTTCAATTATTCAATAATTTGTTTCTAATGCAGATTGTAAATCAGTTTACAGAATTAAGCACCAATAATAACAATTATTACAGCACACAGTTAGCTTTTTCAAATCTACTGAATGATTTTGTAATTTAATATAGTAAATATAAGCTGGCAAAATCATTGTCTATCTTCCAGCAAAATCATTGAAAACTTATCTAATAGTAAGAGGTGGCCAGTAAATCTTACACATGATAAATAAAATCACATATAATAATAATAATAATAATAATGTATAAATAAGAATTATAAAGTTTAAATAGAACAGTTAAATTTAATAAGCATTTATTTTATCAAACATAAGTGATTTGCATGACAAAATATACATTTTGATTAACACACTATAAGTTTATAGAGAAAGAATATGGTTAATACAAATCAAATAAAGACAATCAAAATAAGGAAATTAGTAATAATATTCTAAATAGAAATTTGTTCAAAATATATGTTATATTATTGTATCATTCTTACGAAATATTTTGATTTCAATGGAATAAGTTGAGACAGGTAAGAGATAAAAAAACTAGAAACTTAATTAAAGGAAATATAGTGGATAATTTATTCCTGTTATATACTTCTTTTTTTTTTTTTTTTTTTTTTTTTGTTAACTTCTGAACAAAATTCTATGATTAGGTGTATCTTTTTTTAGAATGCATTTAAACAATATGACATTTAAAAGGAAAAATTAAAAAAGTTACCCTCTGATAAAAATCAATTTGAGCAGTAAGGTATGTCTCCATCATGCTTTTAAAATATGCTACTCTTTCTTGGTGAAAATGATTTATTTCAGCAAGCGTTGCATAAGATATAACATCTGTTCGCTGACTAATTGCTGCTACATCATCTTGACTAATTTTTCCTTCTTCATATAGTTTCTTGTGTTCCATAACTTTGTTCAAAGCAGACTAAAATTTAAAGAAAAAATAATTAATATAAAATGCATTTTTATGCATTGCTTTTCAAATTACTTTAGATGTTAATTTTATGGAATTTAATGTTACTAATTAAATGTGTTCGTATATATTTTGCTGCACTCAATTTAAAAAACTTTACATCTGGTTCCATGAATTTATAGTTGATATCTGACTTAATGTATTCTTATTTAGTTTAGTTTTGATTAGACAATTGATTGATTCATTTTATGAGGTTTACTGGTGCAAGATCCAATACTGGATATTTTTGCAGAGTAAAATTTTAAAACTAGAAGAAAAAACTTTGCGATAAAAAGCTATTCAAATGCATAAGATAAAATGTATTAAAATATAAATTAAGGTTTGTTTACAGAGCAAAACATATACTTAGATATCAGAGGTCTTGCCTCTTAGGAGAGTTTTGAAAAAATTCTTTGAAAAAATTTACTTAGATTTTTTCTCATAGTTAGCATAAAAACTATAAGCAAAAATCTAGACAATTTTTAAAAAATCTCTTTTGAAAACAGTTTTTACTTAAATAAGAAGTTCTGTAGTTTAACAAATAAGTGTTATACACTGGAAATATTATTTAATTAATAACACCTCAAAACGAGGTTTCAGGAAACAAAATGGAGTCTCATTAAATTAGTAATGAATAAATCGAGCAAAGTAATGAAGACTTGTAAATTAAGAATTCAACTTTAGTTATGGAGTTACTGAATACTGAATTTGAGATTTATTTATTTGATTTGAATAAATTTACATGCTTAACGACAATTATTTACAAATATTGCAATTATTAATTTATAATTATATTAATTATCGAAATTTTTAAATATTTAAATCATTACTGTATCCTTAAATCATGTTACATTAAGTCATTGAAGATTTAAATGGACGATCTATCTTTTTCATTTTGTATCTTCTTTCTATTGACAACACGTTAATGGCTTGAATCAATGATTATTAACAGAATGAACTTCATCGTATTTGCTGCTGCTTGAAGAATGCAATTTAAAGAAGGCAGCATATTTCATCAAATAAATCGACGAGTCTGATTTACAACATGGTCTCAGTACGATATTATAATTAATTGTATATGACATATATGAAACGTTATCTGACATCATTGATATTTTAAGCCAATGAGAATTATAATAAAGTAGCATAGTCATTAGTTCAACCATAATGAAAGAAACAACCCCTTTATGGTTAAATAAAAAATGCTGAAACTCTGAACACATCAACATAATATTTAAATATTAATTTCAGTTTTGTTACTACAATATAAATTTTACTATCATGCATAAAGTATATTGGTAAAATCGCTTTACAACTTTATTTATTTAATGTACTTATTAATGCGATGAAATACTGAAACATATTAGATATTTTATAAATTTAGTTCCCTTACTACTTCACAAAGAAGGAAATTATGCAAATTTATCATACATTAATGAAAAAGAAGGTCCTAACAAAGTAAAGACAAAATGTGGTAACTTTCACAAAATGCAAATTTTCTGTGATGTTTTGATTGATAAGTCCAATTTCATGCTTTGTTCAATTTTTCCAACAAGATGTTAGCACTATTAATTTTGTTAAGTAATTTAATTTCTATTTATAACTACTAGACAATCACATACAAGAAAAAATAATTATTGATACTACAGAAACTCTTGTTCATTATTAATGATTTTAGCATTTTTTGGCAAAGAAAAATTCTAAAATATATGGAGAGATATATATTTTAGGAATATTATTTTCTATTTAATGGGTTTAAATATATTGAGAGTAATGCATCAAAGAATGAGAAAGAAAAAAAAGAAAATTTTCAGATTATGTAGAATTATCCTTTCCTACCCAACATTTACTAATATTTCTGAAACTTTTGTCTTAACCATCTTTTAATTAAAATAAGTAATTTTGTATTCACATGACTCTCACAATTTTGAAGTTTTACACTAATAACAAAGGATCCTTATTTTGCATATTTTTTTAAAATTTTTATAAGGGATATTTTCATAATGAAATCTTACAAAAATCACGATTAAAAATTGTAATAATTGAAAGATTGGCAAAATCCAACTAAAAGAGCAAACTTATCTAGTTAATTATCTAGCTGGGAAAATGGGAGATTTTATGGGGAAAGCTAAAGTTATTGTTAGGTGGTGTAATACAATCTATCTTAAGATTATGGGGTACACATTCATAATACTTACAATTTATATATTTGCTTTAAATTTACTCACAACTTGAATGAATTGCATAGTTTCTAAACTTCCTCTAGAATCAATAAAAATTTGCAATTTCTTTCATGAAGTGCCATTTAAATAAATAAGCAAAAAATATTTAAATTAAATTGGTTTCATGTAAGAAAATATTTTTTATGTTTTCAAGTGGAAGTAATAAAAGCATTTTGAAACTGTGCTGGAATGGAACTGGAAATGGCAGGTAACATAAAAATATAGTAATAAGTAATTGAACCAACTTAATCGATAATCGAACATTTCAACTGAAAATTAAATTTGATGATAAAAACCAAATAACTACATTTTCATTATTTTTATTTTAGCCAAACAAATTATAAGAAAACTCATACATACTTTCTTACTGTGTTTATTTATTAAATAATATTGTAAAAATTATCAAGAATTACTTGATAAATGAAATATTTTATGAATAAGAATGCTGCTGATTCTGAATTTATATTTTCTGATTGATTTCTAAATACAATAAAAAATTTCTGTTAAGTTCTTTTAAAAAAAAATAAATAAAAAATATTATTGATGAAAAAGAACATGAAAGTGACCAAACATGACAAAAAATCAACTATTACATAAGTGCAAACATGATGAAAATTTTAAGAATTTTTGGTCAATCCGCAGATCAATAATTATTGCAATATGGAGAAATGATTTTAAAAAAAGTCTTATTTATATATATATTTCATTTAAATGATTTGCACACTTCATAAACTTTGAATATACAAGTTTACATTTACCTTTTGAATATGAAGGACATCAGGCCAAGCAGCAAGCATTCCTTTGTATTCATGAAGAACATCAGCCATTGGTTCGACATCATATTTAGGCTATATGACAAATTATTAACAATATTGATAAAAAAGCAGACTGAAAAAAATTTCATTCAGATAAATTAAAGCAAAGGTTTTTATGTTTTAATGCCCCCAGAGATTGGGAAAGAGTTACAATTACTTTCATATCAGCATATTAAAAAATCTTTTTAATTGAAAATTATTTTTAAACACAATAATATTGCAAGATTTTTTACTTTAGAGCATTGACAATAAAAAAATGGAAAAAAAAAAAAAAAAAAAAACTGGGCAACAAACAAGGTAAACATGGTAAATCTCCAGTTAAATAACAAATTTGTGAAATGGAATAAGGGAGTATCCTATATACCAGACGGCAGTACCCTTGTAAGCAAAATATAACTCTATGTGTTTAAACATAATTAGAGGAAGATAGTGATGAAAAGGAAGTCATGTGTCCTTAATTCTCTGATCTTATCATTGAACATTTCTGGATTTTACAGAGAACTTGGTTTCCTCTTCCACATATAATATCTGAATTTAAGATTGAAATAGTTTTGAAGTTCAAAACATTTTGTGCATTGTCTCACTCACAGATATACAATGCAATTTGATGCCTCAATCAACTATTAATAAAAATTTTGCATTTTTCATAGGTACTATTATTTTGTTCTATATTTACCTACCAGTACATGTGGTTATTTATATACATATATATATATATGAAGACCTACATTAATCTGTATTATCAACACATGCATTCATACAATACATTTAACATAATGACACTATTTTCATATTGCTTTTACCAATAATGAAGCAAATTTATAACTAAACTATTTCTTGTTAATTTGTTATTTTTTATCCGGTTAGGAATTTTGTATCAATGTCAACTATAAAAATTGTGAAATTTCTGACAAAGAAAAACATCAACTGATTTGTTTTATGGAAGTGCAGTTTAAGCTGTAGATAAAAAGAGAGCCTTATACTCCAATGTTACTTTTAAAATTTTGGATTATTCATAATTCATAATAGCAATTTATGACATTAAAGTCTAGCCAAATTTAAGCATCACTACATACATACAAATACATAAAGTAGAATACTTTACATTTTATTTGTAACAAGAAAAGAAAGTTTCATATCAACAAATTTATGATCTTTAGAAGTGTTAACCAAAATAATCAAAAAAATATATTTAATGAATATAATTTTAAAGCAGAAGCTGAAATCTTTTTATTTCAATTTTACCTACATAAAAACACATCCCTTAGTTAAAAAATATATGTAATTTTTAGCACTTTTATACATCGGATTTATTTAATATTTAAAGCTTGTTATAAGTGCTTACAAAAAATTAACTTTGTTGAAGAAAAAATTTCCAAATTTAAAACTGATATTTAACATTACCTGCTCTTCGTACATTTTCCCCAATTCTTCATAAACTTCTGCAGTGTGTTTAATTGCTGCAGTAAGCGGCTGAGAAACTAAATGAAAATTAAAATTGACGTTTAAATGTCAGAAAATAAATTTAAAAAAGAAGATACATTTGAAAAAGCAAAATTACTGGAACTCATTTGTTTTGAAAAAGGGGAGCAACTATTGTATGATACACACACAATATCAGTTTTATATAAATTGCACTTTATTTCATTTGATAGCCCAGAAATTTTATTTCAATTGTGTGAAATTTTAATGAAAAACTAATTTAAATCGTTTATATTTTGTACAATAATTTTTAATTATGGAATTTATTTTTAACAGCAGAAATAATATTTTTCCAGGTCTACAAGTGAAAAGATTTTAATAAAAAAGCATTATTCTTGCTATTCAAATATATTATTTTATTTTTTAAAATAAAATTTTCATTTTATAAATAATAAGATTTATAAGCAAATCACAAGGAATAATTATTTTAAGCACTTAGAGCATTGGCAATAAATTAATTCATTTAAATGAGTAACATATGCTTTTAAACAATAATTACATATAAAAATAGCTAACATTCAGCAAAAAAAGTTTTAATACATAAAATATTATTTCTTCAAAATACAAGCACTTGAAGAAGTAACTTAGAAAGTATTTGTTATAAGTATATATAATTTAAAAAAATATATTTCCATGCATTTTGCACTTTATTTTACGAACATGAAAAACTACAAACTTGACTTCAGAAAAAGATGATTTTTTTTTTTTTTACATCAACAGATATTTAATAAACTTTGTATAGATTTTTCTTGAAACAAATTCTAGGACTTTTTCAGGAATCTTTACAATTTTTTACAAGAGGGACCAACATTCAAATAATGCATAAATATTACTCTACTCATTATTTTTGACCAAATGTTTTTTTTTTCTAATGGCAGATTGTAGACAGTTACAACTGCAACAGAGTCTATTAATCTATTGTTCCCTGATACCAAAGAACCGGCCAGACATAGTGGACCTCTTAGCTGCCGAGGCATTGCGCCGGGTGCACCACAGGGGGCCACCAACACACCCTCACACATGCCATAAGGACCTGTTTATAGGGTAGGCATCATTCATACTTCATTCACACACACAAGGAAAGGACAAAGACAGAATAGAGAGAGAGAAAGTACATCTAATGCCTGAACCGGGATTTGAACCCAGGACCTCAATATCCGTAGTCAGACACGCTGACCACTAGACAAATTAGCCGGCTTTTTGAACAAATGAAACATATTACAAAATTAATTAGATTTTTAATTTACAATTAATAAGTATTTGAAAAGTATTAAATGAAAATTTATAGTTACAACAAAATAATTTTATTTAAGTACAAGCCATGTTAATTACCTAAATATTGCATGCAACAAAAAAAAATAGTTGTAATGTTTATATGACTCTTTTCTACTAATATATTAAGAATTTAAAAGCTGTATCAAAACAGTTTCAGTTAAAATCAAAATACTTGAACAAAATTGAGATTTTAAAAATGAAAACTAAATAAATACAAGTCTTAGCCCCATGAAGTTTGACTTTAAAGTAATTACTTTTTCTAATCATTCCTATTTAACAAAAAAAAGCTTAGAATTGTTCCCTATGCTTTTTTTCCAAATAGCTTTCATTTTATATATACATATTCTAGACACTCAGTTATCAATTATCTAGTACTTGCATATTAATAATCAAAACTAACTTTTGTTTTTATCAAGCTCCATGGTAATTTGTGTTTTACTTAATAGTTATAATATATATTTGTCAGTTTCTTCAGCTTCTTTTACAATTAAAGTTTTTCAAACTCATTTATGACATCTAAACATTTCTTTTTTGTCTTAAATTCATCAATTTCATTATATAAGTAAAACTGAAATTTTCCTCTATGTGTGATTATTTTTATTTTTACTCCTATATTATATTTTCAACACTACTTGCTTCACACTAGTTCTTCAGAAGCAATGTCAATGATAGTGGTTGGCCACAATTGCTCTACATTTTATATTTTATACTATCAAATTTGTGTTCACAGAAATTAATCAACACAAGCTTCAAAAAGAAAGAGAAAAATAATCAAGTTAATTTATTTTTCATCAAGTGAATATAATTATCTATTTGTAAGCAAATTAAAATAAGAAAATATACACTATCATTAACAGAATCAAAAGTCAATAACATAATTTGAAATTATAATATCTAAGTAATTATCATAGCTAATTTAATGATTTAAAATTTTTAATGAAGATATGAAATTCTTCAAAACAAACCACATTTTGATATGGTAATTTTAAATGGATTAAGCAACGACACATAAAAGCTTCTCATTTGATTTAAATTATTTAATTCTCACAATTCCAAGAATCGAAATATGAAATGTTTTGAACTATTGAACATTAAAATTGACCTTTTTTTATTGACGCCTTAATTATTGTTATTAAAAATTATTTATAATTTAAGTAAATTCTAGCTTTATAACAATGAACATTTAACTTTTCTAATCAATTTGACCAATGCATAGAACAAATATTTACAGTAAAGCTTTTATTATATAGAAATGAAACAACTATATCATATTTAGTTACTAATGAATACAAGAAATAATAAAGAAATTAAAGTTGAATAATTTATAATAATAAATAAAAGTTTTTATGCCTAGTTAAAAGAAACATGTATAATCATTTCATCCAATAAAGTAATTCATAAAAAATAAGGAAATAAGCAAGAACTGACACATATTTACTTTAAGAAAATAACTTAAGATGGAAACATGACTTCTAGTATCAAGATTGGCAGAATACAGCCTAAATACATTTCCTACATGCAATTTTTTCATATACTAAATATTTTTATATGAAAATTAAATATTTTTTTTAGTCAATTCTACATATAATTACTGATAGATGACTTAACTATAACTGTGATAACCAACAGTTGAAAATGTTTCTTTTGTAACATTCTCAAACATCATGTACAGTAAAAAAAAGTTGAAAATGTTTCTTTTGTTAGTAAAATAATAATTCTAAGAAGATATTAAGTACAAGCTTGTACTTAATATCCACTTAGAATTATTATTTTACTACTTTCATCATGTAGAGTAATAAAAGTTGAAAATGTTTCTTTTGTTAGTAAAATAATAATTCTAAGTGGATATTAAGTACAAGCTTCCAGAACTATATTTCATTAATCTATCTATCAACGAAAGAAAATATTTTGCTTTCAGATCAAATTCTAAAATTATAATCAGGCATAAATCCTCTTTTTTTTCATAAATTGGCTTATTTAAAAATATAATTTCTATTTAATAATTTTTAACAAACAATATTTCTAACTTCAGAAAAAGAAACAACACAAATGCTAGTTGATGTAATTTCCAACCATTACACTTATAAAAAGCATACATTAATATTTTTAAATAACATTTTATTAATCTTCATTAACTTTAATTGATCATTAAAAAGTCAGCTTAATATAATCAAAATTGAATTTGAAATAGATAGAAATGAATTTCGAATTAAGAAATATTGGTTCCTGTTAGGTCAATATAATATCTTTAGATAAAAAAATTACATTGATTAGGGAAAAAGCCTTTCCCCTTTTTTTCATCACTATATATATATATATATTATAGTCTTAACTTTAATAAGAATATCAGAAATAAATATTTTAATTTCTTTCATTAAAATCTCTTTAGAAAATAATCCTTGAAATGGACAATATTTTCTAATGACAGAAAATAATATTTAAGAAATTAAAAATTTTCATAAGTTATTCACTTCTTTTTTGAGGAATCAACTCAAAATTCTAAGATTTTCCTGGAATTATTTGAACGTTGAGTTAAATTAAAAACAAAACATAATAAAATGTGGACAGAAAAAGACATGAAAATATTAGATAAAATGTATGAAGCACAAAAGTAATATTATAATAAAAAACTCACTTGAGGAACTATCCATTTGAAAGGCTGTACCAAGATTACTAAAAGCATCTGCCATTCGTTGAATTTCTTTTCTAACAGCTACAATTAAAAAGAAAAGTAATACATTATTTTGATGAGTTAGATTTCAGCATATAAGATATAATAACTATATGGGAACACTATAAGATATAATAAAAAAGAGAACAAAATATGATTTTGATTAAATAATTTATTTGCATGAAAGTATAAAATGACAATAACTTCTTTATTTTAAAAATTTATTATGACTAATGAAAATTTAAAATTATGCATATTTTGAGGAAAAAATCACATAAATTGAAAAATAAAGAAAAAATTATTCTTTAATATATTTTTCACAAATGATAAGTATATTTAATAGTATTTGGATAATACTTGGAAAAGGAAATTTTGAACTATAATTTTTAACATTATTTTTAAACTTTTTATTAACCTTGTTTTTATATCCAAGAGATACAAATTCTGCTGCTTGATAAAATTAATATAAAGAAAATATTATTAGCAAAATAACAAAAAATTTAAGAAAAAGAATTTTTTATAAAGAAAGAAAAATTAAAATTTGAGCTCATTACTAAAGTATGTTTCACTTACGCCCTGCATATCGCTTGTGTTGTTCAATAGCAACTGAGAACAATTGCTTCACGCTGTCATCCATTTTCATAACACATAAATTAAAATGGTTAATTTGTTTTTCTCTGGAAAATAAAACATTGAGTTTATATTTTAACTAATTTTGTCAAACAAATAAATAATAAAAAATATAAATTCCCAATTGACCTAAGTGATGATTTGTTGTGTTTATCGATTAAAACTAATTTGTACACAAAGGCTAATTAGATTGGAACCTGTAGTTTAAAATAAATTCTGAACCAATACAAACATCCATGCCCAAGGAACCCAGGTAAGAATTCAATCTATCATATGTTATACTGAAGATCAGAGTGTAAGCCATTCAGTACCAGCTCAGCTTGTTAAATAATTATATAAAATAATTTTTATGCAAAATCATCAAATGCTCTTACAAACAATTTAAAAATGCTACAATTAATTATTGTATTTGTATTCTATTAAGTCAATTAAATTTACTATCAGCATACACAGTTTATCAGTAAACATACAACAAATTTTTGGTGATGAATAGATGTTCATAAATTTTCATTAACAACAGATAAAACATTCAAATTTTTGAAAGAATAAAAGGATTTTTCACTAAAATGATTTCATTATCTATTTTTCAACTAAAGATCCCATTCAATAAAAATAGAAAAATGAGTAAAATACAGAAAATATAAATAAATATATAGATCTTATCATATACTTAAATCTTTTGGATAACTTAGGAGAGTTCAAGGATTTCCCAAAAAATTAAAGACTTCTTCTCATTAATCAGAAAAGTTATAATATTTCGAGCTACTTTCTCTGAAACTTATGAATACAAATCTATTACTGGGAAAAAGAAATGTGAAATAGTATTCTAGACATTTTAAAACATTTTCCAAGAAAACTTTTTAATTTAACTACTTAATAAAGTAAAAGAAGAAAAAAAGAAGTAATAATAGAATTAAAACTTCACACATTTGTTAATATATATTAAAATTTTAAAAACCAAGCTTAATTATAATATAAATATTTTAAATACTATAAAATTTTTAAAAAATAGTCAAATTGAAATATTTACTGTTAATAAAAGAAATATTAATGTAAAAATTTCAAAAAGAACGGTCCTTTAGTATGTGAAAACTATAGAGGAATAAGCTTATTGTGTATTTGTTACAAAGTTCTTTCCAAGAAATTGTACAAGAGACTTGTTCCGTATGTAGATAATATTGTGGGCGACTATCAGTGTGAACTCTGTACTGGCAAATCCACAGTGGACCCTGTATTTGGTCTCAGACAAATTATGGAGAAATGTCATGAATTTGATATTGATTTACATATTTTGTTCATTGATTACAAAGCGGCATACGATTCTATAGACCGCAATGAATTATTTAAGGCTATGCTTGTTTTTGATATTCCATTAAAGTAAGTTAATTTGCTAAAATTGACCCTCGACTTCCTGTAGGGTCCTGATCCAGGGACAACAAGAGACTTTCTTGTTGATAAGGGAGTAAGACAAGGGGATATTCTTTCTTGTCTTTTGTTTAAAATCATTCCTGAAAGAGTCATCAGGAAATCTGGTATCAATACCAGGAGCAGTATCTTTGGAAAATCTGTTCAAATGTTTGCGTTTGCAGACGACATTGCACTGGTAGCCAGTAGTAAAAAATACTAGATAGAAGCCTTTGAGGCTATTGAGAGGGATGCCAGACCAGCAGGGCTTGTTGTTAATCAAGTTAAAACTAAATATTTCCCTTTAACTAGAATCCAATTTACCCAAACTCATTTACTCATTGGTGATTATAAATTGGAAACAGTTGATGAATTTATCTATCTTGGCTTAATGGTTAACAAAAATAATGACATTCTCCCTGAGATAAGAAAATGTTTAACTGCAGCTAACAAAGCCTTTTTTTGGCCTAAGACATTTATTAAAAACTAAATTTTTATCATTAAAAACTAAGTTACAGATCTATGGAACACTTATCCATCCTGTTTTGACCTATGCCTCAGAAACTTAGACTCTGACTGTAAGAGAGGAGAGGCTATTGGGCCTATTTGAACACAGGATTTTAAGAAGTATTTTTGAAGGTACAAAGGAAAACTGTGTCTGGCGCAGAAGATACAATACAGAAATCTATCAATTGTACAAAGAGCCAGACGTAGTACATCACATTAAAGTAAGTCGTCTCATTTGGGTTGGACATGTTATCAGAATGTAGGACAATAAAACACTAAGAGAAATATTTTTGCAAAACCCATCAGCATAAGAAGAGGAAGACCAAAGCTGAGATGGGTGGATGCAGTCGAAGAAGACTGTAGGGTCCTTGGAAGAAAAAATTGGAGGCGTTTGGCTGCCAATAGAGGTGGCTGGAAGAAACTTGTTCAGAAGGCTTTGGCCCATCTTGGGTTAGCGCGTCATGAATGATGATGATCAAACTCGGTGTTATTGTTTTGTCTTTAAAATATCAATTTTTTTGCGCAATGAGAGTCAAAAATTTATTTGATTTATTCATGTTTTGTCCAACATTTTCCCTTTCATGACTTCTTTGTTCTTTTCTTACACTTTGTTACTCCAAGTAAGAAACATATTGAGAATGTACATTTTAAATATATTATAACTTAAAATCTCATTTTGATCACACATAAATGCTTAGATACATATGATAACAAGAAAATATGAAGGAAAAAATTAATTTTCCTAAACTGACAAACAAGATTTGGTATTTTTTAAGTCACTTCAATGTTTTTAGGTTATGTTAACCTTGTTTAGAGTTTGAGAACAAACAGGAATCATTTCAAATTTATACATCATTTAAAATAGAATAATAATGAAGATTTTAAACAAAGATAAGTACTTTTAATATTTTACCTATTTACAGATTGAAGTTCTGCTAATAAATATTGAGGTTTGTTTTTCAAAGTTTTAAAATGCTTCTTCAAAAAAAGATTTGATTTTAGATTAATTTTTGTGTTAAAGGATATAATAGAGTTCAGGTTGTCTTATTTCTATGCATAATATTGTACTTATTCATATTCAAGAAACTTTTTAAGTTTAAGAAATACACTTATAGATGCTCAAGAGAAAAAATAAATAAAATCATTCATTCTAGTACAATCATGACACTTCAGAAACACTTTCATACAGCTACACAAATCATAAATTTTGGTATGAATTTTTTTTCAGTTTCATTATCTTTAACATCATTAGCTTCACATTTAAAGAGAATTCTCTTTAAATGAGTCCTTTCAATGCAGTCTGCTTGTAAAAAAACTATAAACAGGTGTTATTTTATTCTGTGTATTCATCACCCAATCAATGGTTTTCATCAAATTTTGCCATACATTGAAAATAGAATGGAAAGAAATCAAACTAACTTTTGTGCACAAATGATCTTTGAATGTTTTCTTTCTTTTTTTTTAACAAGAGTTTTAATTTATGGAGGACTGCATATCTCCAAATTCTTCAATATTGTAAAATTTGTAATTAATCAAATTTTTCTTTTTCATGATTTTAACACTATAAAAACTAACAGAATTTAAGCATATCTCCTTGCAAACTAAGAAATAGAAATAGATAGACCTACTTCCTCTATGCTCCTTGAGGGTACCAAGTTTTCCAAACTCAAGGACATATATACCTGAAACACATTTAATATGCTCTCTTTCTTGTCCTCAGAAATGATTTTCTTTAAATCAGAACAAAAGTGTACTCTATCATAAGTAGTGGAAGGAGGCTACTTTGAAGTGATACACTTCTGACAAATAATAATAAATTATGATACAAAAATATTACTACTTAACACATAGTAGCCATGTTCAAGATTTAACACTTAAAAAGAGAAGTAAATATCACCAACAATAAATTTAAATGCAAGTGCTTGTTTAATTAATTCAGTAACTTCTGATTTGGACATTCATTTACTCATTTTATACACAGTTGATTAAAGTAAAGGAAGTTATCCATCCAAAAGCATGATGCTTAGAAATCATTTGGCAAAACACTTATCAAATGTTCTTACAAAGGCAAATGTTGATGAGCAAACTAAATATTTTGCTCTTCTCTAATTTATAGATGATGTATTCTAATTGAAGTCAATGGTTGCTAACATGTCCACAGTTACACACCCAGGTATTTCTCTAATCAGATTATGGACTAAGGTTTATTTACTCTGATTGAAATTTTCTGCCCACTCACAGATGAAGCTTTTCTATTTTGAAGAATCTATCAATAAAAAAATTTTATAGGCTAACTAAGTAAGCTTTCATAAGATTATGAGTCTATCATAATTTTTTCTTATGAATGATGCAATAATTCTCTTTTCTGTATACCCTTATATCAAAATTTATAGTTCTTTTTACTTAAAAATCAAGTTAAGAATAAAGTCAATCTTAAAATTATTACAAAATGAAGTTCTAAACCTATATAATTAATGCATCAAAGTGAATAATAAAAGAGTTCTGATTTTGTTTGCAACCATATTTCTTTCCTTCAAATGCAGGTATATTACATCTCCACTTGGCCATTTCTCAAGTAAATGTATATCTGACTTGATCTAAAATTATTAGATATTATTCATTAGTTATTTTAAAAAAGAGCTTTCATTTGGAGAACCCAAGTTTGATCTATTTGCTCTTATTAAAAAAATGCTAAAATTTTAAGTTCACAAGTTAAATAAAGGTAAACCTTAATTCAATTTATAGCTCATTAAATTACAACATTAATTCCCATACTAAGTTTATATTTATAATTACATTTATTTTTTTTATCACTTACAATCACTTCTTACTATTTAAAAATTTAGACATATTTTTAAGCAGTCACACTTTATCAAGTGCTACTTGTGAAAAAATATAACAAGTGAAAAAAATTGCACTACATTATCTTTTAACAATTAAGAATCATGAACAGAACTCATGGAGCTTCTCAAACAATAACATTTTTCAACAATAATTTTTCTTAGCTAAAAAATCCTAACTTGGATTTGTAGTGTGTAACAATATTCTTTTATCAATCCATTTAAATCATCATCAAAATAAAAAAGCAATTTAAATAAAATATTAAAAAATGCTTATTATATACCATTTTTTTTCTACTTTTCAACACAATGTTCATTGTATAACTGAAGCTTTAAGCTATTTATGTTTTTTATTAGCAAATTTTTATTAATATATCAATATAACATAACTCAATTTCTAATATGGTTTTGAAAAGTAAACAGCATGGTTAACATTTAAATGCTACCAATTTTAATCTGCATATATTATTTCATCACATTTCATTTCATCATATTAGAAAATATTAAAAAATAATTTTCAAAAATAAAAGTTCACCACTTTCAATGAGTTGATGTTACAATATCTTTTATGAGAAACAAATATTTAGTACAATATTTTTAAACTATCTCCTAATCAACTTCCGATATCTTAAACAACAAATATAAAATTTAGACCTTATAAGAACAGAATTTTTAAATTCTAATAAAATTAATTTGGAAACTTATAATGGTATTGATAAAAAAAAGTATTCATTTAATTTAACTGCATAATTTTAATTAAATAAAATTTTAAATACTTACACAGCAGAGTTATCTAATGGAGTTGATGGTGTAGATATAGCATGGAAAAATGAACCACCAATTAATTTATCTTTTTCGGCATTCCTTTTTCCAACTTTCCACCTCTGTAATTACAGAAAACAATCTGAATATTAACAAGGAATAAAGTTAATTTCATTTGTATATTATGTTTCATGTACTTGCAAAAGAGAAAAGAAATAAACATTCATCAACCTTTTCATCAGTACATGTAAGAAAATGCATCCACACTTCACACTGAGACAAAACAGGATGGCGACAAATTCTGTTTACCCACATTTGCAATTGATTTTTACGATGATCTATAAAATCTTTTTCATACCGACCTGACAAAAAAAAGAACTATTTCATAAAAATTCCTTATATAAACTAAAATATTTTAATATATAAATGAACAAGTATATTACTTTATTGCATTAAATAATGAATTGGATTTTAATGATTAATCCAACATGTGAATTCATTTAACTTTACTTCAGAAAAACAAGTTTTATTAGTTTAATTTTTATTCAAATATATGAAATAGTATGAAAGATAAAATTTTGAACATATTTAATTACACTGTAAGAACTACACATAATTAAAATAATGTTTCATATTTCCAACAGCTGGATGCAATTAAATAATAAATGTTACTTAATAGGAGAATAAAACGTCACTGTATTCAAAATTAAAGTTATGTATATAAATGATATTTAGTAGAAAAAATTAACCCATGCTTGAAGACTTAGTATTTATTATTGTAAATAAATTTAGTATTTATTATTGACATATATTGTAAATGAGAGCAACTTAAGTTAAAATAGATCTGTTAGAAGATATAACTGCATGAAAAGCTAACAAGTGGAACCAATTTCATACAATTATAACACTTAACAAATTGTTCATTCAATGTAAAACAATATTGTAGAATTGGGCAGATCTAAATGCAAGAGCTTACTGAATATATTTTTCTTTTTAAACAAAACACATGTAGCTAATATGATTAAAATATAGTAACTTTGTAGGCAAAATTACAAATAATTTTCAACAATTAGAGCTTTATGAAACTAACTGCTATCAACAACACAAATTAATTGAACTCATAAAAAAAAGTCATACATATGGTTTGAAAATATTTTTTAAATGCTCTGGAGGTAAAAAGTAGGTCATATGCATGTCTTTAAATACTTGATATCAGAGATGTTTCCATGAAAACAGAAAATTCTCACATGTAGGGTACATCACTTAAAAACACACCTCTAGTTTTACTATTTGGAAATGTTTTAAATCCAGTATTTAAAGCAACTACTTAATTTTTGCTACACATAACATTAACTATTTATCTCTATTGTGAATGAGACAATTTAAGTCTTCACTACATTGAATTAATCCAGTCTTTTAGTATACAGATAACTGACATTATAATTTTTTACCTCTCACAACAATGTATAGAACATACATTTGTTTGAACATACATAAGTTTTTAACATACATTTGTTGCAAGATTAACAGAGACTAATTAAAGGATTATAAAAAAATATGTTCTTAACAAATTCTAGTTCATAAATACATGCTTTTTTGCTGTTTTAATAAATGAAATATTTTACCTTTACATTAAACGCCTGTTTAATGTAAATTTAAAAAATATTTTGTTCTTATTGCAAAAGGCTTTATATATTACGCTTTATATTTATGCAGACAGTATATGCTATCAGACTTTATAATTAACTAATGAGTTAAAATAATTATTCTGGTCCAGAATTAATTGTTAATCAAATTGGAAACATTTTATGGATTGGATAAAAATTAACAGCTCTATTTCCATACTTAAAGTTTGTAAAATATTAAAAGGCAAAATATATACTGCTTTTAGCTGTAAAATGATAATTCTAATTAAGAATCAAATAATTATTGTAGAATCATGGATCTACGATTTTTATAATAGATTTTTATATCAAATGACTATCATGCATTTGCTGATAACTATTTGGCCCAAATGTTCCTAAAAATTATTGAATACATGTTTATTTAATGTTTACTTTCTTAAATATATCATGGCCTTTCACATAACTGTTTTTCAACATTATATCAAGTAACATTTTAAGAACAGACATTTGCAAACACTTGTATACATAGCATTGTTGCACCAGTATACTTCCCTGTACCTAGCCCAGATTTGAACTCTACCAATACATACATTGCATTAAACATAAATATAAAATTCCTTGGTTTTAGCTTCTACACTTATTTCTCAGTCTCTCTTAAGAGGAATCATCTTCCAAGAGGACTTAAGGAGAAATTGGAAGGAGTTAAATGATCAGGCTATTCTATCAATCCAAACATCTGATCTACCTGATAGAAACACTGTCATCAAACCCGGATGTTATTAGAATTGCAAAGTACTTTCTTATTAATTGTTACAAATAGATAATGATATTCCAGCTATCTTGTAAGTTAAATTAAATCTGACACTATATTTTAAAAAAATATTTTATTAGAATTTTTTTTAACTTTAAAATTTTTCAATCTTATTACAGAATTAAAGGATATAAGCAAAAAAGTAAATGCAATATATATATATATATATATATATATATATATATATATATATATATAGCAAGATTAGAAGTATGAAAATTGAAAGATACAAGAATAGATAAATAGATATAACACTTATGTTTACCAATACATTCAGCGCAAAAGCAGCTAAAATAGAATTATTAAAATATAATTAACAGTACCTTTTAATAAAATTAATAATCAAATATTAGACGTGGAGAATAATAATCAAATACTAGATGAAGAATAACAAATTGAAAATATAAAATTAAGTAAACATATGGAAAAATGTTTAATATATATTTCCAAATTTCAAAGAAAATAGAATTAAAAAAAATGGAACGAAAATGGAGCCAAGTACCAACATGGCCAGCTTCATCAGGGGGTGTTGACCACATTGGTACAAAGCATAGTTTTTCTGCACTGGCCCAAGACATGGTCTTAAAGAAGCCAATGAACCCCAAAGTCACACCAAAAAGTTCAAACCAAAATAAGAGAAATAAAAGTCAAGCCAAAATACATTTAATTTATAGTAATCAAAATTAAAATTAAATCCAAATCTAAACGTGCAAAAACTACACCAAACACTACATGTAAACCAAATAAATACATAAATTTAATGACTAAGTGTAAACACTATTGGCATTTCAAGCTACTTATAAGACCTTCAAGGCTTGGGTGACCCTTCTGTAGTATATAACTACGCCTTACTTCATTCTTATAAGCAATGCTCTACTGCCCAAATATAGTGTTTAATAAAGTTGATAGAATGTTATTAAGTTGAATGTTATTGATTAGAATGATTAATGTTAAAGTTAAGAATATTTTCCAGTCTATTTATTTATTTACTGATATTGTTTAAATTACAAATATTATAGATTCTATTAAGTTGATTGAAACTAACATTTTTATAAATTTTTATTTGAAATATTTGAATTACAAAAAATTAGCTTATTAACCTTGAAGTTAAAATCATTAGTTTTGTCATAAATGTCGGTGTATGTGTTATCTTTTACAGTAATTAAAATATCCAAAATTTCAGTTTTTAAGTTATCGTTATTTGTTTTAATTAATTTTAATTCTTCAGGATATATAGTTTTGTAAATTTTATCAAATTCTAAAACCATCAAAAGGCATTTTTCAATTAGGAAATTCATCAAAGGCATTTGTATAACAAAAGATTTTTCATAGTAGTGTAAAAATAGTTTTTGACTAATTTTATAAATATAATTATTATTCTCCATTTGGTATTTTCAATGTATTATTCTCCATCTAGTATTTGATTATTAATTTTATAAAAATAAGGTATTAATTATATATATATATATATATATATATATATATATATATATATATATATATATATATATATATATATATATATATATATATGAATAATAACAATTTTAGTCTGCCCATGCTGTTAAAAGAATATGAATGTAGAATAAAGTATTCTATTTCTTTACTTCACATTTATCATAAAAATTATTAAATATATAATTATGAAATTTATTAATTTTTAAATTTATTGCATTTTTATTAAATATATAAAAATGCAATTTTTTAATAATTATAAATATATAATTATGAAATTTATAATTATTCTAAAATTGCATTTTTCTATAATAATTTTTTAATCAATAAAACATTATATTCCAAAATAAATATAAAATCTTCTCAATAATATTGAAAAACATAAAATATAATGAGTATAATGTAATTAAAAATACAATAAAATGAAGAGCATAAAATACAATAACCATCATAATAGAATTATATATATATAATTTAAATAATAAAATTAAAAATAAGTTAATAAAATTCAAAAAGATTTTAAAATATAAATATTAGAAAAACCTAAGTTGAAAATACAAAATAATCATAAACCTTTTTAAGCACTTCTAAAAAACACATTACAAACCTGATATTTGCTTATCAGGAAGTGGAGGAATTGGTATCAGAGAGAATTTTTCTTCTAATCTTTCATGTAGCCAATCAAAATGTTTATATCTCCTACTTACTGCTATATTATTAAACTAAAAGAAATCATACATTTTTGTTAAAAAAAAGTATGTTTACATTAAACAGAATCAATATTACGTCTTGACAAATTATAAAAATCTAGTTAATTAGGATTTTATGAATTTAGTTAATTTCCAAAATAAATGATTAAGTTTAACTAAGATTTAATTTATTCATGATTGTCAATTTTATTTTAATTCTTACATGCCTAACTATTTTACATTTAAAAAACATTTTTTTAAAGAAATCAAAATATTATAATATTGGATGTGATTATTTTTTTACCTTATAAATTGCACCTTAGAATAAATAAACAGTTCTTAAAAATTTTTTTTAATTTTATTATTTTTACTTATAACAGAAATATTAATAAAAAATTTATAGTTTAAGCTTTAATAAAATTATATATTTTAAGTAAAAATATAAACAAATAAACATTAAAATAAGTATATTAAGAGTTGCTTACAGAAGGAATAAGTTGATATGCAATAAAACTTTTTAATCCTTTTAATTTACTCTTTTTATTAGGAGAATCAACTGTACACGTGTAAGGAGATGTACTTTCTAGCCACACAATGTCTCCATTATTTTCCTATAACAGAAGGTAATCAAACTTTAAGTATATTAAAATTAAATTTGTCATCTAAATATATTAGTAAACTGAAAAACATGATTAATGTGTGCATACTTTTATATAAATAGTTTTTTATAAATACACTATAATGTATTGAACAGACAAAAATGAAATAAATTTTGTTAATAAATTAATTATCATTAGAAGATTATTAGAAGAATTTATCATTAGAAGATTGCATCAGTAATTTGATTAATTAAATTCATCAAATTACTGATGCAATCTTCTAATGATAAAATAAATCACATTTATGAGAAAAAACTATGGAGAAATATTGTTTTACATTTTGTAATGAAAAAAGAATTAGAGATAATTCTTTAAAGGAGATAATCTTAATCATACTTTCCACTTATTTATTAATAAATGTGTAAAAGTTAGAAAAAATACTGAAGATACTTAAGAATTAAAAATTAAATTCAAAATGTCTTAGTCTAGATTAAAAACATTTGCTAATATTGTTTGCATTGTGACATGAATTTTCATAAAAATGATATTAATTCATAAATTGCAATATCTTTTAAAATTATTCTTATTTTAAAAACAATAAATGGCAATTCAATCATATTTTAAATTGATATCTGCATTCTGAGTTATAGTGAATAGCATAATAAAACCATTACTTTTTAAATCTTCATTTGATTTACCAAATCAATATTTTTTAAATCTTCAAAACAATTTAAAACATCATCATTTGGTACTTGAAGTAATTTGAACATTCATTCAGAAGTAATATTTATGATCTTAAGTTTTTTAAAAAAAAAAAATTGTGAATGAACATGGTAGATAATGACTTCTTCAGCAAATCAATTATTTGGTCAAGAGAAAATGTTAAAAATGTTTATAATTGCAAAATTTTGCTTACAATATCAATTTCGAATTTATATATGGTGAACACACCTAACACAGAATAAATATTTTTAATAAAATTCCTAGTAGAAACACTACATAGAAATGGTTCTAGAAATACTAACGATAATTGTAACACATTGTTCTGTTGGAACAGTCATTTTTGTTTCACCTAAAATGTAACTTTCACCACCAGATTTGACAAATGTTGAAAACCTAAGACAGAATACATAATTAGTAATACATAACATTAGTTCTTAAGCAAGAAAATTTTATTTATTATTTATTTACATTATAGTTATAATCATCAATACAAATCAAATGTTTAAAAAACATGAAACATGCAATGTGATAGAAGAATGAATCAATACAGACAAATCAAGATTATTTAAATGTGAATAGTAAAGATTAATATTATAAATAAAATATATTTTGGTTTTAATGACTCCTTCTATATTATCTGAATAAATTTTCACACACTTGTTATAACATATTGCAATGCAAATAACTTCTTTAAAATATTCTTTCAAAGAAAAGATAAATAAAACTTTTCTTTCAATAAAAACATAAGAATAGTAAATTTTTTAAAAGCAAATATACTAGTTTCTAAAATTTGTATTATTAAGCAAAAAACTATAAATACTAATGTTATTTACAATTTTATTGAAATGTACATTTATTGAATTTTGACATTGGAAATATAAAAATATAATCCTAATTTATAAAATTAGATTTTTTTTTTTTTTTTTTTTTTTTTTTTTTGGTATTTATGGATCTTTTAGTTGTAGGTTTAAATTCCACATTAATTGATTCAACAATTTATGATGTATTATTTCATCATAAAGTGAAAAGTAGCTTAACTGCCGGAGGTTTTATTGAACTTAAAATTATCTACAAATCTGTACTTCATGGAAAAATTTATTATTAACCCCTTGACTGACGAATTAAATGGAATTTAATGCGACAAAAAAAAAACTATTTAATTTCGCTTAATTGAACTACACCATCAATTTACACCATCATCCCCACTTTCATATAATGCATCCGGCTTATACATGTTCTGAGGGATTATTTATAATCTTTACTAAACTCAAATATTGGCTAGTATAACATTCACCGTGCGAGACTTCTGCTAAACTGAACTCTTACTTTCAGTGTGCTTTTTTAAATGAGAATCGTCGAACGAGTGAAGCAACTATGTAATCTAATTGTAACTTGCACGGCGTCCGCCGAAAGAAGCACTTGACGAGTCTGACTCGTCAAAGTCTGTGATGGCCCAGGAAATCAATGACGAGTCAGACTCGTCAAAGTCAGTCAAGGGGTTAATCAAACTCACACATCTGAATATTTAAAAACACTTGAGTAATTGTTTCAACAGCAGTATCAGCTTTAAAATGCAACAGCAAAATTTTAAAACCATTGGGAAAATGTTATAAAATTAGCCTTCTATGAAGCAATACCTTTTTTGAGAAAAAGGTGGCTTTATTTTCTGGGTTAAAAAAAAGTGACAACAAACTTTCCTACTTCAGTACAGTTGATTTTACATAAAATATCAATGCTTGTTAAATGGCAATATAAAGAAACATTCAGAACACATTAAAAAACTTTGTTTTATATACTATTGAATACGAATTTTATTTTATAACACAATTTTCATATATACAGGGTGATCTTTTTTAAAGCGAGTGTTTGGAGTGCCCTGTAGCATGATCTAAAAGCCGAAATGACACCAAACTTGGTACTTAGATTAAACAAAACACAGAAAAAAAAAATTTCCAAAAATTGCCGACAGGGTATTTTGTGGCGTTTTACAATGCATAAATTTGAGAAAAGAAAAATGCATGCAATCGTACAATTAAATTATTAATGTGTTTATTCACAACATTAACTTCCCCGATGAGGAATTAGACCACATTCAATGTGAGCACAGATCTCAGAAATAACACAGTGCATTCTGTGCACAACATTCTCCACAGCTGTATGTAACACATCACGAGGAATATTCTGCACTGTCTTTGTTATGTTGCCCTTTAGACAAATTTGACATTCCACCAACATAAACATGAGAGGCATAGCCTACATTTCCAAAAATTGCTGACAGGGATTTTTGGAAATTGTGGCGTTTTACAATGCATAAATTTGAGAAAAGAAAAATGCATGCAATCGTACAATTAAATTATTAATGTGTTTATTCACAACATTAACTTTCCCAATGAGGAATTAGACCACATTCAATGTGAGCACAGATCTCAGAAATAACACAGTGCATTCCGTGCACAACATTCTCCACAGCTGTACGTAACACATCACGAGGAATATTCTGCACTGTCTTTGTTATGTTGCCCTTTAGACAAATTTGACACTCCACCAACATAAACATGAGAGGCATAGCCACTGAAGATTGTTTACTTCAGCTGAGATTATTTGTCAGAGCTGTCTAGTACTTGCTTTTATAGCACCTATTACTGTCACTGTCATTGCACAGCATTTGCATTTTTCTTAGATACCCGAGTTTTATGGTAATTCTCGTTATTGCAAGCTACAACAGCACCACAAAATGTCTTAGCAACAATTAATTTTTTCACAGAATCCTTTTTTCCATGTTTTGATTAGTCTAAATACCAAGTTTGGTGTCATTTCAGCTATTAGATCCCGCTACAGGTTGCTAAAAACACTGTCATTTTAAAAATGATCACCCAGTATATTCTAGAAGAATGATTGATACGAATATATGTTAATATTTTTATTAACATGTACAGTAATACCCACTGTAATACGGTATATTAATTCCGCGTTATAGGAAAACGCTCGTACAACGCGTTATGTACAAATGATTTAACTTTTCTCGTTAACTTGGGTTAAAATCAAATATTAAGGAAAACCTATGTTATGAATAAAATATGTGCATTTTATTAAAATCAAGTTAAAAACATTTTAAATAAAAAAAAAACTCATACAAATGTAATAAAAAAAAGTTAATTGCAAATAAATCAAAAAATTCCAAGATAGTTTTATTCCATGTTTATTAGCTGTAAAATAACGTTTCACCAACATCTTTTTTTAATAGAATGCTCAAAGATCAATAATATAATATAACTTCATAAAAGCACAACTGACACAATGTGCAAATGTATGCGAAATTGATTGTGAATTGTACAAATCAGTACAAATTTCGCAGTACAGAAATAATAACTCAAAAAACAAAGTGTTATGAAATTTCTATGCATTTCAATGTTCTCATATTATGCAAATTCATATGTCCCTAGAAAACCATGTGTTTTTCAAGGGATATGAAATTGTATAACATGAAAACGCGTTATTAAAGTACCGTGCTATAGGGATATTTTTACCACATATAATATACTATAATATATATGTCTTAAATTTCATCTGATTTGTTCCAGTCAGAAATGTAATGTTGGAATGAAATTTTTTTAAACAAAATAAATATTCTTCTCTTTTTAGACAACTTTTCAGCATATTCTAAAATAAATTCACTATAAAACCGAAAATTTATGTTTCTATGAAAAAATAGTTGGATCTTCTTATAGACTAGGGTTATTTTATTGCAGATGTCTTACCGAAGAAAAAAGACGTTATCCAAATCCTAAAATGCAATTATCTCATCTAAATGTATTGTATGCCAGAATTCTAAAATATATTGAACAAGCGGAATGTATATAATAAATAGCGGAATAAAATACATTGAACAAATTAAAAGTTTTCTAAAATCACAAATCTTATTTGAGAACAATATCAAACTTATAAGAAAACACTGCAGGTAATACAAACTAAATTTTTAATAATATTCTTTAATATACATTTATTTAAACTACTTGCTTTTATAGCCCATATTACTGGAACTGTCATTGCACAACATTTGTATTTTTCTCTGATACTTGTGTTTTTTGCTAATTCTAGTAATTGTAAACTACAGCAGCGCCATAAAATGCCCTAGAGGGCTATTTTTTGAACTAATATTTTTATGGAATTTTTTTTATTATATTTTGATTAGTCTGAATAACAAGTTTGGTGTCATTTTAGCTATTAGATTGTGCTTCAAATATTGTCACTTTAAAAAGATCACTCTCTCTCTCTCTCTCTCTCTCTCTGTGTATGTGTGTGTGGTGTGTGGGTGTGTGCGTGCACATGTGCTTTCTATTTTCAACACACTTTTATTACATGACTGTTTATATGGATGAGATGAGATGACTATACAATTGCCAGAGTCACATTTCAACTAAGATTTTGTAAATTGCATAAGGATATGAATTCAATCAATATTTATGTAATATTTTATGAGTGTAAACTTAGCAACAATGTTTCCAATGCTGTATATATTATAAATCAGACATTTGGGTAGAATACTGTTAATGATCAGAAGATAAAGCATTGGTTTGACAATTTCCAATGTGTGATTTTTCCCTACAAAAGGAAAATCGAAATCCAAAATATCTGAGAAATATTTCTCCAGGAAGAACAGGTGAATGTGAAACATACTATCAACAAAGAAACTTGCTATAAAATGAAGTAGACCATGCAACAATATTATGATATATACCTGAAATCAGGAAGATAAAAAAGATTAATGGATGATGCTACTTGGTGGATTGTGACTTGCATAATTCATCACATTTTCTTTCAAACTGGTAGGATAGTCAAAGCCAAAAAATTCATTATGATTATACTGATAAACTGGATGAAAAATTTCAAAATTATAAGATAAATGTGAAAATATCTGTGAAATTAGAGGAATTGGAACACAAAATTTTGCAGCATTCTACTTATTCAGGGCATTTTTAACAAACATTACAGGGTGAATCATGAAAATAAAGACAACCTGGAAAACTCCAGAACAGAACTCCATGCATCTATGCATCAAAATCTTGTTGAGGTAAAAGCATCATTATATATAAATACCTGATTTTAATTAAATAAACAATTTGTGAAAAAGAGAAAAAATATATGTTCTTCCTCTGTCTCACAAATACACACACACTAGGTTAACTCATATATGCAATGCTGGATATAATATTTATGGTACCAATAATGTTATATGACTTAAAAGATGGACTTTTAAAAACTACTCAGCTGAAAAATGATATGCAAGTATAAAAAAACACATATTCAAATTAAATTTTAGTTTAAGCACATTCAAATTTAGTTTTGTAACACATTCAATTTGCTTGCAATCAATGACTATGTGATGAAAACAAATAACAAAATTTTAGAGGAAACTAAAATGTTTAGATATCAATATTATTGATGATGTCTTGAATGGCATAATTAAGGGATTATTTGTGCAAAATTTGGCAAAAATGTATCATAAGTTGTAAAAATGAGTTACAATGAGATAAGATCATGCAAGCAATTTCTCTCCAGTGGCATGTCAGGAATTCATAATTAAATTGTGTTTTAGAAAATGCTTTTTTAGGACTTCAAAGATTCTAACAGATTGATTAGGTAATATGTTTACTAGCCCAAACTTCATGTTTCTAAACCAAGGCCATTTAAAATAATTATGTTGAAATTTATTTATTTAATAATAATTAATTTTTATACTTGCTGTCCTTGGAGAAAAAATCAGATTTATTTATTATGATTTTGAGGAGAAAATCAGGAGACATTAGTGACATTTTAGCTTGAAACAGAATGTTTAAAATGGTAGTACAGAGAAAAGACAATTTTACTCTTCAGATTATATATTCTGAAAATGATTTATGTTGATCATATTTGTGTTACTCGTAAATTTTTAATAAAATATTCATCAACTACATAAAGGAACTATGAAAAATAAAATATACTATAGGAAAAAAATAAACATCAGCATTATATCCCAGTATTTATTTTAAAGGGCAATTTTTACTACACTTGCGCAATTTATAAATATTAAACTAATAAAATTAAGTAAAAACATAAAATACACTACTTAATAAAGTTAATTCAGTAACAAATACTTCTAAGAATATAAAAGTTATTAAAAACTTTATCCATAAAAAATATAATACATTTTAAATTTGAACAGCTCATGACAATATATATATTTATATATATGTTGCTGACTTATCATTTTTTAGAACTGAATTGGTGAACAGCAGTTCAAAACATTTTTTCTTATTTTGAAAATATTAAGTTATAATTAAGCTTTCTGAATTTTCAGAAGAAAGTGAAGATCTGAATTCATATTTTATTTTTTATACAACTGAACACCCATTCACATTCTGCACTTGAATGTGGAACAGTTAATATTGTATTGGAAAACTTTTTTTTTAAAATTCATTTTTTAGATTTCCAAGAAGATGGCATTGTACAGATTAGAGGATAATAGCATTTTGTTAATATATGAAATCAATAACAATAATAAAGAATATGCATTTCTTTTTACATATCATTTTTAAATGTTTTACAACATCAATATTCAATGGTAATTTACAATTACACTTGACATAATACAAACATAACTTGACATAGTGATAATGTAAACAACATTTGTTTAAGAATAGAAATTTAACTAAAAAAATGGAAACTCTGAGTTTCAATATTTAAAGTATTAATTTATGATTCAATTAATTTTCTCTTGAGTTAAAGATTAAGTAATATAGCTCATTTATTATTAAATAATTTACATATTAAGACTAACAAAATTTTAATTAGTTTAAATTTATATTGGAGATATGTGCATTCTGCATGGTAGCTCTGTCTGATCAACAGACACCTTCATATCCTATTTAAACTCTGTATGTGTGCCATCTGTTGACTGTTTAAGCTACTAAAACAATTCAATACTTTTTTTCTGACAAAATTTCAGTTGATTTAATTTTTACACAGAAATTGCCAAAGATCATTTTGTTAATGTATGAAATCAAAAACCAATTTCATACATTATAGAGAAACTGGGAGAAATAATGAAAAATCAGGAGATTCCCAATAAAATCAGTAAAGTTGGCAGCTACGAATTATGATATATTGTGCAGCATTCAATGAAATATTGTTCAGCAGATAATGCATTTTTAATAAATATTGCAACAATTATTCTGTAACTTAACATTACACATTAAATAATTATTTGGCATGGAGAGAATTCTCAATTGCTAGCAGGGGATTTTCTGTACCCTAAATATGTTTATTTTTCTTATCGATATATTCATCAAAATAGAAATAGGCTTCATTGTTAAACTAGAGCATATTAAGATCTCTCTCTCTCTCTCTCAAACTCTTATTATTCAATAATATCAACAATAATGTTGCCGAAACGAAGAATGTGCATTCCTTTTTACATATCATTTAACACTTTTAAATGTTTTACAACATCAATATTCAATGGTAATTTATAATTACACTTGACATTAAGATAATGTATACAACGTTTGTTTGAGAATGGAAATTTAATTAAAGAAACTGAACTCTCACAAGACAAAAGGATCAGTGAACAGTATATTCATATCTATAACTAAATTTGGAGATATAACACTTTATATATTATTAAAAAAGAGGGTATAACTTATATAATGACGATCAAACTATTTTTATAACTTAGTTGTGCAAAAATAAAATACTAAATTAAGTCCTAATTGTCAAATAACAAACATATTACTGAACAAATGATTACCTTCAAACATACTAATATTATAGTTTTATTGGTCTTTACTTTTAGTTGACATGACCTTAGGTTAATGATTAAGAAATAAATTCGTAAAATTCTACTTACAGACAGTAAAATGTGAATAATATTTTGACACTTGCAAAAATAAAATATTCAGTGATAAACATTTACCCGTCTAAATGATAATGTGTTTACAATATTAAGAAATACTTGTATAATTTTATTACAAGTACATGGATCACATTAGCTTAGTACTAATATAAATGCTTGAGCATTAAAAAGCAAAAGTTTGTTATTAGTAAAGCATTTTTTTAATTAATTTTTAATTGAAATTATTTTAAAAATCCAAAAACTTTATTAAAATAAATAGTATCGATTTTTTAAGTCATGGAATAAAGATGATAAATAAAACTAAGGGCAAAACCAGAAAAATCAAACATTTGAAACAAAACATTAATTCTAACAAAAATATAAGAGCTAGTTTCCTTCTATACACAATACATATGTAAATATATTGTGTGTGCATATATATATATACACACTCACACACATAAATACACACATATATGTTATTTTAAATTGGTTAAGAAAAGGGAAATATTTAAATGAAATCTAATACTTTGAGAAAAAAGTGTACAATAATAAACATTGCACGAAATTTTACCTATTAAAACTTTTCTTTAAAGTGCTCCTAGCTTCTACAGGTTTTACAGAATCTAATTTATATTCTTTGGGAGTAACTAATGAGGCACTGGATATTTGATTTTGAGCCCCAGTTTGAGGATCCTATAAATAAATATGCTTTAAATATATAGTTATATGACTTAATTGGAAAAACCAATCCAAAATATAAACAGCTCAAGTATTACAGAAGAACAAATATACTAAGAACCAACATTTAAAGTAATAACCAGAACAAAATAACATGAGAATAGAAATAAAAACTAAAAAAAAATTAACAAAGAAAAGAATATCAGAAGTGCAATTTTTAAAAGGAACTCGTCAAATATCTGGTATTCCAGTAAAATTTGCTTATTTCATTCTGTTTTTGAGAATTTTTATCAAATTTTGGGCATACAAGAAGATATTCTGCATTCATAGTGCCCAAATTACAAAGTTGGCTTAAACTAGATAAAAAAGATGCCTATTTTATTTAGATTCAGTGCCACAAGCAATCGTGGCCCATTTGAAGTCTGAAATTTTCCAAAGACAAGTTACAAAATTTTTAACAAAAATTTTTTCTAAGTGTCTTGAATGTCAGTCCAGGGTTCGTCTATTGATTTGTCACGTGGTCATATTTAAAACTCTCCATTAATTTCTTAAAAATATGCTTTTTAAGTGACTCTGGTGAAAGTCTTGAGATACAAGTGTTTTTCACTCTTAGCTAGTGAATCTGTTATTTTGTTCCCATATGTGAAGGGATCCTATGAAAAACAATTTTTGTAGTATTTATAAAAAAGATCAAGATTTGTCTTATTTCTGTAATAATCTGATTATTTATGTAAAGATTTATGGATATTACTTAGATAGCTGCTTTAGAACCAACTAGAACAATGATTTTAGAAAAACAATTAGGATTTTCTAATCACAGAGACTGCAAGGATCTCTGCATCAAAATTCAACATGAAGTATTCCACAGAAGTACATTGGAAAAAGAGTTTACAGCATACACCAGACCCAGTGTTATTTTGTATTTTGGAGCCATCAATATTAACTGCCATCCATTCTGATTCAGGATATTGTTTTTGTAACAGTATTTGTCTTTCATATTGTATCATATGTTTTTCTCTCCCAGTTCCTTACAATCTAGTTGGTATTTAATATCAATATACTCAAAGGAGTTAATTATGAACTTGTTACAAATTACTGGTTTATTTTTCTCAATCTTTAATAATTTCTCACATATCTCTAAGGAAGACATTTGATTCTTCATAGTACTTGACTTTTGCTTTCACTCATTCAATTTATATATATATATATATATATATATATATATATATATATAAAGATAACAAAATAAAACTGTTAAGCACATTAAATAAAAAAAGATGGCATAAATTAATAATAACCAAATCATAAGATATTGTCCATGCTTAATCAAATTACCTGGCTATAAACCGAATCATCATCGTCCCAGTCATCATCCCAGTCATCAACAGCATCATTACCAGGTAAAATTACATTTTGATAAGGTACCTGAGCATCTGCTGGTGGTGGAGGAGGAGGCATTGTAGGGGGTGGAGGACTGTTAGTAACCTATTCAAAATTATTTTTTACTTTAAAATTAAATAATCATGTAAGAAAAGAATTCAGAGATAAGACAAATTTATTTGCTTGTAATACAATCATAAAGTAAAACGGAAGATGAAATATTTATAAAAAAAATAATTTTGTAAACAATGATGCAAAAAAAAAATAAATATTTATATATATTTTTAATAATATCTATATTACCATGTCATTGAATTTAAACTTTACAAGTACATTCAATTTTAAAAAAATGAACTAAAATGTCATGGCATATTTCCATTTATATAGTAACTTGTATTCAAAATGAATAAAATAACCCAAATTATTTAAGACCTAAAAAATTCAATCTGTTAATCAATTAAGGCAGTCGTTAACTTTCTTAATTGATTAACAGAGAGATTGGCACTTATACCCAAAATAGTGTTTGACTCCAAAAACTGTTGAACCAAAAGCCAAAGCATTAATTGTTTTACTGGTGCCAATCTATGATATATCTACATCAATTTAAGAAAAAAATTTTCCGACCACATAGGGGAAAAAATTCAGTTATAGTTTCAACATTTAAAACCTTGGTATAGTTAGTTAACTAAACTAATATTGTGATATAATTTAAGTCTATAAGTCTCTATCCAACACTAAAAATATTTATATTTTTTAATATTCATTGTAAATTTATCCATTTTTATAATAAGAATAAAACTACTAAGAGGCTTAAAACTAACTTTCCTATATATTAAAACTTAATATAACACATCATGAACATCGCAAGTACTTTGTTCATACAATTAGTTTGCAACTTTGTTCAAATGTAGGAATATTTTTTGTTCTACTTTTCTAACATTTCTGAATATGAATATATTGAATTGAATTTTATTTCTCAAATAAATTTAAATGCATATTCAGTATTTTGACCATATTTTTTAACGTACATTCAGGTTTTTTTTTATTTTTTTTTATTTTCATACATTTATATTAACATATAGAGAAAAAAACTTATTAAAGTTTCTGTATTTCTTTGAGTGAGATCAAATTTACTCTGGTAATAAGGGAAACAATTGACTTCAAAGAATAATGCAAAATAAATTTTTAACTGACTGAAATTTTTATCAATGCTTTAATTAATGATATATTTTTATAGAATGTATGCATATAGTTCTATTTATGACAAAATGAAAAACTTAAAAAAAAAATGTCAAGAATGAAAATGGCAATGGGTTACAAAAATCAAATTCTAATTATAATAAAAAAAGTTTAAAAGTTTTTTCCAAAGCAATACATACAAGAAATTTTGTTAAACATTAAAGCCATGAGTTGATATTACTCACAATATTAACTCATGGCTTGTAATTTTAATCTTTATTATTATTAAGAAAAAACACAATTTGGAAAGAAGTTGAGCTGAATTGTTTCATAAAATATACTATACTTTAGCAATGATAAGTAGAAATATAAAATAATTTAAAAACAAATTATGTCATTATCTTATTTAATTGATAAGAATTGATGATCTATAATTTCATTTAGTTTTTTAATCAATCATGAATAAAAACTAATAAGAAGTAAAACTGAAGAATAAATAAATAGAGAATGAATAAAACTATTTAACTGGACTGAATCCAACTTATAAAAATGATAATTGAAGCTCAAAAATAAAAATAAAAGGTATATTTGCTCGGATCATTTTAAATTTTATTATAGAAATAGAATCTTAAAATATATATATGACTGCATAAATTAACATATATTTACTCCTTTAATACAGTAAAAGACAACAATTTTATAATAGGAAACAGTTTGCAATATATTTAAATAGAAATCTAAGGAAATATGTAAATAGGGATGATACAAATTGATATATTTTAATTTTTACTTTAACTAATAATACTTGTAAAAAGGGGATCTAATTTACTCAGTTAAACAAATTTTAAATAAAGCTTAATAACTGTAAAAATAGATAGTATAATTAAAATTATTACAAAGCATTTAAAAATATTAATTTTCATATGCATTAATTATGTGATCATTAATAAAACATAAAATTATTTTTACCTCCATTTTTGTAGATATAAATAATTTTATAGTATTTTTAAATTTAAATGTAGCTGGTTAAATTTTAAAAAATGGATTAACATAAGATTTTCAATAGCAAAAACTGAAATTTAACTTTAATCATAAAAATTTACATGAAGAATCTGGTTTCAATTTAAAATTAAATAAAGTCATATGCTCAATAGAAATTCTTGAAATCTAATTAGAAAATATAAACATGAAAATATAAATTAAATATAATTACATTTTCATCACCATCAAAATATTGCACAAAACTCATGATGAATACAAAATATTGATCCTTTGTGCTAAGCAACTAAAAAGTTATTAAAAGTTAAATAGAGTTACTTTTTATCAAAGATAAAAATGTTGAGGTCAGCTGAATTGTCTTTAGATTTTATTATTAAACAAAACATTAACAATGCCTGGTATAATCATTTTTTGATATTTATTGTCAAAACAAGTACACCCAACATTTTATCACTAGAGTGGATAAGATCAAGGTCATTTAAGCTTAGATAACAATTAAATCAGATAACTTCAATTATACTTTAATATACTTTTCTATAAATTATAATAAATGACTAAAGAGTTAAGTACTTAATATTAATTGCTAGACAAAATATAAGAAAAGATGTATTTTAAAAAACAGCTTAAAATTTAATAAATAAGTTATATTAGTTTTATAATTAATAAAACATGAATAAAAATTTAGAAAAACTTTAAACTTTTTTATAAATTTCACAGAAATTCATAAAAATTTAAACTTTATAATGAAATGGAGTAGAGAAATTTCAGATTGATCATATTATTGAAGGATATGATTTTTTAAAAATAATTCACTTGAATATAAACAAATTACAAAAGAATATAAAAAAAATATATAAATACAGAAAGTTAAAGTTCAAGGAAAGATCAGTCAATAATAGTAAATAGTAGTCTTATTAACAACTGAGCTTCAGTAAATTAGATGAAATTTAAAAAAAATACATTAAATTATCATTATTAATAAACTTTAACACACATAAAGGAATAAAAAATATGAGAAATAATTTAATGAAAAAATATATTATTCAAATGCAAAAATATCATATTCTAGTATTTTCCCCCTACCATAAAAAATATTTTTATTTTTTTTAAATTTATCATCATGAGTATGCAAGACAAATCAAACTTGATTTAAATTTGATAACCCTAAACACATTTTATAAAATAAAAATGATTTATAAACTATGTCAATCTCAAACATCATTTTTTGCTGATTGTAAGATATCAATATTCACAATAGTGACAGTTTGACAAGTGCCAGATGGCTTATTTTATTGATTAAACTACCCTTACCAGCTGAGTACTCTACAAATACATAGGTTATACACCTGAATTTGAAAATTGAATAGTGCAGATGTTCTGTGCATTATTTGCTATATGTAACATCAGTCACATAATACTTGAAATTTTTTGAAATTTCTAACATGGCAATAATAAGATTAATATACTTTTATCGATGCTTTATAGTTTAAAAAATATAAAAATGATGAGAAAAGAAATAATGTAAAACATCCTTAGTAAAATAAAAAATACATAATTTAATATTATTTTTAATGTGTAACTTACATATATACAACAAATATACAGTAAATACATAAGCATATTTTCCCAGTGTAATATAATCAAAAAGTTAAAAATAATTTTAAAAATTTTCAACACTGAAAATCACAAAGATTAATATAAAAAATGTTATCATGTTCCTTGTGGGTGCTAACTTGTTTGTGTAAAAACCAATGAAATCCAAAATTATAATAGTAGACATCTAAAAATACTACAAATAAAATTAGAGGGAAAATTACTTTTATGCACATTTCTCTCCATAACTCAACTTATAAAAAATTTAAGGTTTAAAAAAAATAGTACTATTTACAAATAAGTCTCTATTTACACTCATATATTAAATATAAGGAGAGAGAGAGAGAGAAATAAGATAACTTTATAAAGTTTTATATTTCCAAAACACCAGCTTTTCACTGTATCATGATTACTTAATGGGAAATTATTAACTTATTTAATAAATCTTGTAGAAAATAAATACTATATTTTTTTATAATGATAACTTACTGACACATATAATAAAATATTCATGTTACAAATTCAAAAAATCTTGAAAATTATTTTATGATTTTTAACACTATTTAGCAATTTTTCTACTCTGTTAAACAAATTGATCTTTTATTTTGATAAGTTTTTGAATGTTTAAGTGGTTTTGAAATAAATATTAATTTTTATTCATAAAAATTTTAATGAACTTAGCTTTTATACATTTTTTTAGTTTTTCATTATTATTCAGATTATATAACATTTTTTCTTACATATTTACACATTTGGATAATTTTCAACTTATTTAATTGTATAAATAAAATATTTATCTTATAAATGACTCAGTAGCTTAATTTTCAAATTATTTATTTTTTAAAAAAACTAGAAATCACAAATAAGTTAAAGCATTGCTATAAACAAACATAATTGTGTGTAAGTTACTGTAAAATTGAACTGTAAAAATACATATTAAAGTTGTCAATGTAAAGGAACATACTTTTGAAAGTCTTTTTAAATACTAATGAAATATATGGCTAATGTTTAATTAATTTAGTATCTATATTTTTATATTTTTTATTATAAAATGATAATTTTATTTTTGCACTTAGATTTTATTTCTCAAACACTTGATTTTCAAAAATTTCCAAACATAGAATTACAAAAATCTAAATTAAAATTTAGTTTGAAGATTATATTATTCGTAAATCAAGCAAATGTGTGAGATTTATCATTACCTTTTAATAAGAGAATATACTGCATTCTAAAATACTAAAGCGATACACTAAAATGAATTTCAAGTGATTTCATCTATTTTCCCTCATAAATTCTTGTATTTTAGTATTGGCATTAAATTAAAATGAATTCAAAATATAATTTCTAAAATCTGAAAATTAAACATTTTTGCAATTTAATTAACAGAAAAAGTCTAGTGAATAAAATTTATTCATTTTGTTATGTTTTAGTCTGCAAACTTAAATTATAAAACTTACTATAATTAATTTTCTTGCAGTATATTTTTTCAATAAATTATGGTATTTATATTCTTTGCATGGCAGAAAACTCATTACAATGACTATAATGATCACTTTAGCAAAATATTACACTACTTTAAAGATTATGAAGGATATATCATCTTATATCATAGAAATTTTTTAAACACAAAAAAATATTTCTTCATGATTTTTTAAGCTAAATAATTTTGTTTATTGATCACTTTACTATAACAAATTTTTTAAAATAAATTGGCTATTTAGATTTTTAACATAAACATGTCCATTCAAACATTGAACAAAGAGAAAAATCAATGTTAATGATATATTTTACTTAAATTATAAATTTAAATTAAATATCTTATAAACTTTTTCACAATGATTTACTTGAGTTTATACATAAACAAATGATACTTTTTACTTGCAAATAATATTTAAAGAGTGTTTCTTAGAAAAAACTTAGTTAATAAAGACTGGTAAATATATCAAAGCAAATAATAAATTTGTAGTATCAATTTTTTTAATATTTATCACAAAATTAAAATTTTATATATTGTTAATAATAATATTTGTATACATTATTCCTAATAATATATTATATAATTGTTAGTAACAGGTATCCAGGAAGAATCCTAGATAATACATATCAGGAATAAAACTGATGAAAAAAACAATGCAAATTTTAAAAATACATATATTGTAAAGAATACTAAAGGATTATTAAACAGCCAGAAGAGCTTAAATTTTTTATTTCTTCTAATTTAAATTGCTGCTTTTACTCATAAAATATATATTAAAAAAATCTAACCTTCATTTCATAATTTAAATAAGGAAAAGAATAAAATTTGGAATTATTGCCATTTCAAAATTACTAATATTTATTTAAACAATTTTACTAACACACACACATGCTAATTTATAATTAGCTTTACAATAGTTTGGCTTTAGTATCATTGTCATAATCCAAATAACAACAAAACAATTAAATATAGTTAAATTATTTTGTTTAAATTATATATTATTTATTATTAAAATTATATGTTATTAATTATTTGTTTAAATTTAAAAACTTTAAATTTCTCAAAGATATTTTAATAAAAGTATTTTTATTTATTGTTTACAATATATACATAATTCCTTCTTTTTTCACGATTTTTCACAAAAAATAATTTTGTAATGCTTCATTGTTGGGAAAAAAGTTGTGACAGTAACTAAAAATTACATCCTTTTCTCCTACAGATATTTTTAGTTTTATTATTATTATTTTTATTGTTTTTTATTATTTTCTATATTCTCAACATGGAAAATTTGTTAATTTACTTACATAAGCACCATTATTTTTTATCATTCATTTTTATGTTTAATTGCTAAACATTCCTAATTTTTTCTCTTAGTAGTTGTTTATAAGTAAAAATGATGCAATTTAAGATTAAGATTAATATTAAGATTAAAAAAAAGATAATTTAAATAAGATTAAATAATTCCAAATTAAACTGAAAAAAATCGAAAAAACCCAATTAAATAATAAATATTTTTTTAATATTTATAATGCAAATGAATTTCTTAATTACAATTTAAAAAATGATCTATTGCTTTGTTCATTCGTTATATTGAAATTAAAATTTATAACTTGAATTGTGACAAAAACATTTAATTTTTGTACAAATTTGTTTCTGTTTTTTGTTTGCTGATGTTTTTCAATCAATTTTGTTATTAAATGGAATAAACGATTCAATTTGTTTTCAAGCAGCTCTGCGACTAAATAAAAGTTTTTCATCATAGGTTTATATTAAATAATTATATTTATACTGATAATATATAAGTCGACTTATTTTGAAAATAACTTAAATCTGTCAAAATATCTAATATTTGATAATTTCAAAAATTGTCAATTTTATAAATCCTATGACAGAATTTGATAAACTAACATACAGCATTATCAATTTCTTTCAGGAACTAATTTAAAATTTTTGTTTATGATTGATATAGGTATAAAACCCACTTCAGCAGTAAATATTAAGATTTATGCCCCAAATGAAAAAATGTATGGAAAACTGACTTTGAAAAGATATTACTTTTTAAATAATGGATAAGTATAATAAGCTTGTTTATGCTAAATAAAATTTTGACAATTGCTAATAGTATATACAAAATTTTTTTTACAAATTAAACTATACATTATGAAAAAAATTATAATCTTTACTTTCTTATAAACAATAAATGTTTCAGTTTTAAGGTTTAGAACTAAAATACTATTATAATTAATTTATTTTTTATTCCTTAATTTCCTGTAACTATTTAATCACATATTCAGTATTAATTTTGCTTCTAATTTAAATTCTATTCAATTTTGTAAATTAGTGAATCAGGATTGCTAACTTTTTTTTAATTTGTTTATAAAAACTTTAATCTTCAGATATTTCTAGCATTTCTGATTGATATTTTTTTATATAGTCTATAATCAACTTAAATAAATTTTTTAAACAACTTTCTTCAAAAGTCTTTAACATATTTAAGCATAAGGTTATTTTTTTTTTCACTTTCTTTTCTTTTCATTCTCCAACAAATTCAAGTGATTAATATAATGGTTATAAAGATTGTTAAAATTTTTAGAATCCATGTATCTCTCACAAACATATTTTTGGTAGGAATCTTTTAGTGTGTGCACAACAAATGATTTATACATTTTATGTTTATTCTGATGTTGAATTGATTTATTTCTTTATTAAGATTATTCTAAATGCTATAATTTTGAATAAATTTCAAAATTTGCAATTTTAAAAAAAAAATTAAAAAGTTTTTACAATAATACATTATAATTTTACAAACTACTGCAAGTGAAACCAAAAAAAAAATATTTTTTTTCATAATTATAAAAAAATAAATCTATGAAAGAACTTTTTAATAATAAAATGTTTATTACTATTTACAAAAAAACAGTACTCTTAAAATAGTAAGTTCAAAACATAAATTAAAAATCGAAATTTATATACGTTGTATATAAATTTCGATTTTTAATTAATTTCAATTTTTAATTGATTCGATTTTTAATTGATTCGATTTTCAATTTTTAATTAAGTAAGTTTGATTACTTAGCTAATTAGAGTTAGCAGTTAAATTGAAGACAATTCTATCACATTGGTTTGATTAGATTGAAATCAATAATTAAGTTAATGATATTATAAAAATTCCTCTAATTAAGTATGCTATTAAACATAATAATAATAAAGCAGTCATTTGCAGAGAAAAAACACTCTTAACATTTAGTTTAAATCCAAATAAAAAAAATATTCAAAATAAAACTAAAATTAAACATACTTTAAAAAGATCAATATGGCTTTCAACAATTTTTTAATGATATTAGTAATATAAGGCAAACCCACAATAATAAGCAAATTATTAAAAATTCATTTACATTTATAAATGTTTAATTAAAACTAAAAATAAACTGGATAAATCATGAATTAGAAGTTTTTTATTTAAGCAAAATTTGGGAAATATATGTTTTGCTTATGTTTGCTTAGATTTGCTTAAATATGTTAAAGACTTTTGAAGAAAGTTGTTTAAAAAATTTATCTAAAAATTTAAAAATATATACATGAATTTTCTCTTTTTAACCATTACAATCCAACAGTAACGCAAAAGAACATAAACATAATTACTTAGAGCTGGAAGTCTTTCTTAAATATTTTTCAAACTTGAAATTGTCAGGGAAGAAAAATAATTCAAAATTTATAGCAAAACTTCATTAAAATGAGATTTTTTAAACAATAATTTTTTTCTTTTTCAGGTGGCAAAATTCATTAAGATCAGAGATCAATGTGCAATACAGTAAGCTTATGTGAATTTACTTTATGCCTGTTTAATTACAGTATTTCCAAAAGCAAAGTTTTTAAAATAATCAAATTAAATATTTCTATTTTTATTAAAACATCACATAAATCAATAATAAATGCTGTTCACTCACTCAAAACAGTTTTTAAAATATCTTCACAGTAAATTAAAGGAATTCATACAAAATTAATCCTTAATTAACCACCAGCTCTTACAGTTATAAGATTGTATCCTGGTTGACAGGTTCATATAATTCACAGCTCACCTTAACAAGATGAATAGTATTCTATCAAAGGATTAAATATCCCTCTTCTGATATGTTGGTCATGTATATCAACTTTATATAATATTCTTGATTAAATTATTTTGATACAGCTTTGTCAGAATGTCATAATAAAATATTCTGCATGTCAATAACAAGTGACAAATTCTTCATAATTTTTTATAGCAATTCTGTTATTGATGCCCCGTCACCATGCATAAATTGTTCGATTCTTATAAAATCACTGTCTGGTAATGACTTAATATTTCTAATAATATTCATTAATATTTATTACTTATTGATTTACAAGATCAATAATCTTTCATTTACTTAATTTAAACAAATTATTTTCATGTAAAAAATTTCTGAAGAATCTGTTAAAAATTAACTTCAGCAAATATTTTTTTTTTCAAAAGCAATTCTTTAAATTAAAAAAAATTACTCAGATATAACTAAAAAATTTATAATCTAAAAATAAAAATTAAATTTTCAAATATTAAATAAGTTGAAAAAAAAAAACTTACTTCTACATAACCAGCAGGAAAAAGACCTTTCTGACCTTTACTATTAACTCCCTCCCACCAGCCTTCACCAACATCCTAAAATAAAATAAAAATTATTATTATGGAAAATACATAGAATATTCTCTCAAAAGAAAATATTTATATTAACTCTAAAATAGAATATTTATATATAACTAGAACTCCTAAAATCGAATATTTATATTAAAAAATGAATAAATAAAACAGTTCCAGCTATTTAGAAATTAAGGATTTTAGGAATTCTTAAAACAAACACTATAGGTTAAGAATATTAATCTGCAAAAATAAAATTTTAAAATATTATAAAATGTACTACTACTACATCAGTCAAATTTTACATTCCTTTTTTCCTCTTAACTATTATGTTCATTCAAAAGATATATTCATAATTTGAATTTTATTGTTTGCTGAATCATACATAAATAATTATAATAATTATAATTATAACTATAACTTCAAGTATAGACTCACTTGATTTGTTACTGTTAATATTTCATTGGTGGATATGCTTAATTCTCCAGTTCCAGCTTGTGCTTCAAAATCATATAAGGCTCGCACCTAAAAAGATAATTTCATATTACATGCACAAATTCATAAATTAAAGAGTCAAAAAGTTTACTTTTTACTTTGAAAATCTTTAATTATTCCAGTAAGAAATTCAAGTTAATTTATTTGAAGAAATTTAATTCTGCGAGTAAATTCAAATTGCCCCCCAATTAATGAAGGGATGAATATAATTGATATTTTTCCATCATAGTTAAGCATTCTCTTCATATTTTCCATCTTCTTTTTATTTTCATTTTTTGTACTTATATTAAGATTTTAGACTATCAACTTTGAAGTAAAAACTTTTACTTGACCATTTCTGAACTTTACAGAGAGCATTTGTAATTTTATACGGCTCATTTTTGTTCTACAGTCACTTTTTGCAAATAAGGTATATTGAATACTGATATATAATTTAAAATATATTCTGTATTGCTATAAACATTCATATGTAAAATGCGATATAAAATATACAAACAGTTGAATTGAAGTATTAATTTTGCAATCATAGCTTGGTATAACAAATTTAAACTTGATATTTTAACATATATAAAAACAATATCTTAGTGAAGACGACTTTAAAAAGAAAAGAAAAAGGAAAAAAAAAGAGTACTTTATTTGTGAAAAGAATACTTTTTAATGACATCTTAGCATGCCACAAAAATACTAAGAAGCATGAAATTTATAAAAAATATTCAAAAGGAAAAATATATAAAAAAATTAAAGTAGTTATTAATTTTTATTCATATTGGTTATTAATATTAATAGTTGTTAATAATTATCGAAATTCCTAGGGTCAAGAAATAAAAAAAATTGATATGTTACAATTGACTAAGATTACAACAAATTTTATAATAATTAAAAATTTCGTCACAATGAAAAGTTATAAGATCTAATTTTACATTAAAAAATTTTCTCTTTTATTTAAATTTTTTCGTTTAAATAGATGTTACATAACTAAGAATTTAATTTTTTCCTACCTTAATATTAGCTTCTTATTTAAATGTGATAAATTCAGAAAATTAAGACTGAAAAATTATACACTAAAACTTGATCAAATTTAAAAACAGAAATATATATTTTTAAAAAAATGACAGTTTAACAATTCATAAGTTAAACAATACTAGATTATCTGAAATCAATGATGGATATTTAAGATCAAAGATTAAGACAAATATTATCTTAAAATTTAATTATTTCATCAGCATATTAATATTTTGATTAACTATGATACTTTCAGTATTAACATTCAATTTTTCTTAAGAACATTTGTTAAATATTTAATGAGAAAGCTTTTACTGAAATAAAAAATCAAATATTAATGGTACCATAAATATTAAAATAAGTATTCATTTTATTTCTATAATCATAAACAAACAATATTCTTGAAAAGAATCTAGTGAGAGAAATATATCTTTAAGCAAATATTTCATTTCATAATAAAGTATATTTATAAAGTGATATATTTGTTTAAAATCTAAGTAATTTAAACAATCTTAAAAATTATCTTATAAAACCTGTAACTATGTTGAAATTTTACAATAACCACAGAAATTGATTCATTAAGTTATTCAAAAATTGAATAAAGTGAAATAGGAAGACAATAAAAAATTAAAAGACTTAATTTTTTTTTTTTTTTTTTTTTTTTTTTTTTCTTTTTACAATTGAGGATTAATTTGATCAGATGCAACAGTTTAAATTCTATATACTGATCCATTATAATTTAGATGAGAAGCTAACGAATGATTAAATATTAACCATTCAATGACTAACTTAGCAATAAAAGAGAGAACAAAGTAAATATATGTGATAAAGCTATAAAAAAAGTTAGGTGAATTATGTGAATAGGCCCCCTCCCTTCTTTTAGCTATGGTTAAATTTAAGCATATTTCCAAATTTTATTTGAAAGAAATTATTATAACATATGTATTTGCAATTATGTGAATTCGGTTAATAAATTAAATGCACAAAAAAATACAAAATTTTAATTTTAAATACAAAAATACACACAAGCAGAACTTTAATACTAAATCATAATGCAGCCTTTTAGGCAGATAGTTCTAAATATGTTCTGATAAACATTGTATTTCTATCATTAATAAATTTCATATCATAAAGGAATTGTAAAATAAAAAGTTTTAAGAAAATTATTAAAAAAATGAGATGACCTATATAAAATTATAAAAATAAACCTATACAATTATATTCATTTATTATTTACAAAAAGGTACCCAACTTTTTTCTACTTGGATCATTCTTACTAAAAATTAATTTTCTCAATACTCCCTCATAATATATAGCATATTATAAAAATTTTACTTAAAACAATTAAAATAACAAGTTGACTAAGAATATAAAATGACAGATCATTAGAATTTTTTATTTTAACAACATTTTTTAAATTTGCAACCAATATACCTTTGGAACATTATAAATCCCCTTTAAACTTCCATCAATTACCAAGCAGTTTACCAGAATTGTTTAAGAATCCTTGATTCACTATGGTTGAGAATAGTTTAAATATATTGAAACTAAATTTTCTGAGAACATTCAGAAGTGTGATGATCATTATTGATATATTTTGTAAAACATTACAAGACAGCAAAAATTATTATAATATTCTCATTAGGTCCATCAATGAGTAAAATTTCAATAAGCAATTGGATTTGCTTTAAATTTTTATGACAGAATAATTTACCAAAAATACCCCATAGAATACATTTTGCTTGAACACTTTTTAAAAGAAGGATCATTACAACTACCAAGAATAATTCACTAAAAATAATTTAACCATATATAAGGAAAGAAATATCAAGTAAAATTAATTGTAATAGAAACAAGTGCAATAATGATTTATTTTAAGCAGCTTGGTGTGCTTATTTTATTACAGCAATAAACTAAAAATTATGGGATATAAAAATATGGTTGCTGTTTCATTTCAGGGAAATATTTGCAAAATTTCATCAGACCATGATTTTTTTCCTGCATGTGATTGTTTATTTTGACACAACATAGTGGACATTTTAACAGCCAAAGGTTTGTTGTAAGGCATACCCCAAAGTATGTTTATTTATAATGAAGCATTTCCTTTGAAGTAAATCAGACTTACAATAAAAAAGGAATTAACTGGTAAAGTCATAAGAAAGCAGCCAAAACCAAATTTGGATATTTTTTCGCATTTACAAATGAAATTCAAGTGTTAAGGTTCACGAAGAATATTATTTACAAGTCTAAATATGCATAAAAAATTAGCCTTAATAATTTTTACTTATAAAGTCAATTATATTACATATTAATATAATTATACAAATATGCCTACACACAAGTTAATGCTGTTTAATAATATAAATATGGCTTATTAAATTCTAGAAATGAAAAACAAAATGTCATTTAAATAATCCTATTTAATATAATCCTAGAAGTCTAGTTACATGAAAAGCCAAACATATGCTATAAAATCATTCACAAATGAAATCATGCTGAAGGAATATTACAACTTCTTCAGCATACTTGATGAAGAGTATCTAAAATTAGTTTAAAATAAAACTGGTATATGAATTCAAGGTTGGATCCTAGCAGAGCCCATACCCTTGGCACATATGATTCTGGTTGCCAATAATTACACCTTGCGCCAATCTTGATAGTTCTACTTCGACATAAAAGATATCGTAAATGAAATTATTTCTGGAATTTTGTTCTGGCTTTGTACTTTTCTGCAGTTCATTTCCAAGAGTGTGGGCTCTCCCAGGGTTTTACTTATTACTCAATAATATTTTTAAAAAAATATTTTTAAGGATTCTATAAAACATGCATATTCTACTGTTTTAAGCACTTAAACAATAATTAAAATATCTTAATTATTATATGTTTTCAACTGAGCTCTCAAGCATAAAATTTAATTGATTCAAATGATGCATTATATAAATTAATGTCAAAAATAAAACTTAAATACTGCAACTGAAAAAATAATTTATCTACCTCTCTATTCTTAATGTCATTGTAACATATTTAACACAAACTCAATCATTTTGCAAAGAATATTTAAATAAACAAGTTTAAATTATTATTTTATGTTGATATTTCAATTAAATTTTTGTGAGTCAAAATTATCACATTTAAAAGTGAAAGTAATTTACACTATTATAGTAACATAAAATAGCTATTTAAAATTTCATAACAAAAATTAAAGTAGTTATTATAAAAATATATTTTCTATAAACGTAAAAATATTTCTAATATTGTTTCTTATTCAAACATTAAAAACTTTTGATACTGTCAGGTTTTTATTTAGAGAGTAGTTATTTATTTTTAGAGCATTTAACTCATCAAGTTAAATGATTGCTTAATCATCCGTTAAAAGCAATGCTTGATTTTTTTTTCTTTTGTTTTTGAAATATCAACAAATATGTAAGTTTAACAACTTCTTTACGATCAACGGTTTGCAATTATATGTAACATAAAGTATGATCAACAATAAAAATGAGTCAGAAATAATACAGAATACATTACAAATATTTGGAAGACAAAATAAATTCAAATCTGGTGTAAAATAAATCGTAAGTAACCAACCAACCTGGAATGACAACGCCATGTTTACATATTATGTCATTTGATAAGAAAAATTTTATGCTAGTGTCTTTAATAAACAGATTGCAAATTGTAATTCCAATAGAAATTTCAGTCATCTATGCTGAGGCTAAATTCTAGCATTTACTAGATTTAACGTATATGTTCGACAAAAATTTTCAACAAATTCTTCTGAAAATAATCTTAAACAGTAAAAATTTTTATTCTTAGTAAATGAGATTTGAAAGATTATTCTGAGTGTTTTAAATTACTTTCAAACTTAATATTTTTTCTCCCCGCATTAATTTATACAAAATTAAACGGTGAATCTGGCTATAGCTATTGTAAATCTTACTCCCGCCAATTTATAAGTGTACTCTTAGATACATTTCTTGGCAATTCTTTACAAATTTTAGGTGTTATTTATCGTGCTAACTTTTTAAATTTTGTACTATACCATACTATATTTCGTAAAAAGTTTGTTGTAAACAAATTTTTTGAGTATTTAAAGCAGTTTAGTACCTTTTAAATAGATGGCGAAAGTACATGTGTGTAATGTTGTCGTACTTGATAACCCGTCTCCTTTTTTTAATCCCTTTCAGTTTGAAGTCACCTTTGAATGCATTGAAGATTTAAAAGAAGGTAATACTTATTATACTTGTTAAAATTTGATTTCTTAATTTATATGTCCTAGTGAAATTTCATATGTACTTATCTTCCTAATATACCTTCCAATATCAACTTTCAAAAATTATTTTTAATCTTGTTCTACTCTTTTATAATCATTTTCAATTAAATTTTTGAGATTTTTTTATTATATTTATTGCACTGCAAAAAAATTTTTACTTTGAATGTAATTTAAGTAGATAATATATTTCTGTGAAAATTGAACTTTTGAATATATTCTAGTTATTAAAGAATTCTTTGAAACTTTTTAAACCTTCGTGATTTCAAACTACCTTTACAGGTATTAAATAAATAAGCTGTAGTCTTACATAGTCATACATTTTCTCATATGAAACTATTCCAGTAAATTAATTAATTTTTACTTTCTAATGTACCAACTCAATTCCATAAAATGTGTACTTCCATTTGTTTAAATTATGATGTTATAACACATCACTTGTTTGATAAAGATTTGTTAACACATTTTTATGCATAATCATGATGAAAAAATGCAGTTTTTTAATAATCATTTTATATTATTAAATACATTATTACTAAGTAAATTTCAATTTATAGATCTATAGTATTTTTTCTTTTGTTTATTTATCTATGATTTATCATTTGGTTTTAGTTGAAACCTTCATTCTGATAAAACTTTGAAACTGCTTGCATGTAATCAAACAATTTTATTTCATCTCCTTATAATATTAGACCTGCCAATTATCTTTTTCGCTTTATTTCCTATTTATATTCCTTAAATTTTTATTCTCTTTCTGTTGTTTGTTTCCACTATACAATTCTGAATTATCATTCATTGAAAAAGATTCTATAGAATAGAGGTTGACCAAATCCTATAAATCGATATGGGTGATAGATACAATAAATAAGTAGATCACTTCTCCAGAATGGATCCATTTGACATTCTAATGTGCACAATTCATTTGGAGGTTTAGTAAACCTTGAAGCTTATGTTTTATATTTTTCTAAATTTAAATTTGAAAAATTGCAAGTTAACCTTTTAAGGTTCAACTGAGCATTAGTCACAGCTTGCCAAGCACAAAAAAAATCATCAAATGTGGTAAAATTTGATTTCCATCCCCCCTCCCCAATTAATTCACCAAAAATGTTGCAATGGAATATCTTGTCGGTACATGGGCAGGAAACCTGTGCACACAATTCGAATTTTTTATTTTGCTATGGATGTAGTGATGAAATTTCAATCCTGTCTTTTGAAATTTAAATATTTGCTTTTATATTCATTTTTATTTCGTTATGGATATAGCCCCAAAAATATAATTCTGTTTTTCATATTCATTTTGGATTTTGCTTTGCTGGTTGATCATCTGAAAAAATAAAGGTAATTTTATTCCTGTTATTTTCTGCAGGCATAGAAATTTTAGAATTGTAATTTAAATTTTCAACAATAAATAAAAATTGTAGAGTTGTTCTGTTTTTAAATTATTCCAGATTTATTTTATGAATTTAATAGTTATTGGAGAAATTGTTAAGAAATTATTAAATTTAAGGGGAATTTCATGAAACTATATTTTTGTATTAACTGTAGTATTCAAATAAATGAAATTTGAAAATTCCTACTTTTATGTTCTAAAGATTTGTAACATTCTATCTTAAATCACTGGGTTTATCAAAATTATATTATTAAAAATAAAAAGAGTTCATTATAATTCTGAAATTCTTTATTTTATTTATTTTTAAATAGAGGATATTAAATGTTATTTTCATTAAGGTATTTTTATTTTTGCTACTTTATTTCCTTCAATTTTAATTCTGAAATCAATACATAAAATAACTCTCCTAATTATTTCTTCTAAAATCATCTGCAAAAGTTGAAGAATTGATAAATTTTATGACTTTTAAAAATTCAGCAGTGATGTTCTTGAAATGATTACAGAATAAAATAATAAAAAAACACATAATAATTAATTTATTTTATAAACTTTCAAAATAAATTTCACTTAAGAGACTTAAAATAAAAAAAAATTTTTTTGCTGTAAACAGGATTAAAAAATGTATAAAACTTTCATAATTATAAACACAAAGTCATCCACTGTAATAACTTAAATTGTAATCATATGAAAAATTACTAATCAAATGTTTCAAGGATAACTAGCACATAAAGCAAATTTAACACGTGTACATAGTTATACAAATATAAAAAATCATTCTGGTGTAATAATCCAGTTTGATGCATTTTACTCTTGCACAGAACCCTAGAAATAATTCAAAAGTCATTAAAAATTCACTATGTATATTTTACTGATATTGTGTTGGTTTTTAGAATTACTTTACATTTGCTTTGTATCATGTAACTTTTATGAAATTAAGTTTCTAGTCTTAAAGTATTTTTATGTGTAAATCTTATCATATATTTGACATTTAAATATCACAAACTTGCATTATTTTTTGAGTTTTTAAAAGCTGGATATTGCTTGCAAATTGGAAACTGTATCAAAAGTGTATCAGCTTATAGGATTTCACTAAATTATTTCCAGTAATGTGAAACTCTCATGTAATCAAATATGTTTAAATTTTCATGATATCATTTCTTTATCACAAAAGGATTAAATGGTGGTTTATCAAGGTGTCTGTGTTAAAAAAATATATAATTGTTTTGAAACATCTCATATTATTTATATATTAGTATGTATATTAAACTTTATTATAAATGCAATTATTTTCTGTTTATAGCTGTAGCAAAGTGAAAATAATTTCTATTTTTTTAAATTTGTCATATTTTTTGTCTAGAATTAAGCAAATTAAAAATCTCTTAAATTTTAATTTACAAATGATGTAAAAACTAAAATTATTAAGTATTTAATAGTATGATAATGTTCACCTTTAAAAAATATATCTTAGTTTAATTGAAGTTGTCTCATTTCATAATAGATATTAGGGATCAAACTAATTTTTTATCCCTTGTATAAAAGGTTGGTTATGTTAAATATAGTGCAAATTAAATGGAATTAAAATTATCTTAATTTGCATTTTATTTTTTTTACAGATTTAGAATGGAAGATTATATATGTTGGTTCGGCTGAGAGTGAAGCTCATGATCAAGTTTTAGATAGTGTTTTTGTTGGACCAGTTCCTGAAGGAAGACACATGTTTGTATTTCAGGTAAATATGTTTAACATGTTAATTTGTATCTGGTTAAGTTATTAATGTTATTATAATCATGTAAACAATTTTGTGTGCAAATATCCTTAAATGTTATGATAGACATGGTGATTAAGTCCTTGCAAATTTTTCTGTATCATTTAAAATTTCTATTAGAAAATTATAATCTATGTTAATAACATTTAAAAAATAAACCATGAACTTTTTTATTTTAGCTTAGCTTTCAGTAAAATTTTGTAAAATAGTCTGTCAATATTTATATCCATAGTTGTATTAAAATTGCTTATAGCTTAATTATAACTAAGGTAATCTATTAAACCATGCCGGGTTTGGGTGATAACACTATAAACGGAGAATATGAAAGATGACAAAGTAGCAACCATAAGGCTCTGCTTTCACTACATTTCTTGGCTTTTTCTATTTGTTAAACATTGAATGCAATAGAGAATACAGGTATTGGTATGCAAGCATAAAGTTCATTAAATCGTGAAAAAGATTCCATTCCTGATAGTCTATTGAGAATTTAACAATTGTCATCTAATGAAGTATTACTAACCTTTGAGGCTTGTGCTATAAGTTTAGTTTTTTACATTTGTGTTTATATTTGTAACAACAAAAAAAATGTTTTATTTTTAAAGTTACTATAATTCAAAAATTATATAAAAATTTTTGTATTCATATAACTAGTGAAAAAGTATATATGATGATAAATTGAATTTGTAATTTATATTTTTGGAAGTTATTTTTGAAATTGAGTTTTTTTTTTAATTTGAATTTGAGGGAAGTTTATTTAGTGATATTACTTTATTTTTAGTGTTATTCTATTTAATTTGCTCTTTTGTATGTTAAATTATATAATTTATTAAGTATATCACATAGAAATATCTCTTATTGATTACAGAATTGCAGACCTTGATTAAATTAAATCTAAAATAATGTGATGATGCCCAGTTAATTACATAAATTTTCTTAAGAGTGAATGTCATTTACATTATTGATGCAGAGCTATATTGCTTAGTTGTTTTTCTGAGCTAGATTGTGTTGCAACAGATATTTTTAAAATGGCATCATTGCCTGTTTAATTGGGAATTAAAGTTTTCATAAAAAATTTACGTTATTGATTTAGATTTATAGCACAGTTGTTAATAACCTCTTCTTATTGGATATATGTTATAATTTTAGAATTTTATATTTGTTTTATAATATGTAATCTTTAAAATGGGCTAAATTAAGTTTTTTGCCTTTAGTTATGCAGTATTTCTGTAGTAAAAGTGAATATAAGGAAGTACATGTAAATGCCACAAGATTGTGATATTCAAAGTTTGAAATTTAGCTCAGTTGATATTTTGAAATCTGGATATTCTATGAAGTATATTATTTATGATGGTATAATAACTGTAGTGCTTGTCATGAAAACTGTTGATTGCACCAAACATGTATGAGTTCTTAGGATTTTACAGGGATAGTTTTTGGAAATATTTGAGGATGAAGCACAATATTTACAGGCTTTACTTTTTGAAGAATATATCAAGTAAATAAAAAAAAATTCCTGGATTTCATTGTGTGAAAATATAATTTCATCAACCTCAAATCAAGTGCTCACACCCAAACAATCCTGGCTGATGGAATAAAAGATAACATGGACGCTACAATATCATCTTAATTCATTTATTGTGGAATTAGTTTAAAAACAGTCTCAAGAAAGTCCAATTCTTACTTGGTATTTCCCTTTATTCTTTTCATGCTTTCATTTGTTATATATAATTGTATTATTTATTGGAATTGTGTACACTGTAATTTTTTGTGGCAGCTGTTATGTCGCCAATATAATATCAATAGTACATAAGCATCAGTAATTTATATACAAGATCAAAATTAAATCTGATATATATGAATCTTACTACAGGAACAAACAATACTACTTGGAAAAGTAATTTATAAACAGTGTTCCAAGTTTAATTTTGAATTTTTTAAAAATAGTTTACATTTGTCTTTATAAAATACCTGCTGATAAGGTTGAGAATGTTGTAAGGTGCACATCTTATTCTTATAATATGAAATGCAAATGAAATGTTTGCATAATAAATTAAAAGATGTTTTTATTATTAATAATTTAGTTATGAAGAAACTTATGTACCTAATTGCACTATTTAAGGATATCTAAAAACTGAAATTTCCCAAAATTAATCTTAAGAATTCACTTTTGGTGGTATAAAGATTACTGATTAACCTTTTCAAATATTTGTGTAGGCTCACTTGTAAAATGTTTCAAGATAACTTTATAATTAAAACTAGAGCAATTGAAAGTGTACAATTGTAGACCAATTCAAAATATGAGAAGATACATTTGATTTTCAGTGTATTCAATAAGATATCAATTTAAAAATAATCACATTGTGTAAAGTAATGAAGTTGATAGAAATGTTTGTGCTTTAAAATTCCGAAAACTATTTTTTGTGAAAATGTTTTTTGTATCTTAGCCCCAATATTGCAATTATATTTATGGAAATATGCTATAAGTCTTCATTTTTCTAAGAGATATTTTATACTGATCTAACAAATATATTGCCTTAAATTACAAATGATGGCTAAATTTATCTGTAAAGACGGTGATATTTAATCCCTGTTCTTAGTTTGAAAAATATTGTAAGCATTACTAATGTTTCACTAAAAAGTTTGTACCTACTTGTATTAACTTTTACTTATTTAACATTTACTTTTAAAATGTGTAGAATATATATTACTTTCTGGTAAATGACGACAGACCCATACGGGATTGACGCGATTTCAAATTTTCATGCCAAGCACAGCTCTGTCGTCAACCTAAATTACGTCACTATGCGCAATAGCCGTCAACCAATAACAATCACGTTTGGACTTCAGTTTTGAAAAAATTGCGCGTTTTTACGAATTTCATATATTAAAAATTTGAATATTTCATTATAACTAAATACTGTAGAAATTTTAAAATTCTAATAAATAAAAACAAAATTTTTAATATATCGAGCAATGGCGCTCACCTTAAAAAAAATATCAGTGTAGCACTACCTACTACAGTGCCAACCCAATAAAGCTAAATTTTGAACTTTAACAAATTTCATTTTTTTTTTTATTTAAACTCGATTTTTAATACTGAGCAATGGCGCCCACCTTAAAATAACATCAGTATAGCGCTACCTACTACAGTGGCAACTGAGCAATAAAGCTAAATTTCAAGCTTTAACAAATTTCATTTTTTTGTTTAAACACTAATTTTAATATAACGAGCAGTCGCCCACATTAAAGAAATTTAAATACCTGGCACATTCTAACACTAACATGAAAAATGCAATACACACAATTTATACATTCATTTACTTATGGAAGCATTCATTTTTATTAAAACTTTAATTTCTAAGTATATGACTAAAATTGTGATGAAAAATAAAATTACTCACCTAATCTTCATCGCTCTGCAAATTGTTACTTTTCGGTGAATATACCATTTTTATCGCATCTAAAAAATCCTTTATTATGTTTTTCGATGATTATTTCTCCATATGTACTCCTCAAAAACGTGAAGTCAGTATATCCTCATCCATACTTATTAATTTTCACAAGCAACACAAAAACACCAAAAATCGAATATCGAAACTCAATGCTTCAAGATTATTCTGTAATAATTTCAAGAGTTACGGACAAAACACACATATAAAACGAAAACACGTCATACCTACGTAATCCGAACCAGCAAACCAGTCTATTGCATTCTTGCCGCATTTTACCCTCTGTATGCTTCTCTACTATTTAGCATACTTTTCTTTCATATACAGTTTTTTTGCATAAAATAATTTTGATGACTAAAAGAATATTTAAACCAAATAAAATCTAAAGAACATTTTTAATATAACATGGAAAGAGAAAATAAAACATTATGGTTAAAATTATTTTTTAATACAAAATTCAATTTTTTAAACATGGCTTGATTCTAGCAAAATATGTAAATTTTCATAGTTTTTAACAATTAATAAGGATTTCTTTGAAAGTTAGTTATAACATTTGAAAGAAGTTTCAGATTTCTTTAGGAATTTTCTCCCATTAAATATTTAACAAAAATTACTTAATTTTTAAGTAGATTTCGTAGTTTAGAAAGTATTTGTCTGGCATTTATATTTGAAGTAAATGTATATTCATTATTTTCTTTTGTATATTAATAGGCTGATCCACCTGACCCTCTTAAAATTCCGGTTCAAGATGCTGTTGGGGTAACAGTAGTTCTTCTCACTTGTTCATACCGGTCCAAAGAATTTATTAGAGTTGGCTACTATGTTAATAATGAATACGTTGATCCAGAAATGAAAGAGAATCCTCCTACTACTCCTCAGTTTGATAAAGTAAGTTTATGCTTCTATTTAAATCTAATGCAAAACAATACTAAAAAAATTTATTTATTCGTTTTAACATAATGTTTCATAAGCATTAATGTCTGTTAATAAAATCTTTAATGTGAGATTCATAAATTTTCCTATGCTGCTATTATTTTGATCGATTTTAATTTTACAATTAATAACACTTAAATTTTCAGTTGCAGAGAAATATTTTAGCTACCTCCCCGAGAGTAACAAGGTTCAAAATTGATTGGGATGATAATCCTGGAGTCGATGGCTTACCTACTCCTCCTTCATCATCTGAGAAACAGATGGAAAATACTGATGATAGTAATGGTCCTTTAAAACAAATATTTCAAGAAAGCAATCACAGTATGGAAATGGAAGTTATGTGAAAATAGAATTGAGAGAGCAGTATTGTCGCTTTATTTTAGTTGTGTGATTTGCTGTGAACAGATCTTTTTATATTTTAACTAATGTCCAATGTATATAGTCAATAAATATTTTTCCTATTATTTATTAAAAAAAACTGCTTTGATTTTTGTGTGTCATAGTATATTAAATTAAATCTTTAATATTAAAAACTAACCATTGTTTTCTAAATATCCTCCAAAAATATTCCTATTGATTATTAAATATTTCACATTATATCAAGATATGTCTATGTCATGGTTATCTTGAAAATCGATAGTTTGTTCAAACCCCTGATAACTCCTAGAAATTTTTAACTTCTTTTGACAATATTTTGTTTGAAAATTTTATCAAACTTGTTAATTTTTTATTTTTGAAATATTTAATAGCATTGGAAGGACATTTATTATTTCATCTTGATATTAAGTCTCCCTTAGACATTAAAAGCTGAGCTGGTAGTCAAGTGGTTAACACAGTTGCCTTCAGTTCAACAGTTTGTGAGTTTGAATACCATTTTGAGCTTGTATTTATGTATAGTGGTTCAGAACTCATTTTGGTCTTGCTATAGTTAGCCCTTGTGTGCAAAGTAACAAACCAAACTTTATGTGGGGAAGAGTATAATATATTATAAAGATATTTTGATCGGAGAAAACATAAGGTGCATAGTTAACTTGTATGATTTTTATTGAAAATTAAGACTTTATGACTGTATTATAAAATCCTGCAATTATAATATTGTCAATTAGTCTTAGATAACTTACATTCTTATGTTTCCTTTTTAATTTCTTGAAGGTGATTGGTTAGTTACTCTAAAATAAAGTACTGCATATAATGCTTTAAGAAAAAGAAATTTATGTTGACTGATATTTAATTTTAAAAAATAATAAGCATCTTAATTTAAATGGTTGATTTATGTGATTTTAAAATCTATATCCAATTAGTTTTGATTCAGTTTGATTATTGAACTAACTATTTTAGATTAATGGAGGGATCTTTTTTAAATAAATCCACTTAAAAATGTATAAGTGGACATTATGTTGGAAATAATCTGCTGTTGCCATTTCAATCCAAAAGTTTTGTTTTTTGGAAATCTCTTGCTTAGTAAAAAAAATTTTGAATAGAAAACGAAATTTTAATTAGAATTATGGTATAAATAAAAGTATGCATTTTCCAAATATTATTTAAACTTTTCTTTTTCTTATTGATATAAAAAGAAAACTGTAACTGTCAAGTAACTATTTAAATTTATGTAAGCAAAAACATAATTCAGATATTATGTGTACATTTAAATTCTGATCAATAAAAATATTGTTTATTAACTTGCATATAGTATATAATATTAAAAAATATAAATTTATACTTAAATGGAATTGTGCTTCTATCTTAGCTGTTCATGCTTTTAGAATATTTAATGCACATTTCGAATATAAATTTATTTTGAAATATATAATAGTTGTTTTTCTTAAACGAAAATTTCAAATGGATATCTTCTGTAAGTTGATATAAGAGATAAAATAACGACTCTTAAAGTGGAAGAAATAGTTACACACACAAATTTAACAGTATCGGTTTCATGAGAATTTCGAAAAAACTGCATCTCTTTCTTTAATAATCATTTAATGTAAAATATTGATATGTCAATGGGACAGAAATATTTGGAAGTATTTGATTAGTTAAAGAGAGGGGGAAATTTATTTAAAAGTTGTGCATAGAAAATAAACTTGCACAAAAATATATATATATAAACAGTATGACGTTGGCATTAAGAATTTATACTAATGAAAATTATTTAATCTTCATTCAATTTGCATATTTTATGAGCAAGACATAAAATAGTACCTTTTATAAAAGTATGTACTTTCAAACCTATTTGTGTGGTGGATAAGGACTGCATAAAAGAAAACTTATGAAAAAGTCACGCTAAACTTAACTAGTAGCTGAAAATATCGGCTTGAAAAATTTTTTTCTTATGCGTTGAATAGATACCGGATAAAAAGTCTCGCGTAGGAAGTAACGCAAGTAAATTGTGCATAAAAATTGAAAAATGAAGTGATTAGAAAAATAGACCAGTACTAAACTAGGAACTTTAAGGCACTGGATATGTAGTGATTCTAAATTGTTTTTTATAAACTAAAAATTTTTATCCATCCAGACATGTAATAATTACATAAGAACATGAGGAATATTAAAAATCCGACCTGAAGTTGGGAAACAAAATGAACGATATCAAAAGTTGTGTGTGCACGATCAGAGATTTATTGTTAAGTTGAAACTTAAGCAAATGTTTAAAATGCCAATCACTAGTGTTGCACAGTTGACACCGCAAAAGAATGACTGGCGCACCTGTTAGGAAATCTGTATACTAATTTTAAGCTCGGCAACATTCTCGCCTTGAGATCTTAAGCTAAGAGCATGTGCATCGAGGAAAAAAATCCATTCCTTGAGGCTGAAACTTACTGATGCAAAGGCAGTTGCCCTGGACTCCCTCGAGGAGCCTCATATTGAATCGAAAATTTGTTGTGAATCAAAAGAAACCCGCAAAGAAGTTTTTGCCCCTGGTTCCAATTAGACTAAATCGGACCCTGGATTGAGGTCCGGTGAGTGAGAAGGTCAATCCACATTTCCGCCAGGTTTGGTTTACTTTGGCATTAAAGAAACTGTGAACTGGGATGAGAAAAAGTGCTGACACTCCGTGATGCATAAACCACTTGTCTCTTGATAAGGAGCGAAACAGTCTGAAATAAATAAATCAAGAAATCTTATTCCAAGAAAATACGGTATGTTGCCTAGTCAAACTATCTGGCATGATGTATGGTACTAAGGTAAACACACTAAGAATATACCTGCTCAGACATTCACAGAAAATTTCTGCTGATATTTACAAGGGGTTGTATAGTGAGAATTGCAGTCATATCTAACATGTTGATTGAAGATGTTGAAAATGTCTTCTCTGCTGAATGATGTCTCTTCACTAAATACTGATGCAAAAAACAGTGGATCGTGATTCTTCGTCCCTATAATCCACTGTACAAAAAGGCCTAGCATGGATAATTATCTGTGCGCAAACATTACATTTTGTGTAAGGGTACATGCGCTCCTCGTGTAAAATGCGCAACACCACTGGCTCAGAAATTCCTATTTCGTGTGTCATCCCTCGTGTACTAGTGGCTGGAACTGCTTTAAATGTGATCAAAATTCGCTCATCTATTTCTGAAGTTCATTTTGCGGACGTCCTGTATTGCTGTTTGAAGCTGGCAAACGAACTAATTTCTCATAGCTGTCGATCAACATTGGAAAAGATAGGGTGACTTGGAATACGAATTAAAAACCGTTCTTTCTATAATTTTCGTGCTTCGTACCTATTTCTTTTAACTTCATTGTATGTGAGGTGTATATCTATTAATTCCTCGTACTTGTACTCCGTAGGCCGCGGTGACCTAGTAGTAGTGTGCATTTGACAGAGCTGGCGCAGTGATGTTTAGGCCATAAAGCGCCCCATAAAATTCCCACTCACTTTTAAAAGCAATGGCTCAAAAACCCCCATAAAATTCCCACCCACTTTTAAAAGCAATGGCCCAAAAACCCCCATAAAATTCCCACCCACTTTTAAGAACAATGGCCCAAAAACCCCCATAAAATTCCCACCTACTTTTAAGAACAATGGCCCAAAAACCCCCATAAAATTCCCACCCACTTTTAAGAACAATGGTGTAAAAACCCCCATAAAATTCCCACCCACTTTTAAAAGCAATGGTGTAAAAAGCCCAATAAAATTTCAACCCACTTTTAAAAGCAATCTACCCACTTTGAAAATATAATGGCTCCCATAAAACTTTTCACAAAAGCGCAATAATTTATTCACGAAAAAGTCGCTGAGACGGCAGGGTATACCCTTTAGTGAACACCCCTTTTTCTCACGCCCCTTTTAAAAATATTTCTTAACCCCATATAATTAATTTTCCCTACTTTTAAAAAAGTAATGGCAAACACTTGTCCATTTAAAAAAAAATAAGCTTCCAACCCCCCGTTTTTAGAAGTCACCTTCGGTGAGCACTCCCTTTTTCTCAGCCAAAAGGTAGAGAGATATTTCAAGTATTTAAAGACAACAAATATTTAAACAAAGAAATGAATAAAAAGAAAACCCATTTGATTAAAGTGTGTACTCGCATCTCATTAATTTATAGCTTTCGAGCAGAACTTCAGAAGCTTCAATCAATGATACCCCCAAATGAAAAGGTCATTGAACACTTAGGAAAGAAGTTTCAAGAAGAAAAGTTTTTAGAAGAAAAGTTTCAAAAAATAATTGAGAGTCTTGATGAGAGCTGAAAAAAAATATTGTTCAATGAATACAAAATGGAAAAATTCCAAGTCTTTATCTTTTAATAGTTCGAAAACTATTAAAAAATATATTTCTATTTTTTCCCCGAGCACTATAATTTTAAAATATTGATTGAAAAATTTCAACGCAACCTCTTTGGGGAATTATTATTCAACAGGGCATTTCTTAAAAAAAATAGCAAAACGGCCCGCCAGGTCAGTGATACCAGAAGTCCAGTTCCAACAGCTGTTTACGAATTCTAGAACCGGAGTTCCAGCATCACTGACCTGACAAGCAGGGCCTGCATATATTATATTAAGGACAACACATACACAACATCTAAATGGACATAGAGCCCACAAGTCTCAACCCACCACTGATGTTTCGCTCCGTGGTTCGATCCATAAGTGAGCTTAACGCAAATAGCATTACACTATTCACGAAAGCTGCTACCAAGCCGAGGCTGGGGATCGAAACCGCGATCTTACGGTTGCTAAGCTTAGACTTTGACACGGAGCTACTGGGTACCCGACAGAGAGAGAACATCTAAGTAATATATACATGTCACGGAAGACGAAAAGACGCTGAAATATAGCTTTAAGCAAGTCATTTCTCCCTCAAAGTTTGAAAAATCTTTAAAATATCGAAGACTGCAATTTATCTGATTGAAAAGTATCGTCAAAAACACTTCAGAAATTAAACGTAAACAGGCGAAAAATTTTCTATACTAGATTCCGAGTCCAGTTCGTGCTGCCATCCAGTGATAGTTAAAATTAAAATCTCTTACGTGATTCAGACAGGAAAAAAAGAAAAACCCGTTTCTCTCACGACTCAAGGTCACCGCTTTCAAACCGCTTCCTCTTTTTATTCATTTAAAGAAATGAGAATAATAATAAACAGAAATGGAAAATACTTACGACTTATTCGGCGACATGATAGCGCTCTACGGAAGTGTGAACTGTAGAATGACTAGTTTAGCGAGGGTGTGTCAAAAGTTATTCTTATGTATAGAAGAAGAAGAAACTGAGAAATATGAAGAAATTCATTCCCTGATTTTAAAATATGTTATTCAAATGCATCAAATATTGCATGAAGAGAAGAACAAAAATGTTCGGAAAATGGGGTGTGATATTTTATCTAAACTAGGCAAATTTCTTTAGATTTTAATGATTTTTAAAACCATTAAAATCAAATATCGAATTGAAACATTTGGGCTGGTTGAGACTTCCCGACATCCTTACTCCCCAAATACACAAAGAAAAGAGGTTTCAAATCATTGAGTTTTAAATAATCTGACGCCATTTTATCACATCTTTGTGGTAGCGATACGAGACAATCAGGCAATTCTACAACTATTCTATTTCCATATCTTGTGGTTACCTGTTTAATTTCAGTGATAGGATATTTTTCGTGGATGTTGAGATCCCTCATTTTCGTGAATGTCTTTGCTCCATCTTCTAATGAACTGAGTGCGTTTAATTTATTTAACAATTCCATTTTGCGTTTATTATATGAGAAAAAAATTTTATTTCTTTAAATGCGAAAAATTATGTACTTACCTACACTCATAGCTTTGATTTGTCTATTTTTTAATGATTCTATCTCTTCTATATTTAGTATGCCAAGAGGTATGTGAATAAGTGACCCATTCTCTAAGCGAATCAAAATTTTATCAGTATGGACAACAGTATCAGAAATCAGGTATTCTCGGTCCAGTTCTTTATAAGTTCGAATACGTACAGAATTAAGTTTCTCCATTTATTTATGGAGTTAAAAAAATTCTAACTTTTCAATGTGTAAATAGGGTTTCAACTTACATTGTCCTCCTGTCAATACTGATAAAGTTAAAAGATCATTCTGTTTCCCATACACAAATAAAATGATTGATTCTTCATTGACACGTGTTTCCTTATCGAGAAGGACCTTTTTCTAATCGTATCTTTGGTTTCTCATTCATGTTATCACATGCTATGAAAATTGTTACTTTCATATACATATCAAGTGGTAATTTTAAGTTTGAGTCTAAGAGTCTCGAAGTAAATCTATTAAAGGGGAAAGTTTTGAAACCACTTCCCGTAAATTGTATTCCTCTATCTGTAGAGGCACAGAATGTCTTAGTATCAACATAATATTTATTAGTATCAACATAATATTTTATTAGCACAATCTCTGTATCATATTGAGGTCTTTTTACACCCGAAATTCTTTGATTGTGAGCATAATAGTTTTTATTAATTTTATTCCATAGAATACAGTAATAATCAAGATGTTTTTAGTAACTACATCGTTTACATTCACAGGCTCTTTCACATTTGACACCACTTTATTGTTAGCATCATAACAATCATCTTTTAAAATCAAAGCATTATTTTCAAAATATTGTTTGTTGACACCATCGTGACTAGCGCTCGGATCCGCAAGATGTGCGATTACTCTATTTTTAGCATTATAAGCCTCCCCATGGAGCGTTAAAGCATTACTTTCAAAATATTGTCTATTCACCACATTTTCCTCAGATTCCGGATCTTTCACATTATTTATCGTTTTACCTTTCGCATCAAAATTTCCTTGAGGTGTGTGTAGTAAACTTATGTTTCGCAACTGGTCAACCACTGTGTCTACATAATCTCTAGTTGTAGAATCAGACTTGTCAACTGGAGCTAAGAGATTAATAATTCTTTTTCCTTTTGCATCATATTGTTGATCATTTTCTGAAAGGACTAAACTTTTGTTTGACAAATCTCGAATGGATGACCTCAGATTCTTCCTACATCTGTCTACGTAAAATTTTGTAGTCATGCCATTATTTTCTGAAGGTTCTCCAGCATTCCTTAATATCTTTTCCTCCATATCATAATTACCATCATGTGTCAGTTTAAACCCTATTCCTGGAATGCCAGGTGGCCCTTCTTTGCGTTCTTCCTCAAAAAGTGGATAGTATGCTGTCATTTCTTTATTTTAATATGAATAATTTCAATAGTCTTTCGACTATTAAAATTAAAATTCAGTTCCATTTATAGCTTTAATGTTTTGATCATGGTAATATCTTGATTCTTTATGTTTAAGTAACACTTCTTGCGTTCTCGTAAGATGAAATAGAAGACATAATTCTTGGTGGTGTTGTTTCTCAATCGCCAGTTGAACTCTATAGTCAGGTTATTCGTGTCTGTATAATTTTCATGGTGAGCCAGATTGAAGCAAATTATTGGATATAATTTACCAAAATTGGAATAATTGACCATGCACCCTGTTTCTGGTGTAAGGGTGTTGAGTCCAGACTCCAAAAGAGCTGTGTATAAGCGATTGTAATCACCTTTCTCAAAATCCATCATGTAACTAACAGTTGGAACCCTTACATTATTAACCATCAACCAACATTCCATCATATCTAAGTTGTCGAATAACATGTCGTTCTCTTTTGCATTTTCATATCTTTCAGTGTATTGTGGTATGACGCACAAGGACAATACTTCGTCTGAAGTAGCATTTATGGAATAAGACCCGCTTGAATTCTTTAAGAAAATATTCGACTTTACAATGCTATGTTGGTTCCAGTTTATTTCAACAGGCTTATCTGATAATTTTAACTCATTAAATTTTACAGCTGCTGAATTCTTAAATTTAACATAAGGAAGCCAAAGTGATAAATCTTCCACAACAACTTTGTAATCCTTATTTTGCTCATCTGTATACAGCATGTTCTGACTATGATTTCTCTGAAACTCAAACTTGACTTGGAACCCTGTTATGACCTTTTTGTATTCATTGAAGAAATCAAATACGTATTTTAACGGGATCCATATAGTGACAGTTTTGCTATTTTGAGTAAGTTTGCATCTCTCTTTGAATCCTTGATTATACTCGTCGTTAGTTCTTAATTTTTCGAAAAATTCAGTTATCTTAGTTGTATCTACCAAAGTTCCATCATATTTCAAGGGTTTTCCGTCCGCTGTGTCAGACGTATCTACGTAGAAGAGCATATTCGTAGCTTCCGAAATAGAATAGTCAGGAGTGAAATGAATTACACCTAACACATATCGCATGAGAGCAGAATAATTAATGTTGGTTTCGATTTCAGTGTTGCCCAATGTAAATCAGCATGAGTGTGTTTATTAAACCACATCCATTCACGAGAGCTACATTATCATCCGCTATTGCTGTTCCATTACTGTTAACAATTTTTAGCTTTTGTTGTAAATATCCATTAGAATATAAGATATTGGAGTTAGTGTCATGTATAAAGAAATGGTAAGTGGCATTCTCAGTAGAACTATCGCTGTTTTCATGCCTCACTTCTCTATACTCGAGACTTTCGATGTCATCATCGTAATAGTAATCGGTGTTGTTTAAATCAAATATTTTATTCATTTATTATAAAAACAATTTTTTTTTGTCTTAATTTAACAGCTATATGGCTATTAAATAAAAATTCACAGAAATTTCAGTCCAGCCCCATGTTTTTTCTTCTTTGAAAATATTTCATTCAACTTATCACGGACAAACTGTTTGGCTAATGCAGAGGGATTCTGTAAAAAAGCATCTGAAAAGATCCCTCTTCCTTGTATTTTCTTACTTTTCCTTCGAAGTCTATGTTTATTCATTTCTTTATTTAGAGGGCAATAAAATTGTATTGTACTTCTTGCTTATTGAGGGGAATTAAATTACCTCTATGGTTCGTTATTCTCATTCTGATTCTGTGAACACTCTCCATCCGGACAGGAAAGAATAGAGGTTTTTCAAATGATTTTATGATTTGACTGCCGGGAATATTAACATTCGTAAAGGAATAGATTACGTTTGAAGAGTGAAAGCCGTTAATGTAGGCTCCCTCCGCGACATCACAGTGTATATAAATGTTATCATTCCCACCGGATAAGTCGGCAATGTACTTTCCTATTCGTTCAGACTCTTCATATATTTCAGGTTCGAACCCTAATAGTTTATGCAGGTTTTTGCATTTTGTTAAATCGATCTTATACCCATCTTTTAACTTGATGGCTATTCTTTGTCGTTCCTCGACTATACCAAATAGAATTGGTGGATCGTTCCCAAAAAATTTCAGCATGTAACGGTTCAACCCTTTAACGGTATAACTTCCATCTGGGAGCGATAGATCAAACCACTGATGTCCATCATAGTATGAAAAGGTCTCCTCTTTAACGTTATCCCAAGAAACGTACATTGAAAAGGACTGAAGAGCGATCTGCTTAAACCTAAATGGTCTAGAATATTCAATTGTAAAGTCTTCTGACTTTTCAGAGTTTTTCGAATCTAATATTAATAACACCATTTATTTATAGAGAACATTTTTTTCATTATAGTCACTAGGTTCTTGGGTAAAGGAATATAAGACATCTTCAGCAGATTTACCTTTGTTTCTTTCACTAATATACTTCATACAAAAGTAGCCACATTTGACAGAGGCTGGGTGTTGCAAAAAGCTTGAGTTATACCCTATTTTTTCCCCAGAACTTTGTAGATATATCATTATACTGGTGGGAATTTTGTAAATATGTTCTCCAAACGGATCAAAATATTCGACGAAATTGTTATTAGGATCGTTATTGTAACCTACCGAATGTGTACCAGGTCCTGTAGCTATGTCCAAATTAATAATGCCGTTCTCAAATCGTCTCATCTTTTTAGGTAATAGATCCGAAGTAAAGACACCCCTAAGCCCTTTTTCTTGCTTCATATTGTCTTCAATCATTTCGTTGGATGTTCCCAGTTTTGATAGACTCCCTTTCCACGGGGCTTTTTTTGAGCACAACCTGATCCTGAAATTTTATCCAAAGCTTTCTTTGCTCCCCATCCAGCTGCCCCACTTGCAGCACCTAAAGCCAACGCCTTAGCTCCGGCAATTAAGTCCGGTAAAAAGGGAGCTAGAAAGGCTAAAAACCCACCCGTTTTCTTGAGCTGCGACTTGCTGATAGTAATTCTCTTTTTCTTCCCGATTTGAGCTATTTGTGTTTGAGTTAAGTACATGTCATAGTTAGATGGTTTTGTCCTGTCTATTTGTAGGGAAACTTCTTCTCCTTTCTGGTATGCAGATTTTAATTTAGCAATCTGATGATCACTTAAGTGTATTTTAGTTTTTACGTAGTTACTCATTTATTTAATAAGAAATTTTTATAGTATTCTTTTACTTGCTCGTTGTTTAGAGTTCCTTCTCTTAATAATGCATCCAGTAGATCGACGATTTGAGTATGTAACTTTTTACTCTTAGATCCATTGCAAACTTTATCGGTGAATCGAGCCAAAATTTCTAATTTGTCTTCCACTCCTTTACCGAGGTATATTTCCTTTCTCTGTAAGTCCCTCAGTCGCTCTCGATAATCTTCTAATGTTCCCTTAAATAATCAGCTTTAGATAATAGTCTATCTTCTCTTTCCTCATCTTTTTTGGTCATTCGAGCTATCTGACTCATAAGGTTTCCTTTTTGACGAGCAAACTTTAAGTATGTACTCTTTACTCTATTGATAACTTCTTGTAAAGCATCCTTGGATTCGTTGTACAACTTTGAGGGTCTTGGAAAGTTATTTTTCTCTAAAAACTCTGCATCCAAATCTTTATCAAAATAGAAGATATCCGGAGTCGCTGGAGATGGTTCAATCGCAAGAGGAATCTTATCAACAGCATCTTTTATAGCCTTAAAGTGTTCTTTTCTAGTAACATCTTGTTGGTGAAGTTTCTCGGTTACAGGCTGGTGAAATTCAGACAAAGTTTTCTCGAAACCTAATTTTTGTTCCAGATTTTGTTCGTTGTTCTTTTTAATCTCCACCTGAATCTTAAACACTTTCAGGTCATTCTTAACTTCTTCTCTTAGCTTCTTGTTTCGCTCTTTTTGTAAAGCATTCATTTATTAATAAGCGAAATATTTTTACTGCAAGCAAATTATTTTTACTGAGAGCAAATTATGTTTTTACTGACAGCAAATTTTTTTCAACATTAAATAAAGATGATTGCAATTGAAGATTATACAGAGCCAGAAGAATTAGCCAATGCAAATCAGCATTATTTATTACCGAAACACCCTTTCAGACTTCTGATCGCTGGAGCTTCGGGTACTGGTAAAACGAATTTATTGCTGAATTTTATGTATGATTATCTCGAGTTTGATAACTTGTTCATTTGCGCTAAAGATATGTTTGAACCCAAGTACACTAAACTGAAAGAAAAGTACACTATGTTTGATGGTGTAGATATTAAAGACGTATTAGCAAAGTATCCCAAAAAGAAGAAGAAAATTTTACTCGAGTTATATGAAAAATACGGCAAGAAAGAAACCGTATTCTCCTCTGATACAAAAGACTTTATTACAGTGGACGATCTGGACCCCTCTTGCAAAAATGTTGTTGTCTTTGATGACTGTGTGACAGAGAAAGACCAGAAGAGTATAGAAGATTTCTTCATCAGAGGTAGGAAGAAGAATGCTTCAATCATTTACCTCTCTCAATCCTATTACAGAACGCCCATTGTCATCAGGAGAAACTGTAACTATTTAATATTTTTCAACCTCCAGCAGAGGGAGATTCAGCAGATTATAAGAGAGGTAGATGGCAGTTTGACGAAAGAAGAGTTCAATCGATTGTACAAAAAGTGCATGCAACAACCATATGATTTTTATGCTTGATTTAGTGAATCCGTCCTTGAGATATCGGAAAAATATTTCATCCCTATAAATAAAGATGGAAGAAAACTTACGGAAGAAAATTAACTTGTATAGAAAGAGCTACCACAATTATCAAAAGAAAGAAATTTCGCTATCCAATAAAAAGTTCCTGTTCAGATAATAGGATTTATCCGCTTTTGCGATGGTACCTTAGCCGCTCTGAGCTTAAGTGCCGGTATAGTTGAAGTTATCGAAAAATCCCTGAATATCGTGGAAAGGAACGAAGAGTATAAGCAATCATACAAGTTTTATAAACAACTGTTGAATTCTTTCAAATCAAATGCATTAACAGAAGAAGAGGTGTACAGTAGAGAGGATGATTTTATCAACAATTCAGTCTACTTACCAAGAGAAAAATACATGAAACAAACCCAGCTTAACGGCTATGAATATGTGTGTAAATAATTTTTTACATATAAATAAATGAAGAAAGGAAAAGGAGTTATTTATTCTGCAATTAACAATTTACCGTTTGAAATGCATCTGCCTGGTCACCAATTTACAGGGCCAGGTACTCAATTGCTCAGAGGTAAAACGAGATTAAATCCAGATTTAACATACAAAGAATGGATTAAGCCCATTAATAGAGTCGATGAGGCAGCCTATAAACATGATGTGTGTTACCTAAAAAACAAAGATACCGAAACAAGAAACAAGGTGTGCGACTCAGACATGATAAAAGAGCTTGAGGATATTCCCAATCCAACTCTCCGTGAAAGGTTAGATAGAGCTGTTGTGAAGCCAATTATCAAAGCAAAGAAGACATTTGGAATGGGCTCAAAAATATACTGCCTAAAATGTAAAACCCACACTGAGACGAAAGACGTACAGCACGCTACCTCTAAGAACGGCAGACCTATGATAAAAGGGATCTGCACGGTTTGTGGTTCTAAAAAGAGTCGATTTTTACCGCTAAAGCGATAACTGAGGACCCCAAAAAAGTTTATTACGATCCAGAGACTGGATATTGCGGTATAAACGAACTCAGTAGAAAAACAGGCTTAAGTCGAAAAAGAGTCTCAGATTTCTTACATCAACAAGATGTTTACACAAAACATAAACCACTCATCAGTAAGTTTAAAAGAAGAACTTATGTTTCACACATTGATGATCAATGGCAAGCAGATTTGTTATTTTTAAAGCCATTTTCAAAATCGAATGATGGCTACAACTACTTGTTAACAGTCATTGACATTTTCAGCAAATATGGGTAAGCTGTGCCTATTCGTAGAAAAACGGGGAAAGAAGTGACTAAGGCATTTAAGAAGATATTTAAAGTGAGAGTTCCTCTTAAAATCCAAACTGACAAGGGGACAGAGTTCATCAACAAAGAGACACAACTTCTGTTTAAAGAGAACAAAATCCACTGGTTCACAACTGAAAACGTTGAAATCAAATTCTCCGTGGTGGAACGATTCAACAGAACTCTAAACGGTAAAATTCGGAAATATTTAGCGGCTAACAATACCAATAGATACATAGATGTATTGGATCAGTTAGTGAAAAATTATACCAACTCTTACCACAGAAGTATAAAGATGATGCCGGTTAAGGCTAGTCTAGAAAAAAACAGTGGTGAAGTCTACCGCAATTTGTTCAAAGAAAAGGTCATGCATAAACCCAAATACCAAGTAGGAGATATAGTTCGAATATCAATATATAAAACGACTTTCAGAAGAGGTTATGAGGCAACCTTTACAGAAGAAATATTCGTCATCTCTGAAGTATTAAAAACCAATCCAGTCACTTATAGAATAAAGGATTTAAACAATGAAGATGTAAAAAGGTACCTTTTATGAAAATGAGCTGGTAAGGTATGATGTGTACAAAATCGAAAAAATTCTCAAAAGGTGGGGAATAAATACCTGGTGAAGTGGTTAGGTTATCCAGAAAGTAGTTGGATAGATAAGAAAGATTTAGTTAATTTTTAATAGCTGACAAAAGCTATTAAAAATTCCAGTTTAAAGCTTCGAAGACGGTTCGACAGATTTCTTCATTCTGATCAAGCGTTTTCTTCATTTTGGGTAACTTAAGTGCTACCTGAAAATCTCTTTTCCGTAACAGATGAGATAAAACATTTTCTTTGCTGATTAAGTTTTTCCGCTCTGGAAACAATTCTTCATATTTATGGATAAATTTAAGAAACTCAACCAAAATCTCATCTTCAAAAGGGATATTAAACCCTTTTAACCATTTAGTAAGATGTTTCACTCTGCTTTGGCTCCTCTGTTGCATCTTCATCATCAAATATAATTGCTTTCCATCTAGAGGACGTTTATTAGGATTGTATCTCAGCTCTTCATGACATGTCATACACACGTAAAATTCATAATCATCTTTTGTTATATATTCGTGCTCACACTTTTGAGTTGAAGGCACTTTGTTGTCTAGACCAAAGTGTCTTAATATTTCCATCATTTCATCTGACATTTATTATTAAAAGTATTCCTTTTAACTTCTTTAATATCTTACGCACTTTGTCAATTGAGTGGATATTTCATTGGAGAAAAATCTGAAAAAGTTCTATGAAGGCGGTCACGCGACGACTTTTATGAGATTAAAGTCGATTCTCTCAACAAGCAGGCACCATGAAAATTGAATGATCAATATTTTAAGTATTTAAAGAAACGAGATATATATATAGAGAGAGATAATAAAGATGGAATCTAAAACTGTTCGACAGTTGCGAGACTACTGTCGGGAACATAATATTCGAGGATACTCGAAGCTTAAAAAGGCGGAACTGATCGACCTCATTCCTCCATTTCATTCATTCTCATCGAATCATAACGGCTTTCCCAGTTTTCACGATGACCTGTTCAGCAAGCAAAAGAAAAAGAGGGGGCGTAAAATCAGGTGTTGTGGTAAGTTATTTAAAGAATCAAGCATAAATAAGCACTGGCAAACTAAAGCCCATCAAAACTATAAACCCCCTCAGGAGTCTAGGCGAGATCAAAGAAATAGCATGACTATCAACCAAATACGTGAATTTTGTCGAATGCATGGCATTACGGGCTATTCCAAGTTAGGCAGGAAGGCAAACATTATAGCATACATAGAAAGAATATTGTTTAACCGTCACTTCGCATTTGATTCCGATCTATTTTCAGATTCACGAAAGAGAAGGCTATATCCCTCCCAGGAAGTTGAGACGGCCTTTAAGTCTCGTTTGAAGACATACAATATCCAAAATGAACACAATCTAATGCTCCCCAAAGACTTCTTGAACGATATTTCATCACTGGACCGGGGCCTCATAACAAAACATCTAAAGAGGCTGCATGGCTTGAAGGTCAATTTCCAATTTCTCTGTGATTATCAAAAAGGGAAAGATGAAGAGATGGAGAAAAACTTCAAAACGGAAAATGAGGTAATCTTAGAATCAACTGATTTGGTAGACTATTACAGATCAGTTATTCAAAAGCTATTGACAGAGATGGAGGAGTTTGTTGCAAGAGGTTCAGGTTGGACGCTTGCTAGAATTAAAAGCATTGAGGTGAGAATCAATAAGTTTAACCCACTGAGAGGATCGTCCTACATTGATCTGCCTAAAAGAATTAAAGCTAAAAAAGCAGTCATTAACGTAAAAAACGAAGATAATAAGTGTTTCATGTGGGCAATACTTTCTGCACTACATCCAGTGGAAAAAGACGCTCAAAGAGTCACCAAATATAAACCTTATGAAAATGAGCTAAAGTTCGAAGGTATTGAATTCCCAGTGAAGATGGAAGATCGAATAATTAACAGGTTTGAGAAGTTGAATAATATATCTGTGAACATATATTCATATGAGACTAAAATAAAGACATATACCCCTTGATGATAACTCGAAATAAAGCAGATAAACATATCAATTTGCTCTACGTAAAAAATGAAGAAGGGAACAGTCATTGCTGTTGGATAAAAGACTTGTCAAAATTAATAAGTGCTCAATTAAGTAACCATGATGGAAGAATATACCCATGTGAAAGGTGTTTATTATTTTATCGCTCTGAGGAAGATCTGCAAAAACATGAACCGGATTGCAGAAAAAATAAGGCCGTCAAAATAGCAATGCCGAAAGTAGGTGATTCATTAAAGTTCAAAAATTATCATAAATCATTATGAGTACCTTTTACTATCAATGCAGATTTTGAATGTTTAACAAATAAGATGGATACCTGTCAACCTGATGGAAGCGCATCATACATACAAAAATATCAAAAGCATGAACCTATGAGTTTTTGCCTTTATATCAAATATAAACATGAAGACTACAAAGCACCCATCATTTATAGAGGCCCTAATGTCACTAAAGTATTTTATGATACATTAAAGACTAAGGCCCTAATGATAAAGGAAATTTATGACAAGCATCAACCAATCAAGATGACTGTTAAAGATGAAGAGCACTTTCAGTGAACTGATGTATGTCATATCTGCGAGTTGAACATCGGAACAGAGCCATCACCTTATTCAAACGAGGACCATGAAAAAGTTAGAGATCACAACCATTTACTCGATCCGTCAAAATGTGAATCAAACTATAGGGGTCCGGCTCACAGTCTATGTAACCTACACTACCGAAACCCTTCCTTTATCCCGGTTTTTATCCATAATTAATCCGGATATGATGCACACCTGTTTATAAAAGAACTAGGGGGTGATAATGGAGACATTGACGTCATACCTAACACCGAAGAAAAATACATCTCATTCAGCAAAGAGGTGGGGGCAAAAATGATAGAAATTGGTGAAGGAAAGAAAGCCAAGCTCCCTGGAATAAAATTGAGGTTTATTGATTCATTTCGATTCTTGGCCAGTAGCCTCGACCGCTTAGCGAATAATGTGAAAGAGTTCAGAGAGACGGCCAAATACTTCCCAAAGGACAAGCTAGATCTTGTCACCAGAAAAGGTGTATATCCATACTATTATATGGACTTCTGGAAAAAATGTGAAGAAACCAAGCTTCCCTCACAAGAAGAATTTTACAACAGAATGACTGAATCACACATATCACATGAGGAATATGAACATGCCAAGAAAGTCTGGAATGCCTTCAACATTAAAAATTTAGGCGAATATTCCGATTTATATGTAAAGACTGATGTACTGATCTTGACTGATATTATAGAACATTTTAGGGATGTCTGCATTAAGACCTACAAACTGGATCTCTGCATGGTACTTCACTGCACCTGGACTCTCTTGGGATGCTATGCTAAAGTCCACTGGAGTAAAGTTAGAGCTATTAAACAATTATGATATGGTACTTATGCTTGAAAAAGGTACCAGAGGAAGTGTATCTCAGTGCTGTAACAGATATGGGAGAGCTAATAATAAATACATGAAGGACTATGATAAAACTATGGAATCTAGTTTTCTAATGTATCTCGACGCTAATAACCTATGTGGTTGGGCAATGAGCCAACTCTTACCATATGGTGGTTTTAAGTGAGGAAATGCCGATATTGATGTGACCAAAATAGCGGATGATGCAGATAAAGGGTACATTCTAGAGTGTGATCTGCACTATCCTGAATACTTGCATAATCTCCACTCAGACTTACCATTAACCCCTGAGAATCGAATACCCGATGGTTCGAAGCAGTCTAAACTGCTAACAACCCTGTATGACAAAGAGCGATACGTCATTCATTATAGGGTTCTAAAACAATATTTGCGGCTGGGGCTAAAGTTGAAAAAGGTGCACAGAGTGCTGGAATTCAACCAGTCTAATTGCCTACAGAAGTACATTGACCTGAACACTCAGATGAGGACCAAGGCAACCAACGAATTTGAAAAGGACTTTTACAAACTCATGAACAACTCGGTGTTCGGAAAGACGATGGAAAATATCAGGAAACGCCTCGATATCATACTTCTGTGCGATTCCAAGAAAGCGGAAAAACTTATAGCTAAACCGAGTTTTAAAGGTAGAACTATATTTGATGAAAATTTGGTGGCTATACATATGAACAAAACTAAAGTAGTCTTTGATAAACCCATCTATGTTGGGATGAGTATCTTAGACTTATCCAAGCATTTAATGTACGACTTTCACTATAATGTGATGAAACCAAAGTATAGGTAGGATGTTAAACTGTTATATATGGACACGGACAGCTTCATATACGATGTAAAAACGGAGGACTTTTATGAATATATGAAAGGAATGATTGACTACTTTGATACGTTGGATTACCCAGAAAATAATAAATATGAAATGCCAAGGGTAAATAAAAATGTTCTGGGGAAAATGAAGGATGAGCATGCTGGAAAAATTATGGAAGAATTCGCCGGATTAAGATCAAAAATGTATGCCTGCAAGACTGAAACAGACTTGGTGAAAAAAATCCAAAGGGGTCAAGAAGTGTGTTGTCAAAAATAGGATCTCCTTTGAGGATTACAAGAACTGCCTATTCAAGCAAGAAGTACAGCACAGAACCATGAATCTCATTAGAAGCACAAAACATCAGCTTCACTCTATACAAGTAAATAAGATTGCCCTCTCCGGGGAAGATGACAAGCGTCATATATTGGAGGATGTTTTAACACATTAGCTCTCGGCCACTATACAATTAAAAAGTAAATGTTTTAATAGTTTTCGAACTATTAAAATATATTTTAGAATTCGCGATTAAGTATCAAGCTGCTCTCGACCAGATATTTTTCAACTTGAATGTCGATATGAAAACAAGAGCAATTCGATATATTGCAAGCAGAATAGTGCTTGTATAACCTCCCATTTTCATGAATACAAATTTTTCTGTTCGAATATAACTTTAAGCATTCGCTTAGTTCAAGCAGAACTTTAGCCAGCGAAGGTTCAAAATTCTCTATATTTTCTTCTATTTTTTGTATCCTTTGTCTTATGACAATTGCATTAGTAACAGCTCCCCTTATCATTGTGTTTCTTTATTCTAGACTACTTTTTTTTTAACTCCCTTTAATCCTATGCAGCAGAGAGGCATCTGAGAAAAAGGGGGTGCGCGCCGGAGGGGTGACCCTGTCGTCTTTTTGTAGAACCATTAATTTTTAAAAGCGAGTTTTAAACCATTGTTTTATAAAATTAGTTTAAGTCATTACTTTAAAAAAGAGTTTTAATGGGCGATCTTTTTAAAAAGGGGATGGAAAAAATTATGGTTTTTCTTATACCATTAATTTCTAAAAGTGGTTTCGATTTTAGTGGCTAAAATGGGGCTCTCTAATAGTGAGTGAGGTTTTTTGGACCATTGCTTTAAAAAGTGGGTGGAAATTTAATGGATGGTCTTCACACCATTTCTTTTAAAAGTGGGTGGAAATTCAATGGGTGGTTTGAGAGCCATTGTTTTTAAAAGTGGGTGGAAATTCAATGGATGGTTTGAGAGCCATTTCTTTTAAAAGTGGGTGGAAATTCAATGGATGGTTTGAGAGCCATTGTTCTTAAAAGTGGGTGGGAATTTTATGAGGCTTTTTACACCATTGCTTTTAAAAGTGGGTGGGAATTTTATGGGGCGCTTTATGGCCTAAACATCACTGCGCCAGCTCTGTCAAATGCACACTACTCCTAGTTTGTCGGTGTGAAATCCTAGCTTGATCGAAGATCTGTCGTGTTCACTAAAGGAGAATTCAGATTAATCAAAATGACTACTACTTAATTAAAATTTCGAGATGAAAGATTGTCTATAATTAAAGTTTACCAGACCAATAATTTAATTATAATTTTAATTTCGTCCAATACAGTTGTTCTTAATTCACCAGCAGATAATCCGGATAGGAAGTTTATATGTAATTATATAAACAAACTTTAAACGAATTTAGCAGTCAAGCACACATTTCGTTTTTTTCCCATTGGTCATTTTACATGCCTGTCATCTTGTTTCCTTTTGCACTACTAGTACTTTCAGATCTACGTGGACGAAGAAAAAAACATTCTATTTGTGTATAATCTTTCATTGTATTAGCAACAGGACATATAACATTTTTGACACAGACGAATAGCTGTTTTGGGAAGTTGAATCTAATGATATTTTCGTTATAAACATTGATAAGAAGCGAGTGTAATGTATGTTGTCTAACGTAATGCATTCCGTCGTCTTTATCTTTGCAAGTCAGAAACCACTTCATACTTGCAAAATAAAATCTGCTTTTTTTAAAAAATAAATTATATTGATTATTCCCAAATTTGACAACAAAACTATATTTTTTATGTTACTGACTCAAATTTTGTTCAAAAATGAATAATTTTAGAAATTTTATTGAAATATGAAATTAATTTATTTCTTAATACAAATGAGTTCTTGATTTCATAGAAGTATGAAAGGAATTCTTCATTTCATATTTAGATAATACTGATGTTTTATTAATTAATACTCATTGCATGAATATTAAATACTCATTGCAGAGTATGAGTAAAAATAAAACATCACTTTTATCTAGCATAATGTATGTGTTCAATGTTTATTTAAATGTATATATCTTGTATTTGAAATACCTTCTACGGATCAACAGGTAGAATTCCAACCTTCCTGAGACAACGGCACTCAGTTTTCCTTGAGAGGTTAAATTTTCCTTTCAAGGAAATCTCTATAATGATAAAATTGTACATATTGCCAAGGCCGTGATTTCGGCATATGTAATGATTTGAGTTGACTTCAAATGGACAGGCCACCAAATCATACATATTTTGCATTATTTAACCATCATCTGTGTATAGAAAAATTGGTCCATGCTAAATATCTTGTGCTTTACTGCATGCCATATTTACTTGAAACATATACGAATGGCGTAACGCACTGCTAAAAATAAAATAAAGTACTTAGATCGATGTAAAAATGCGTACATTCATACATAACAGCACAGGCGAACTGAACTTTAAGGTTAATGGGTATTTTAAGTTAATACGAACTGGCAGACGAATAGTTAATGGGTTCCGAGCTGTACTTTAAGGTTAATGGGTTTGAACTACTCTCCATCACTAAGAACTTCATAATTTTGAAGCATGGATGGTGTTTCACTGGTGTTTGTTTTGTGGATCCTTGGTGTCTTGTATACAAGCCAAACACGAAACAAATACGTCATTAAAAATGTCACTCCAAATATTGACCAATGAAAGTTTATTTACAGTTTAACTTGCATTATTATTGTATTGCGTATTTATTAATATTTTCATATTTGAAAACATAACCATCCACAAAACGCCAAGAAATATTGCATGTAATACTTTGATTTAAAAACCAGCAGCAAATATTATTGCTGAAGTATGTTTGGAAGAGGAAAAAAAGGGAGAACAAAATTTAAATAACATAAAACTTATTTCAATTGTCCATGAAACTTATTTAAAATAAAGTTAACAATATTTTTTTGAAATGAATTTTTATAAACTATAAATAATAACTAATTGGAAAATCATTTAATAAAATTTTTTAAAAATTTTATAAATTTTTTTTGCTGCAAATACTTATACATTTGCATTACATTAAAATTCCTAATTTAAAAAATAATTACATTTTATTTCAGAGTCTGTTTCATAATATTAAAAAAAATACAAATAAATTTATTTATCATATTAAACCTCATGTATTCAATGCATTCATAAAAGTATTAATAAATTAAAAATATATTATTTAAATTAGAGTTTCTGCAGTGTTTTAATTGCAGTTTAAATTAAAAATGCTTTATTCAGTTAATTTTTATTAAATTAAAAAATTACTCAAAATATTTTTCTAATTTTAAAAAGCAATTTAAATGAGGAAGATTTAATTAAACGAAAACAGTTTTTAAAAATCTTGTGAAATTTTAGCAGAGAATTGTTTTTTGAAATTAAGATTAATTATTCAACTAAGATATTTATACAGTTGGTTTTTTTTAAAATTTTTTGTTAAAATAATTATCCTCACGTAGGTTTCACAAGCACCTATTATCTATTGAAGAATATATAATCGAATAAATAAGTATATATTATAAAACAAAAAATAAAATTCTAAAACATATTGACCAATTAAATTTAACTTGCTTTTAAAATATTGAATGATAAATTCTTCGATTTCTACAGAAAATCTGGATTCCATGTCCTTACATAAACAGCGCGAATCAAGTAAATAGACACTTGTCGCTCAGTTCTGGATGAAAAAATTAAACATGCTGAATACTTCGTTTGGTGGAAAGCTCCACCTCAATTTGGTGATACGTGACGTCATTTCGTGGATGGTTGGTGGATGGCTTGTGGACAGCTGGTAGTCATCCACCGTGTCCGGGTGACGGTGATCAGGTTTGCTGCCTGCCTTAGATATTTCTCGTAATTATAATAATTGAGAAAGATTTATAAATTTTTAGCACAGAAGTTTTTAGAACCCATATCGCACTTAGACATTTTTGTGATGCTTCAATAAAAGAATAAAATGAAAATAATTGATAGTATTTTATACTTACAATTTTATAATTCCTCTGTGTCGTGGAGCATAAGTGAAAGAAGAGAGTAATAATGACATTTCATTCTTCTTTGAAGTGAAATGAAATATTTATATATTTAGGTCTTGCAAATAATTAGATCATGTAAATAAAACCACGTTTTTGCTTCACCCGAGAAAAAAGATTATTCATGTGTGTGAATAAAATTAGAATATAAAAAGAAAAAGTATATTAAGATAATGTCACTTACTTATAAAGGAGCAAATTTTTTCCGCCAACGTTTAGTATTATCTACTTTGAGTGGTAAACCTGTTGTAATAAAAAACATTCGTGATACGCATGAAGAACCTGGTATAAAATGGTAAAAAACAAATTTTGTCTTTTTGTCAAATATATCCCTAAATATATTGCAAATGGGGCTAAGGATTTCATAATTTTTATTTGGTTTAATTTAATAAAATTGTGCAAAATTATGTTTTTGTGATAGTTATTTTATATTATTTAACATTATAAATGGAAAATGACTGTCGAAGTAAATACATCTAAGTACATGTATTATTTACTTGAGTTTTTGTCTACTTAAGAAATTATTATCTTAACATTGTATTCAAAATTTATTGTTAATTAATCTGGTAGAAGGCCTGCTTAAACTATGTAACCAAAAACATGCACTAGGTCTAAAAGACTCGATTTTCAACTTTTGTTAAATAATATATAAATATAAAAAATACTTATAAATTATTCACATCATTTTCGGTAAAAAAAAATTATTTTTGTGTTCATTACTGATACTTTTATCACATTTCGCACAATACATCTAGGATTGTTTTGTCTTTTTTACTAGTGCAAGTACAACATACTTTTCTTTGGCTCCCCCTTTTTTTAAACTATTGTTTGCTAAATTGATTCAGTTGTTGAAGAGTGCTTTATTAACTATTCTAAGAAATTTTAGATTAGGTGGTTGCTACTTGCTTCTATTCTGAATATATTTTTTCATGAATTTTCTCTTCTCCTATTCTTAAATTTATTTTGCTTTGTGTCATCCTGTCTCCTGAATTTTAATCATCCTGAGAGTCATTAACTTTTTGTTTAAATTTGTGTTACCTTGAAATGTTTCCATATATTGTTAAATAAAGACCTTTATCAATTGATATGCTATCATTGCTTCAAGCTATATTATTTCTTCTTTATATGAGTCATTTCATTTTACTATATAACTTAGGAAAGTTAATTAAAACCTAAATTCATGATTACACATGCTTGCCCTAAGAGACCCTAACATAAAAATATCAACAAAATAAATTCAGAATTGTGGAAATTACAATGATTAGAAAGTTAAACATAACTACAGCTATATTGAAGATCTTGAATGTTTTTAGAAAAAGAGATGTTTCTGTACTGTCTTAGGAGCTGGACCTGTAAGATACTATGCTTGTACTCGCAGGTTAAATATTTCTAATAATTACTTAAAATTAGAAAATAATAAGAGCTTTTGCAAAAATTATTTGAAGATTCTTTTTACACTTTGTCAAAAAAGTAGGCACTACAAAACTACACTTTAACTTCATGAAAAAAACATTTATTCAAAATTTTTTTTCGAAAACATTGTTAGCATATTTATACATACATAATTATATAAGAATCATATAAAATATATTTCAAAACAGATGATTTGGTATTAATTATCATAACATTCACAAATACAAAATGTAAGTTGTCAAAAAAGTAGGACATTCATAAAAAGGATGTGAAGTTTAAAGTTTTAATAAGAGGTTTTCATACCACCTGTTTGTATTAGTTCAAACACACGGTTTGGCTTTGAATCATAAAGTTTTTTAATGTCCTTTTGGCAAAAAGCATTCCATACTAATTCGAGAGATTCTTGGAGCTCCTTGACATTTTCATATTGCCTTCCTTGCCCATAAACACGTTCAACTAACATAGCCCTAAAAATTTTGACAATATTGAGGTCTGGACTTTTAGCTACTCCTTGAACAGTATAAATGGAAGCTTCATCTTGGTTTATATATTCAGTTTACTCCTCCCCAATCGGATCCATACAGTAGCAGTTCTGTTTCCAACTGGGTGTTCTGTATATAATCTTTGTGATTTTGTCTACCTTTTATAAGAACTAAGCTCAATCTACCACCGAAGCCAACAGCAAGATATACCATCAAAATTCCTCCTCCTTTTTGGCGAGTAGAGTAGTATTGTTCTTTTTGTTTCAGGCAGTGCCAATAATATTGAAAGCCATCTGGCCCATCTAAATTGAACTTTTTCTCATTAGAAAAAATAACAGATGTTCATTAATTGATCCAGGACATGTTTTTTTTACTCCACTCCAGTTGATTAGCAATATGTTTTTTAGTCCACTTAGGATGGTGTTTTCGTTTCTTAAATTGAAACTGTTTACTTCTTTGCTCATTATTAAATGCTTTCAGTCTTGTTATATGGTTGAGTCCAGATTCTAAATGTGCTGTCTGGGTGCTAGCTCCTATCTTTTTAACCTTTCAGAGAAGACTTCTTTGCTCTTTAGATGTTAGTTTTTGGAGTCTTCCACTTTTTTTCCTTTATCCATGAGCATGAGGATTCTTCAGAAACTCTGCAATAGAACTTTCACCAATTCTTAAGATATATGCAATTTCTCGAATAGTTTTTCCATCATTTCTGTAAGCCATGGCCTTTTTGGAATTCAGTTAAAGGAATTCCTCTAAGCGTGACAGTCAACTTCAAATAGGAATAAAAGTAAAAATTTGAAAGAAATTAATTTTATATTAGAATGTAGGTGTTCTAACTAACCTGTCAAAATAAACAAATTATAAAAAATTTTTCAATGAAAGCAGAAGGAAAGAATTTTTAATGGTTTGTCCATCTACTTTTTTGACAATGTAAGGCTATAAATATCTATTTAACTTTAAAAAATAAACTAGTGATAATAATACTTTTATCTTACTCAAGATTTCTTTTCAGTAATGTGACTAATTTATAATTTGTGAAACAGCAATATTCAAAACAAAGAGTTTACATTGTAAACTTTTCTTTTTCCCAATTTGTTTTTATTTGTTTATTATTTATTATCTTTTTTATTTTGTTTATTTATTGTATAATTTTCTTATATACTTTTTAAACTTATTACATATTTTTTATATTTTCAACCTTGTAAACTGTTTTTTTTTTTTCCAATTTCTTTATGTTTATTTATTATTAACTTTTTCTTTTATATTTTTGTTAATTTATTATCATATTATTCTTATATATTTTTACATAATATCACTGAACATATTTGATAAGTGAGCTCAACGTTATATCAAGTAAGTCCATTATTGTTATTTACTTACCTCTTTCACGGTTGTTTTGAAGAGAAGGCAAACCCAACAAAAGTTTTTATTCATTTTCCAGTAATACTTTTTTGATTTTTATACTATTATAAAATTTTATAAAGTGCACATTTTTTAATTTTGTGAAAATTCCCTCGTTAAAAACATTTTTATTTGGGGACGAAAAAAAGTTGCAATGGTTGCCAATGGAGGGATATGAAACTAGTTCTGAATTTTTATTTTTCAAGTAATTCAGTATATTTATGTTAGGAAAGTGCTATTGTCTGTATTAATTTTCAAATGCATATTTGCACTTATTCCCTTTTCATAATTTGAGAATTATTCATGAAATTGATGAATACCTGTTTACTTTTGTGGATAATTGGGAATTTACTGCAATATATATATATATATATATATATATATATATATATATATATATATATATATATATATATATATATATATCTCTCCATGTGAATATGTTTTGATTCTATCCTATAAAGTTTTATTGTAAAACTTGGCCCAATACTGCTCCTGAAAAAAAACATCACCAATAGTAATTAGTGTACAAAATACTAATAAATTAGTTTATAGTTGTATGATGAATCTGCTTCAATGCTGCCATTTTACTGTAACTAGTGCCAAATTTGGTTGCAAAATAAGTGGATTTGTAATTGTTTTAGAGAGTAAGAAAACTATCAAATATAAGAAACTTTTTTATTTATATGATTAAACGTTTTTTACAGAATTAAAACAGTGTTTATTATCTAAATTAGTTTAATGAATATATCTATTATATTAGATATTAAATAATTTAAATATTTATTAATTTTAATAGATAAAAGATATTGAATACCTTCATGCAGAATTTTTCTTAGTGAATTCTTATTTGCATATTTATTCAACAAAAATGTCACATGGAGAAAAATGTAAGATATAAATTATATATTTCTAACTATATCAGAAATTTATAGATAACTTTGAAAAAATCTTTATTTTAAATGATAGTAGTCAGATTTACTCAAAAGAAAGTATTTTGCGGATGTAATATTTGATTTTCTGATTAATTAGGAAGTTTTTGTGGAAAAAATATTTCAATTTGTATATAATTAAATATTTGAATAAAAATCTAAAATAAATTATTGAAATATAATGCATAGTTTTATATTGTCTCTTATAAAACCATTTTAATTTAATTTATTTATTAATGTTATTTATTTCTAGATTCTGAAGATAGTTTCTTAAAGCTTCTTGATAAAATTACTGATGGATCAGTAATTGTAGTAAATGAAACAGGTAAATATTCATTTGTATAAACTATACAAAACGTTTATTTATGGAAAATTAATATGAGAACTTTTGCCTTAACAATTATCCTAGCAATTAAGTAAATTATACTTTAGAACTTAAAATCATGTAATGATATTAATAATTAAAAATTTGCATGAAAATCATAATAATAATGCATTTTAACATTTACATTAAAATATTTTTATTGTAATTTTTATGCAATTATTTGCTATAGTTTTTAATGATTGATTTTATTATTTATTAAAATATTTTTATCTTTTTTTAACTTGTGGTCTCTAAAGGAATTCTGACATATTTATGTACTTTATGAACAGTACTATGATTCTTTAAACTGCTTTTCTTTTAAATAAATACTTCAAAAACCTAAAATTTAACTTTGTTATAAAACTCAAAATGTAAAAAATAATCAAATAAATGTAGTTGCAAAATAAGTAAACAAATAAAATAATTGCTAAATTAGTTAATAGTTATTAAACTGCTATCTCTTCAGTTACTGTAAGAAATGAAATTTGAAGAGCAAATTATATATATATTTATAGAAATATAACTATTTATTTCCATAATTTTTCATAATTTAAATTTTTGTCTCCATGTTATTACTAGGATATGATTGAAAAATTTTTAATATCCAATATTCATACTTATTGTAAAAAATCTTTCTTTAAAAATTTGGCAAAATTAATTTGTTTTGTGCCTATAATTTTACCCTTAAGATAAACTTAAATTATTTTCCTTTAGGTGGTTTGATGCCAAATACATTAAAATTTCCCCTAATTAACTTTATTATTTTAATAATTTTCTGTAGTATATTATATTGGTTATTATTTCTGTCTGGAAAGATATTTCTATCTAGTGCTTTTAATAAAGATGAGTACTAGATAATTGCAAAAAAACTTCTCACCAACTTTGCTTTGGTATATAAAACTATTATGCATTTTAGCTAAGTTATTTAACTAGTAAAGAGAATGCACATTTTCATAAAATTATTTTATACATTCTTTTGTCAGATTCCTGTTTGAAAATAAATAATATTCTAATGGTAATTACAAAATTTTTTAAATAGATGTCAGATTATTTCATGTCATATGTTATAGTGCTGGTAAAAGAAAATCTTATATAAAGATGTTTATTACTGCTTGAAACTTTCCATAGATTAATGATTAAAATTTTCATTATTTAACTGAATTAGTGCTTATAAATGAAGTTTAGTGATAATGCTTCATTCTCCTAAAGCACAGATTCAAGGTTTAATTCTCAGCTGGGCAAGGACAACTTACCCAAAAAAATTTTTTTAAGTTCTAAAGAAACTAAACCTTTGGCACAACAGCCCATAATTGGGTCTAGGCCTACAGTGCCCATACCTGTTTTTGTATCTGAGGGCCCTGAGATGCTAAGCATTTGTTCCTGTTAGGTGGTCAACCTAATGTAAAGTCTCTAATGTTTAGTTCCCAAGTATGTTTGGTACTCAGTTTTATCAACCCACTGAAAGTATGAAAGGTTGAGTTGACCTTGCCCAGCTGAGAATTAAACCTTGAATCTGTGCTTTAAGAGAGTGAAGCATTACCACTAAACTTCATTTATAAGCACTAATTCAGTTAAATAATGAAATTTTTAATCATTAATCCATAGAAAGTTTCAGGGTGTATTAAACATTTTTCTTGCATTGCAATATAAATAAAGAAAACCTTATTTGAATTAAATAAATCAATACAATAAAATAGTAAGCAGTTATATTTAGAACATATATTTAAAAAGTATTTTGATGCAAATGGATTTTTTTCTTATTAAATAAAACAAATTTTAGAAACATAAATCCATTAATAAATGGAAAAATTGTGATAAAATTAAAAACATTTTTAAAGGCTGGAAATTATTTGAACCTAAGTGAATAAAATAGATGTTGATTGAAAGGTTGATGCACAGTTATTTTTTGCTGTTATAAATAATTGTAAAATTTAATTAAACATCATTATTTATATAAGGATAATTAATAACAAAATCCATTGAAAATGTTTAGATGTTATTAGAATATTTTTTATCTGTATAAAATTTTAATATTTGCTAACCATGTAATGTTTGAATATGAAATGTTCCCAATTTAAACATTGAAAAATAAACTCAATTTTATCTTTTTATGGAAAAATATTAAAATATTATATTATTCTTGATTTTGTGTTCTTTATCACCAACATACTAATACTCCCTTAACTCTTTTAGGTGCACTACCCTTTAAAATTTAAATATTAACAAAAAAAAAAAAAAAAAAAAAAAAAAAAAAAAACATTGTAGGCTGTCTAGGCCATAAAGAGTATAGAGCGATAATTTTGTAAAGATTGCATTAGTCATTTCGATTTTGTAGGTGTTCGATCACGTGGAGACACTGCACCGCAAGTATCGTGGAAAAGCTTAGCATTGCAGTAAAGCACTTATGCTTGGCATAAATGCTTTTATATATGAATGAGAAAACAATGTGTTTATCCTGTGTAACGGATTTAGCATAGACCAGTGTGCACCATAAGAAGGGGTGCTACTCTACTCTTAGTAGTACTTATGTAATGCTGCCATCTATTATAAAAAAAATAAAGTTCAAAGAGCATTTTAAACCAAATTTCATTCATTTATAGCTAAAACAACAATTTGGTAATAAAGTTTGGTGTTTCATTACCTGGGACATTGAACTGCAAAGGGTTAAAGCCATATAATAAATCATCTTTTTCAATAAATCAAAATTTTGTTGTATAGGTACAAAAATGTATTTTAAAGTAAATATAATTTCAACCAAGAGCTTGGTTAAAACAAAGTTTTAGCTAAGAATCAAATCTGAGTAAGCATAAAAATTCATTAATGATTTAATGAATAAAGATGTGCATTTAAAATGCATATTATCTCTATAGGCAGTTGACTTTAATGATTAATCACTTTCTAACTTTATCCAAATTCATTAAAAGTGTTAAACAAGCAATTATTAAAAAAAAAGAATAAAAATAATTGCATAGATTCATTAAGACATTATAAAGTTTTCAGATAGAAAATGCTAAAGAATAGTTTAAACATGAAAAACAATTCTGTTATTCATAAAACATTAACTTAATCTGTAGGATTTAGAACAGTGTTTCTCAACTGGATTTACTCCAAGTACCAGTATTTTGGTTCATTCTTACAGACCTGTAGGTTTATTAATTCAACCCATTGGCAAAATTTTTTTCACATAAATAAATTATTTAAATCAAGACAATTTTTAAAGAATAATTGGAGAATTAAAGTACTTTTATAAATTACTACTATAGATATTCAGCATTCAAGTAATCAGCAATACTCAAGGCAAATGGGGGTACACTAACTGGTGTACTAAGTGTACAACACCACGGTAATTTATGAAAAGTGGTTAGATACATAGTTGCCAGTTAGTAATATTTTTCATCATTGATCATATTTTGTAAACTAGTAAATTATTGTTATTGTAATTTAAGTGTTGTTTTAATATCAGTTGTTGGTTGATGGATGACACTTTGGATTTTGGACAAATAGCTGGATATTTCTCAGACCAGCGCAGTCAGAGACCAAGTGTCGAGAAACACTGATTTAGAATACAGTTTCTAAATAATGACAAAAAATTTTATTTATTTAAATATAAGAATGAAGACCTGCATTTTCTCACCTTCAGAAAACAGAAATCTTAGCATACAATATGATAATTGTTTTTAGCTAATTTTATTAAAAACCAAGTATTTTTATTGTGAAAAAAAAGGAAGTTCAAATTCAAAATTAATTTTTGATTTTCATGAATGATTAATGAATTTTTTAGGACTAAATAATAATTAAAATTCAATTTTATATGCTTGTATCTTTTGTTTTTATATCTTGTATAGCTATTTATGTATCCTATATTAAATAAAATTTTTCCCTTAAATTAATTTTTATGAAAGGCATTAAATTATTTAAACTTTTAAGAATCAAAATCATCTCCACTCTTGTTAGTTTATTTTATAGACATTTGATATACTGTAGTTATAAAGATTTGATGTTATAAAAGAATAATAATTTGAATGTTTAATTAGCCTGGGAACAATTTTAGTAACCTGGGCTATTGCTACTAATTTGTTTAGTATAAATTCATGATGAATTTTAATCTACTTTTGGATTGGTTTCGTACATTCCATGGAATCTCTATATCTTTTGAATTACATTTTTGTGTTATAAATTGTTAGAAATTATACCATAGAATTAGACCATACCATAGGATAATTAGATCAGAATTGCCAATTCTGATCTAATTGTTTTCACAACAATTTATAAATTGTTCTTAAGAACCATGGTTTTCATGTAAATATTCTTTACAAAGATTTGATATATTTATTTAATCTTTTTTCCAGACCTATTTATATATCGGAAAAATGGTGTTATTGATTAAGGTTTTAAAAGTTACAATTTCTTGCTAAAATACAACTCGAAAATATAAAGCAAAATAGATTGTATAAGATTTTTATTATCTTTAATTCTGATTGAATTGGTTTTGATTTCCCCATTTTTTTAAATTAAATCATTTCTTTGGTTAAATTAAGTGAAAGTTTCACCAAGATAAAATATTTCACCATTTTAATGATTTTTTATTGGTTTATTTTGATAATTTTAAACAAATATTCTTATAGCAGTTTCATATAAAATTGATATTTAATTACTTTTTTACCCTTTATATTCTTCACAATTCTTAATTGATTTCATATTTAATTTCAATTAATTTTTAGTATATAAATTTTTATTTTATAGCTTATTTAAAAGAATTTATTGTGAATAAGTTAACTACTGAGATTAATTAAAAATTTTAATTATTTTTTTTAGGTACAGCTGTAAAGTATTCACCAGGAATATTAATTGGTGGAAACATAAATCATAATTGTGGTCTTCACAGATCCATATCGTACTTCTTAGAAGGTTTAATTATACTTGCTCCATTCTGTAAAAAGCCTCTTCACATCACTTTAAAAGGAATAACAAATGACAGTATTGATCCTTCTGTAAGTTTTGCTTCATTTTGATTGTATGTGGATACCTTATGGTCTTAAGTATCTGAACATCTTATACTCTGAAATTTAAGATTTTTAAAAGAGAAACATTAACACGATATTTGCTTATTCTTATAATGAATAAGTGCATATAACTTTTGTAAGGACTTCCAATCAGTTTTGATTAATTACTGTTTGATTCAAAATATATGTAATAACTGTTATTAATTCATTTATAGATAGTAATTTATCTAAATAATTGTATTTTTATCCTCCCCCTGATGCTTTTTTTAAACTGTAAATCTTGGTCCAATTAACATTTTATTTGAAAAGGAACTATCAAAGAAATTCTTTCAAATGAAATCCCAGATAAACTTTAGTTTTAAAATTGAAGTTTTAGAAAAAAAATCCAGTTTTTTAACACATATTCTCTAATCAGTGCAAATTCGGCTGAAAAGAAATTAGGCTTTAATGAAATATTTACTTGTTGCATAAAAATGGGATTATTTAATTCTATAATATAGTTATTTATTAATATAGATAAATTTATTTGTAAAACACATTACTATTAGGAACTACTCAAAATTTGAATATTAAAAATATTTAACAACTTCAAAAAAAATTGGCTTGAAGGTTATGATTCTTATATAATCATTTAAGAGAATTGTTGTATATAGGATACACCATTAAATATTTGTAGGTTTTTAAATTGGTCTAAGTCTTATAGATTAAGCAACTATGTAAAAATTAGAGAATTTTCCAGTATGTCTGAAACAATCAATAAGACATTAACTAGCTAATTTTAATGTAAAATTAAATTATTTTATCTGAAACAAAATTCAGTTAAATTAGCTCACATGTATAAAAAGTGAATGTAGAATGATAAATTAATGAGATAAAAATATTTGAGTGCTTATAATATATAACTCCTATTCAGTTTATTTTTTTATAAATATAAGGAATTATTCTTTATTTATAAAAGGAAACAAAATTTACTCAAAACTTGATAGAAATATAAAATAACTGGAAAAGATAAATTCTGCTAAGATTTAAATAAAGGTAAAATGTATAAAAAATTTATAAAGAAACATGCAAATTCTTAAATTACAAATTATAGTAAAAGATAATATCTTGAATTATTTGAATGTATGTCAATATAATTTTCTTAAATACATGAAGTTTTTTATATTTTTTAATTTTATGTTCAAATACCTTTGGATTATGCAACACCTGTTAATCATATTTAAAGTATAAATTTATGGATTATAAATTATGCTATAAAAAAAGAAAACTAAAATATCAGTTTAAATATATATCTGTTTTAATATATTCACAATGAAAACTATTACTATGCTATACTTTTAAATTTATTTAATTATTTTAATACAGGTAGATGCTATTAAACACACATCTCTGCCTGTTTTAAAGAGATTTATTTTGAATGATGAAAATTTGGAGGTGAAAATCATCAGTCGTGGTCTACGACCTGAAGGAGGAGGTGAAGTCTTGTTTCGATGCCCTGTTGTGAATCACCTTCGACCACTAAAGTGTCTTGATGCTGGCAAAATTAAAAGAATTAGGGGCTATGCTTATTCTGTTCGAGTGTCACCAGCCATGGCAAGTCGTATGGTTGATGCATCTAAAGGTCTTCTCTTAAAATTTTTACCAGATGTTTATATTTATACAGATCATTACAAAGGGAAAAACTCTGGAAAGTAAGTTCTTTACATTTTTAAACTAATTTTGCCTAAAATATCATTACTTCACATGAAAATCTTTACTTTTTAAATAATGATCATTTTAGCATTAGTTATTATTTTTAAAAATTAATTTAAAATGTCTTCTTAATGTATTTGTTTAATTTAATGTAATTAAAAGGATAATAACAGTTCTGTGTAAAAGTTAGGTGAGCTGTCAATCAAATGGTTATCGCTATTGCCTTCGCAATTCAAAATTCCATAGGTTTGAATCCCACCTTGGGCATGAATGTTTGTAGTGGTTCAGAATCCATATTAATTCATTGATCTTGGCCTAATAAACCCTTATGTGCAAAAAATGACTATTAGGTAACAAACCAATCTATGTTAAAGTTTAATTTTAGATTTTTTTTTTTAAAGCATACTATTTATGTAGATATAAGCATGGAAATCTAAAATATTTTACTAAACAAATATAATAGGCATTATATATATGTGTGTGATTTTTTCCTTCTTTTCTATTAGATAAGGAGATTATCACATAAATACACCATGAAATATTATGACAATTTGATGATTATCTTTTAGTTTATTCATATGAAGGCTGATTATAAACTAGAACAATTTTATAAAGAGACTAAATTCAGTTTTCCTAGCAGTTAAGATTAATGAATATTCTTTAAAATATATGAATCTTGATTCTGAATTCTTTATTTTTTATTCTTAGTTTTAATTCTTATTATCTTTTATTCTACAAGAATATATTAATGCATGAATATTGACATGAATGACTTATGATTTATATAGTTTATTTTTTAAATTGCATCGTATGTATGTTTATATCATATTTTTTTTATCATAAAATTTGGATTTTATTATTTATTAATTTGATTTTTTGTTATAAAATATGAAATGCTGCTATTGCTAAAATAATTAAATTACTCTTAACATACCAATTTATTATAAATTTATGTCAAAGAATTTTAGTTCTGTTTTAGAGAACAGTAATGGTATGAGATCCATGTGACTTATCTATAATTAATCCCTGAGATAGAAATTAATTCTATGGAAGAAATCCTAAGACAACTGGAATAAAAATTTCTGACTTTCCATGAGGAATTTTTATAGGAATAGAAATTTATGTTGTATAAATATTATAATTGTTTTTTAAAATATAGTAGAAATTTTATGTGACAAAAGTTTTCATAAATAATATGATCATTGTACATTATAATATTTTTAACTTGAGAAATTAATTTTGATACTAAGCACTCTTTGCAAATATTTTAAATATTTAATTTATGGGTTAATTTTTTAGTCTTCAGTGAATTTAAAATTGCAATTTATTTGGATCAATTGCTATATTTTGTAATTTTAGCTATTGTCTTAAATTTAATTTAACCAGAAAAATAACATCATTCTTTTTATCGCCATTGATTTTTTGAAGCATATTTTTTAACCAATTTTGTGAGAAATAACAATGTTTCTTTTATTTTAGATCTCCAGGTTATGGGTTGACTTTAGTGGCTGAAACCACAACTGGTGTGTTTTATTGTGCTGAAGAAATTTCTAAACCATCTGGGTCTGGGGAAGATTTGGTTGTTCCAGAAGATGTTGCAAAACAGGCTTGTTATAATCTCTTTGAAGAAATTTATCGAGTAAGTATTTGAATATTAAGTTACAGAAGAGTAAAAATCATCAATTTTTAAGTATTTTATCCAGCATGTTCGCTCAATTGCTTTAAATTTATAAGAAAATATTTTTTGAATTAAAATTCAAGGTTCAGTTCTTCAATTACAAGATACTTATGTTTTTGTATTCTGAATTAATTTAAATATTCATATTGAAAAATGTTTGGAAAACATTTTTGCACTCATTAGAGCTCTCAGAGTATATTTTGAAAAATGATTTTTTGCTGCTGTTAATTTAAATGAAAACTTCTACAGCATAGATACACATTTGTAATTATTAATAATTTATTTTAATAAATAATAGAAATTTTATGTTATTGTTTAAAATTCTTGTTATGCTAATTTTATTTCATTCAGTTTTTTACATAGTTTCTGTAGCGTATTTTAATTTTTATATACTTTACTTATAATAAGATATTAGATAATAAGTCAAATTTTAATTATAACTTTATAACTAAACAAAATAGTTTAAACATTGGAAGTTTCTTATTTTTTTAAAATTGATGTTGAAAAATTCTAGTGTCTCATTCTCATATGCTTTTTATCCATTATCTATTCTTGACAAATAAACTTTTAATTTCCATCGAGTGAAAATTATTATCGTTCTTTTTTTAAATTTATACAACTTTCATTGTTTTTTTACATTAGTATGATACAATTTGAAATTTATGTAAAAGATGCTAAAATTTAAGTTGAATTAATACTATTTTTTTGTCTGATGGTTAATTGCAACTTTTTCTTTCCATGAATTAGTTTTCATTTAATATTTTTCAGGGAGGATGTATTGATTCTACTAATCAAAGCTTAGCATGCATTCTTATTGCTCTTGGAACAACAGATATTTCAAAAATAAAAACTGGACCATTATCACCATATACGTGAGTAAAAGCTAATTACATAAATGATTTATATTGCAGTTTAAATTAATGTCATTATGTAATGATATATCAATTTCTATTTAACTATAATGATGACAACATTAAACAAAATATGCCAAATTTAGTTTCGCTACTTCAATATTTGAAAGCTTTTATTTTCTGTAATACTTTTAAATATTTTTCAATTTGAAAGAATTTCCTTACTAATACTTTTTTGAATAGTTTGCACTTTGGTCTTTGGTTCAACAGATTAGGTATTCAATTCCATTCTTAGAATGTAAATATTTCTAACTGTTCACAGTGTGCTCTAAACTTTAGATCACAATCAAATTTTCATTGACAAAAAGTGATCAGAGAGCAACAAATCACTCTTAATGTCTCTGATGAATTTAAAAAGAAAATATTATTTGAGTTTAAAGAACCATTTACACTGTTTAGATGTGTTTTTAAATACATCACAAAGTAACTACAGAAAGTAAAAATGTCTTAAATTGTCTCCACTGAGCAAACATATGGGTTCTTCCATAATCTATGCAATCTGTCAGGATTACCTGAGTTTATACAACCTTGGGAAATTCCTGGAATTTGAAATTTTTTAAAGGTGCATTGAAACTTTTGGAATTTTGACTCATTATAAAATTATGAATCACTCCTGGAATTTTTACTTAAATCTTGATACATCTATTTATTGTTAGAAAACATTATTATATTTTTAAGTTTATTTTATTTCGTTTTTAATATTTTAAAATTTTCAATGAAAAACTAAAATGAAATCGATTTTTAGCTTTTAATGTTACCACTATATGGCAGCAAGATTAATATGTAATTGTTATTGTATGCATAACTGTTGACTAAATTAAACAGGGTTCATACATTTTGTGAAAACTCCTTAAATTTCAAGTTTGTTTTAAAAGCCCATGAATCTCCTGAAACTTAACTGTTTAAAGGTATAGTTCAACCACAATAATTTCATTATAATCTGGTTTATTAATATTTAGATTCATGTGCGTGAAATGAAGTTAAGTAATCACCAAACAAGATCCTTTTGCTGCGCAATCGGACGGCCGATTTTAATTGATTTTTTTTCTATTTGCTTTTGATTTATTTATGTTATATAAAATTCACTGAATATTAGTATTTAAATATATTTTCCATGTCTCCCTTGTGAGAAATTGTGTATTATATCTGAGAACCAGGATGAATTTGTTTATCAATGAAATAAAGGCTGAAATTATTTAATATACCTGACGTGGAAAGTGTCTTTTTATTGACTAGGGGACTCTGGTAAAGCCATACATAAACTGGCTTTTGCATGGCTTAGAAAAAATACATGGCCATCATCTGCTTTACAAGAATGACTTCTTTATTTCTAATGTGGGTGAATCAGCAATCAGATCCTATATGAAAGGGGGAAAAAACGTGTATTTATTAAAGCTTGCTGTATCTGCCAAAAAATGTACTCATTTAATAGATTTTTTTCACTGCTGCTGTTCCTGTTAAAGAATGGGAATTCTAAAGCATGTAGAGAAATTTTATTCATTTGTTTCTTCAAAAGTCTTAAGCAGTGCATTCAGCTACAGTTCTTATAGCAATATAAATTTTCTCTTTCAAGCAATGTTTTCAGACAGTGTGCTATTAAAAAAACAGTTGTGGTGGAAAAAAAGTGTTCTTATTTAATAGTTTTTGGAATTGCACATGATTTTCCAACTTATTGGAAAAAAGTTAATTCTAGTAATTATGTGCTTTTTTAAATGTAAGTTTAAATGATCATCTGCAGCCAATACAATTAAACTGCCAAGTAAGATTTTGGGATTATTATATTGTTAAAAAACAGTATTGTCAAAATTTTTAGGTCTCTTCACTGGCGATATTTTATATTTTTATATTTGAAAAAGTGAATGAGAATTGCTTAGAATTATTAACAAGTGTATTATGCTCTGGTTGTCAATAAAGGGTTTGAATGTGAATTGGCTGTCTTTCACTGAAATAACTGATTTTTTTAAAAAGTTTATTACATTCAAATTTTGTAAATTTTGAAAACTTAAAAGGTTGTTTTACACATTTTGAATATTCAGTAAATTAATAAATAGGAATATAACGAAGATGTTTAAAAATTCTGAAATTATTTTTATTTTGTTATTTTTAAATACTGATATTGATTATTTAAATGAGAAATTTTTCTGTTTTAGTTGTAAATTCACTTAAGGCTTTTGAAGGATTCATTAAATATTATTCTGATAAATATATAATTATTAAATGTAATTCTAATCTAAATAAAAAATTGTTTCTATAATTTTTTACAATTATCTGTTTCTATTATTTACAAATATTATTTAAAGAAACACAGCCCTTTTTCCTAGGCAAGTGCCCAAATCTCCATTCTTCAAATGTAGAGGGTCACTCATTGAAACCACTTGGAGCTGGATTAGAACTTGATGGAATATACTTCCATGAGGAGCTCCTAACAATTGTGACAAAAAACTCAGAGATTTCAGCTCTCGTTAAACAACTGGCACTCGAAACAATCCATAATATCCCTCCATATTCTTTAAAAATTTATAAAGATAGTAGTAAAGGTGTGGGGGGAGTCTTGGGCAGTGGGGTGTACATAAACACAGTCTCCGGAGAACAGAACTAGAATTTAAAATAAGAAGTTCAGATAATTGTTCTGTGTTTAAATCAGAGCTAATAGCCATTAGAAGAGGTTTACAGTATGTAGTAGAGGAGGAGGAGGATCAATTAAGGGATATCTGGATATTGACTGACAGTCATGCTTCAATCCAGCATCTTTTAAATTGGAGCACTGTTGGAGGTCAAACTAGCCTGGGCATACTAAATCTTCTTGAGAGATTGTCACCCGAACACACAGTGCATTTCCAATGGATCCCTTCACATGTGGGAGTAGAGGGGAATGAAAGAGCGGAGTTCTTGGCTATATCAGTGTCAAAGGAGGGAGTAAACCCAGGAGGAGAGCTCACATCTAGTGAGATTTCTTCCCTGGAAAAAATTGAACTTAATAAACTTATGAAAATTCTTTCTAACCATCCATGGTACTTTGCGAAAAGACCAGGTGAGACCTTCAATCTTAAACCAAGAGCTTGTCAAACTGCTTTTTCCTGTTATCTGAGTGGGCACATGAGAGAAATCACCTGTCAGCAGGGGCAAAGGGCATTTCCAGACTCTCCTTGGTGTTCCATCAATATGGCCTCCCCTGGACATATCTTAACCTGCCAAAACTTTTAAAAAGACGATGTACTTCTTTTGAATATTCTCTACCCATCACATTTTTTAGACATTTTAGATATTTTTGGTTTTATGGGGTTGTCTAGCTAAGGCTAGACAACCTGAGACTAGTAACAACAACAAATATTGAAAACTATTACGCATATATAATTGTATAAATTAATATGAACTTCAATACTTCCTAGAAAATATTTGATTTGATTTCTGGAAAATACCTGGAATTCAATTTTTGAAAATCTGTACAAAACACGGATCACACAGTTACATAGATCAACCTTTTTAAAAGAAAGCTATATTTTACATTCAACTTTGTAAAAGAATAAAATCATGTCCTATTTTTATATGTTTCATTTTTTCATTAGTTTTTACAATAGAAACTACAAATGAGCTTTAATAAGATGTAAAAAATTGATTTTAAGTATAATGGACATTGATAATTGTGCCGATTTTATATATTATATAAGTATTAAAGATAACTTTTTTTTTATCATTGATATGCGAGTGAGGGTACAATTAGTGTGGTTGAAACAGGAATAAAATTAAATTGCATTAAACTAAGGTTTTGTTTGAATAAAATTTCCTGTCATTTTAAGTTTTTATACATTTTATCCTACTTATGGATTATGAAGTTATTAATAACACATTTTATTCATTTAAATAAATTTGTTCACTTCTTCAAATTTAAGAGTTTTTTTTTTTATTTAAATAACTTGGAGATCTGATTCCAATATAGTATTTCTTTGTATTTGTGAGATAAATTTGTGTATTTTTTATAAATATTCACACCTTCAAGTAAAAAGATAATTGTATTTTTCTTAGGAACTTAAGAATAATTTTATGATATAGTAGGAATTCTTTCTTGTGATAAATATATGAAATGTGTTTATGAAAATTTTCTAATTTGTTATTTTTTCAAACCTTTCTTATATGTTAATAGTGTTTCCTGTCAATTTAGTGTACACAAAACTGTTGAGTTTCCTACTTTCGTATTTTGATTCAGATTTATATTTTTCAGTTTACTGAAATTTGCTGTGCTTTTTGAATAAAATAGTTTTAATATAATGTTTATTTTTAACATTTGTATTAAGCAGTATAGTGTTTAATATTTAACCTATATTGTTTGTTCTGAATTCACTTTACATGGGAACTATTTTTATTTTGAGCATAAAAATTCATTATTTGATTCAATTCTGACTGAAATTATTCAGCCTGATTATTGTTTGTTTCATATGAGAGTGCTCCAAAACTCTGGGTAATCTTAATTAAGCCAGATAATCAATATTTTAGCATTCACTTTACTTAAAATAATATAAATAGTTATTGAGGTTATTTTATTTTTAAGCATTTTATTAGCAATTTTTTCATTATGTATTTGTAATTTTATTAAAAAAATCATAAGTATTCTAAATAAAATGTGTTAATGAAAATTTTCTAACTTAATATTTATTTCAATCCTTTTTTATAATAATTTTAAAGTGATTTATGGGAAATATCCTCCACAAAATTTAACTGAACTTATTGAATCAGCATCATATGAATTTTAGATATTACTTATAATATAATGATGTTTTCAAAATGCTATTTGGTGAAAAACATTTGAAAGAGCTTGTTATAATATTGTTATACAAATTGATTGCTAATGTGTAAAATCAATTAATTTATCTTGTAATCTTTTGAAATATTTATTTTGAAACATTTTAAATATAACTTCCTAAGTAAAATTATAAAATTCTTTGATCCACTCAGAATTAAAATTCATCTTTATTTTGTCAAATTCATAAAATTATTTATAACATTAAATAAATTTTTAGAATTTTAATATTATAAATTTTTTATATCTTCAGTTTATATATATGTACATACAAATATTATGTAACATGCATTTCATGTATAACAGTTATGTGTCTTAGTTTTTCTCTTAAATATATAATGTAATCAAATTTTTGTCCCCTATCATTTATATACTATATAATAAATTTGAAATGACAAAAAAAATAATGATAATTTTTACCCAATTTTTTAGTTATTGTTTAATAAGAATTATTGAAGTATATGAGGAAAAACTACTTATTGTATTAAAATATGCTTATTTTTAAGATTAATATTAAAACTTTTTTTTCCTATATTTGTTTACTATTTATGTTGGAGAAAAAATATGCAAAAGATAGAAAAAAGTCTATTAAAAATCAAGTAGAAACTATTATATTCTTTTTCATAACTAGTGATTAAGTAAAATTTTTATATATAATTGTCCTTTATTTATGAAATTTTTTGTACAAATGTGTGTACTGTAAAGCTATTTTAACCCAAAGCCTAATAATCCAGACATCTCATTAATTCATATGAACTCCAGAAGGTTTTATATATTTCTATCAATTTTTATAAATTTTGAATTTCAATTGTTTTAATTTTAAACTAATTTATGTGTACATTTAAAAAGCAGAGCTCATTGCATTATTGACATGAGATAATAACATGGAAAAATAACTTTAATATAAAAATATCAATTTAAATATGTTTTACCTCTCTAAACCTTTCACAAAAATTTATTTGAAATATATTTGTTTTATTTTCTTAACAGATTTGGCTTCTTTAAATCTGATTCACCAAAACTATAAATGCAAAAATAAATTTTGTTTCAGTCATTGTGATACATGCTCTTTTTCTACTTTATTTGATACTTTTTGAATATCTAACTGTATTATCTAATTTAAATATTAGATCATTATATATTTTGAAATGCATTTAAAAAAAAACTCTCTACAAATTTGTAATTGGAATATTTTTATTGTTCATTATTTTTATTTGTATAACAAATTTATCTTAAATGAAAAGATCACATTAAGTTTATTCTCTTAATTTTGAATTTGTATTTAAATTTTCCCACTGTTATTTTACGATATAAAAATTTATTCTAAATCACATAGGGCATGTGAAATTTTAAAAAATTTAATAAATATGAACATTTTTATATTTTTTAACATTTTCTTTATATATGACTAATTTATTCATACAATATATTTAATCTTTAAAAATCATAACATATTGTCATTAAAATTTCTCCTAAATATTCACAACACTTTGCTGTGAATATTTAGGAGAAATTTTAATGAAGACAATATGTTTAAAAGTTTACATTCTACCAATTGACATGAAGACAATATATCAATTTGAATGTAAACTTTTAAATCTCAATAGAGAGAGAGTTTATTTATCAGATGTGAGATTGAAAATGTTATTATTAAAGATTGAAATATTATTTCGGAATAAAACAAAATTGTTATCTTATTTATATGAAAACTTTCTATTTAAAGTGTATATTTTATTGAAGTATTTTGTAATGTCTACTTGTATGGTGAAAAGTTTTTTAATCTTTGTATTTGATTTAAGAATTTTTTCAGAATAAAATGAATAAAAATGTCTTTATTTTAGAATACAATTATTGCGCCATATGGATGACTTTTTACAAGTGAAGATGAAACTAGAAACTGAAACTAATGACAATTTAAAATTAGGAACTCATAAAGTTGAAATTACATGTGTTGGGATTGGATTTAGTAACATCAGCAGAAGTGTTCAATAATATGTATATATTTTATGACTATGTATAATATAATTTTTAAATAAAGTCAAATTTTGTAATGTTTTAACTTGGAGGAATGTGTGCTTAATGTACATACACAAGAATTCACACTGGACCTATGAGGTACAGTTTGCAGTTTTTGTTACATAATACTACAACTAGTGATAAGGGGATGGAATTTTTAAACCAATTGTATTTCTTTATGCTGCAGTAATTGGGGATAAGTACATTCTTGAGTCATTCTGGGGCAACATTGTTCACTATTAATAGACAATTTTCATTTGACGAAAATTTTCGAGATGTTTTGACTGATATATCCCTCAGATATGTATCCAATAGAATCTATTTGAACCGTTTTAGGGAAAAGTTTAGTGTCTTACTACTCTGCTACAGGAGTGAAAGAGAATATTCTCCAGTCTTGTTGATTTATTGTTTCCTAAGTGTCCACTTTTATACCCTGTATATGTTATTGTGATTAAATTCCATTTAAAAAATCACATTTTTTTGCTTGTATCTTATGCATGAATAGTGCTCTTTTATTTTTCATCAAATATCCTCCATAAAATTTAAAAAGTTTTTGTCTTTGGTTATAAACATTCTTATATCTGTATTCAATCACCAATATATTTTCTTATTCTCAATTTATTTCTTAAAATTAAAAAAAAAAAAAAATACAATTTTGTTGAGCCATGCATATTTATAAAATGTACCTTTTGTAAGATGATCATGAAATTTTTAATTTGTATGACGTTATTTGTGAAATACTGAGGCCAAGATTTGTAAATTTAGCTTTAACTGGATTAGCTTATATTTAGTGTTTTTCTATAAAAAATACCATTATGTTTAAATAAATATTTTATATATTAGAATGTGCATGTATAAAAGTATTCTATATATTTTTAAATTTAAATGCTTTAATTTTTTAAAAACTTTACATTTAATAACAATTTAGTTTTAAGTTAGTTAATATAGTTTTGATATTTTGAATATATTTTTTTGATAGTCCTAGCAGCAACTAAATGTTTTAAATTTGTAGATGTTACAACTGTGACTTTCACATAATTTTTAAGAATCATATTTCTTAGTTTCCCAGTCACAAATTAATTTATCTGATTATGATTGTGTGTAAGATGATTTTAACATTTAAACTTCACTCTTATATATATATATATATATGAATATATGAATAAACTTAGTTCTTGATTTAAACAAAGCATATTTAACTATCCAGTTTTCTTTTGTCCAATGAATTTCTATTGGTGGTTTTAGTTATCAAATATAAAGTTGAAGGTCTAATAAAGTGACTTCTAGAATAACTCTGGATTGACTTATATTTTTCAAAGCTATAATTTCGGAACTTTACTGATGGAATGTTTAATAGCAGTGTCATTTATTTGGTACAATAATAAAATCGTTGATATACAATGTGTAAAAACAGAACGATTTTTATAAGAAAATAATTCAGTTTTTTCATCCATAACATGCTTCGAGTTGACTATAGACAAAAACTATCATACGCTAAAATAATCGGTAAGATATAAGATGTAATTATTAGGGGTGAGATACTGTATCAATCGTTGATTTAATTTGTTTTACTTTTCTGATCTTCAATAATGCAATCTTTTAGTTTTTATTTCAGGCGCGAATGTTAATTGGGATTTCTATAGAAAAGTTACTTGAATGGATTAGCCATCATTTACAAAATGTCACTTAGAGGAACAAAAAGAAACCAAGCTCATCTTCAGCTAATGTGACTATCTATGAGGGCAAAATCATAATTATTGATTATTTAATAAAATAATCTTTGATACAGTAAGTGATCGGTTAACGAACACAATCCATTACAAGACTATGTTCTCTATCCAAATTGTTCGTTAAGTGGTAATCGATTTACAATAGATTTATTTTGTGAAATCGATTAATTTGTTTTGAGACCCTAAAAATTAAATTGTGAAAAATATGCATAATTTTTTAATAAGTTTATTAAAAAATAATACGTGTATAATCTTATATTCATTAGTCCTTTTCAATTTTTCTTATGGGGCATTAGAGAACATGTCCTATGTCGAATGCTTTTCTCTCTTTTTGAAGACTTTCCAGATGTGATTAATGGCATTGTGGTTGTAAAGCTTTCTGTCCTTACTGATATCAGCTTGGTTTGGGTGCCATTCTAAGACTATCGTTTTGACATCCTCCCATTTCTTCAACGAATGAATAGGGGGAAAGTAGCGTTCAAAACGAAATCAGTTTCGATTGTAAGCGAAATCAAAACCGAAACAGTTGGCCTACTTTGGTTATAAATATTCTATTGGAAAAGTTTTTTCCCAGTATAGAAGTTTGAAGTTTAATAGGCAAACAACGTAATTCAATGGATATGAAAAACGATTTTTGATCCTTTGGGTTTGGCAATCATGCTCCCAGAGACGAGAAATGTTCGTTAGAATTCATTTTAGTTCGTTATCGGAATGTGTGTTCGTTGTCCGAACACAAAAATCTTTTGTGAAAAGGGTTCGTTGTTCGATTTTTCGCAGTCCGAACTGTTCGTTAACCGATTATCCACTGTATATTTAATTAAATATTCTTATGATCATTTTATAAAATAATCATAATACAAGATGCTTAAATAAAATAATCCTATATTTCCACGTACTATAAAAGATTATTTTACTAAACAAGATTGTTGAATAATCTTTCATTTAATATAGGATTGGGTTGAAAGAGTATCGGAATTTAATTTCTAATATTTTTTCTATGGTTTACAGCTAAGCACGTGGTCACTGATATTTAAAAATAATTAAATATGTGTTCAACACAATCGTAATATTAGATTATATCCTATATTATTAATCCTATATTAGTAATCCTATATTATTATTATCCTATCTGCGTTTCATATGCACTAGATCAGGGATTCTTGACCACTGTGCCGCGACACGTTTGTATTCTGCCAAATTTTAGAAATATATATAGTAAAAATTATAATGTTTTTTTATTACAAGCATAATAATAAATGCATTGTGGTTTTGTAGCATATATTATTTTACATTCAAAATTATTATCATTAACACAATACCTTTTATAAAGTAAACAACTGTTAAACTTACCTTTTTCTTAGGTGCACCAAATTTTAAAATTCTTAAAATGTACTGGGTTGAAATATTATTGTTTCAGATCACATTTGCTCAATATTTATCAAATTTACTTAATATTTTAAGAAAAGAAATTGGGCCGTGGTATAGCCTAGCGGTTAGAGATCGGCCTTCCGTTCGTAAGCTAAATTCAATTCCTAGTGCCACCAAAAGACCCACCTAGTTGATGTGATATGCGTGCTTCTTAAATCCATATAGTTAAAAGTCCTGTGGTCTGTCGTTGATCAATAACTGATGGGTGTAATGTTCACCTTTGTGGTGCTCTCGTTAAACAGAAAGACACACCCTTCGTACTTAAGCCGTCGCATAGCTAGTTTAACTTGTCCAAGTGTTGTAAATAGCAATAACAAATGAATAAAGAGTGTTCATGTGAAATTCTTGATATAATTCTACATATAAGAGTTCTGTTAACACTAAACATCTGAGTTTTAAACAACGAAAGAGTCTCTTGAGTTAGCACTCTAATTTCCAAATTAACAGAAATGAGACCTTATGCTCAAATTAATATTTTTGAATCTGATGCTCTCTGAAATTAGGTTAAAGAAGATTTTGTTTAATCCATTCTTTACCAATTAAATACCTGCAACCTTAAGTTAAATCGAAATCACTAATTGTTGGACTGAAGACCGGAGCGTTTAATCTGCAGTTGCTAGCATGGCGTCTTCAGCTGATAATTTGAAATAGAAAATGAAACTCAGATTAAGCACATAATAAATTTTTCTTTGAAAATAAATTAGGTTCTCGTTCTTTCTCCCTATGTCTGATGAATGCGATGCTAGGTTGAATATATTGTTTCTTAATATGCAGAAAATATTTGAACGAAGTTTGCTTAATAAACTTGCCAATTTTCTGAAATGCATCTTTGCTGCAAGCAGTGTATCCATAATGTCTTTAAGAAATGCATCTTGGAATGAATTAAATCAAAGGTTTGGTGCAGCTTGTCCTTTATGCACTTTGCGCCAGAAAACCCAATCAACCATTTTGGAATGAATAATCCTTCAATTTTCAAACTTTTTTTGCCAACGCACATTTTACAACAGCAATAATGCTTATAGTTATTAAAAAAGGAGAACTTTTTTGTGGGAATCATTTTTCACTTATGGCTTTGGGTATTTCATTGTTTCCTGACTTTTAGTAATATTTTAAGCTTCTCACGTTGTGTATAAATTAAAGAAAAACTTTAAATTACATTATTCTGTAGAAAAAAAAATTATATGAAAAAAGTTTTACTTTTTTCATATAATTTTTTTTGTACAAATAATGTCTTTAATTTTCTAACAAATAATGTCTTTTCTAATACAAGATATTGTCAGTTTGTAGGTATTATAATATCTGTATATATATTATAATACCTACACACAGAGTGACAAAATTTTTAAAAATTTTGTTTGTTTTCCATATAGATTCAGGTTTACTTCTCATTTTTAGAAATTTTAAAATTTCAACTATCATTGTATATAAAAGCATGAATATATATTGATTATTATAATTTTCTGAATCAAGGTATTTTATTTCATTATCTGGCTATAATAGGAACTGCTTGTTGCATCATTAAAATATCGCTGACTAATGCCCATTATTAAAAATAATATAATAAGCATTTTGAATAATTAATGTATTATTAATGTTAAAAGGGAGAGGAAAATTTTCCATTTTTTTATTTACGTATAAGTATGTATCGATAATAATTTCTTTTGTAATGGAAGATTCATTTAAAACACTGCATTTAAATAATTTTAATTTTAAGACAGAATACTTTTCTTTTAAATAATTAAGTGAATAAAATGTTTCAAAAACGACAAGCTTTACTCAAGAGTGATATCTTCAAGGAAATGAAATTGATTTTCGAGGATCCGAAATAACAAATAAAGAGAACCTAATGTTTCTGGTTCCTTGGGTCATAAGTAAAATCAATAATGTTTAACTACAAAATTGGTAACTTTACATGCCAGTTGATGCGAAAGTATTCAAAATTTGAAAAAATAGGTGGACTTAGTTCATTTATGCACTTAGATAAATTGTATCAGTGTTATACTTAATAGTGATAACAAATTATTTATCATAGTTCTCCGCATAAAAAATGTGCAGTAAAGATCCTGAGGAGTATGGAATTTGACGTTCTATTAATATGACTAGAAAACGATATAATCACTATCGATGGAATCAGAAATCAAAGCAGTAAGTTGGGATTGGGCCAAACCAAATGAGCTTTTTCAATGGTGAACACTTGTGCAAGCTTAATTCTCATCAATCGTTGATGATGTCTCTCATTTAATAAAGCTTTGCTTGTTCTTACGAAGATATTAAATACGGACATCAAGATTCGCGAAATGTTCTAAGTAAGCACAATCTGTAACATATTAACTCGTATTCGGGTCAACAAGTTTCTCATGAATAATCCAAGACCAATTTTCGATAGAAAGTATTTCTTATTGACAAAGTGAATGTACCTGTACATCCTGATTACAAAAAGTCTTGCTTGAAACATATGAGTAATGAGGAACCAGATTTGTCGATTTAATAAATAACTCTAAGTAAGTAGAGGCTTTCCAAACTGGAATTTTATTTGAATTTTAAAATATATTATCGAATCTTTCAAACCTCTTATTGTTTCACCCAGAATTGCCAAATAAAATAAGGTTAATTAAAATTAGCAACCTAACACAAATCTCAACATCAAAAGGTTTATATTTATTACTTTACAGACTGTGAAACATAAACATAATATTTTTAGAGTTAGGATTACGAGCAAAAAAGCTGTTTTTAGAGCTTTATGCTCCAGTAGGCTTATAAGCTCGCAATAAGTAAGATTGAGTTTTTATTTGAAACCTAAGCTTAAAAATTAATGGATTGATGACTTTGGAAAAAAATGACAATCAAAACGAAAAGAATAAGCACGGCGTTTAGATTGAAAACCAAATGAAGGGGGAAATAGGCCGCTTGGAAGCTTACAATGACCAAGAAAAAAATTAGAGTCTATTAATTTCTTTCATAAAGAGAAATTGTTGGGCCAATTTCTTCTCTTTAGGACTCGAATTGACAAATCTAAGATCCAAGAGAAAAGAAAGAGCTCCGATACCAAGTCTTTCTCTTAAAGAATTTCTTGCATGATCATTACATTGATAGCATTATGCGATCAGGGTTTCTTTTTCTCCACACAGAGCATTTATCCGCTGAATTTAAGTAATTTTAGCATTTGTTGGAAAAGATCTGGTTCTAACTCTTAGCTAGCCACACTTCTTCAAGGCGAGAATTAATATAATTACGGTGAATTTTCATAATAGAAGACATGTGCCGAAAAGTTACAGAGCATATTTACTTTTATTCCATTCGTTGTTATTATAATTGATAAAAATGTTTCTTATATTATGGATAAGGTCTTCCAGGGTGAAATCGAGTGCAGAATCATTACTTTTTGGTTAATGGCTGATTTTGCAAGAGCATCTACTTTTTCGTTCAATACAGCAATTCAGGAATGACCTGGAATCCAAACTTAATTGAATAGATTATACAAATTTTTAGTTGCATTTACTAAAGTACTAATCCATATATGTTGGGATGATGCGGTTGGGGAAGAGGTTGAGAGGAGTTTTCAAACTGCTTAGACAGGGATAAAGAGTCTGATAATATGACATAGTGTTGGAGTGGAGAAATACAGAATTTAGTCATCGCCAGATATAAAGCCAAAAAGCCTCTGCTGTAAAGATGGAATTAGAGTTATTGATTTATGAGGAAACAAAGGAGTTGCATAATATTTTTAATTTTCTAATAATAACATTTTAAAAATAAACTAGTTGCCATTCTACCTAGAACATAAGAATCTTTTTTTCCTTTACAGAAGTCGTTTTCAATACAAGAAAGTTGAGTTGCTACATTTAATATCATCAATTTCTGAACTTTGATATTATTTGGATTATAAAATATTTATTTTAAAATTGCATTCTTGTAACAGTAATGATATAAATATTTGTTAAAGTCACGACATGTTATACAAGAATAATAAAAAAAGAAGAATTCCACATAAAATCTAAATTTTGATTTTATTAAAGAGCTAAATGAGAAATAAATCTTGTGTGAATTTGATTTGTCTTTAAAGGATATTGTGAATGTAATGGCAATTAAAAATAATTATTTATCTCACATAACCTCAAAATATTTACCTCAGACGTATATATTCTTGTGAATAAAACATGTGATTCATATATTTCCTTGGCTTTAGTTTTATTTAGGACTACCAGTTTATTTTTTGTGGCATTGTTGGAAGATGAAATGTATATTCCTCTCCTTGGAATTCTCTAAATATTCACATGTCCACCACGTGCACATTCGACATGGATTGCATGTGTTCTTGATTGATGAATCTATCAAGGATGCATTATTTTCAAAAAGTCTTTATGTGGTCTTTAATTGCTTTACTTTTTATGAACACTTTGATCAGTTCTTGAATCCTCTTTTCATCAGTTAGGCAAATATTTTATTTCTAAATTTTTAATGCCCTTAGATGATGTTTGCTTTATTTTATCTATAGCAACAGTACTTTTGGCATTTATGTAAGAAGAAATTGGATATTTTACTTCTATACTTAAGACTGAAAGTGTGACAATCAGAGATCACTGTACCAGAATCATAGGGATAGAAGTAACTAAATTTCAACTTTAGCTTAATAAAATGTGTTTAGTCATTGGTAATAGAAGGAGGTCAACTTAATAAATAATATGATTAAAATTGTACTTTGTGTTTAAGTGTGTTAGATGGAGTATCAAGGACCAGAAGTAAAAACTTGTTTCAGTATCCCTTTTTTCAGCAACTTAACAAAACATTCTATTCAATTTGTAAACTTGATTATATCTTCAAAATTTTTCTAATATTTTTATTAGTAAAAAAAAAAAAAAAAAAAGTTTTTACAAATGTCAAGACAGCAAAATTTCTCAGAGTAATGTTAAAACTTATTTTCCTTAAATTTTTGATTTCATCTTATTTCAAAACAATATACTTATTAAAAATTTTTGTAATAGTATTTTTAGAAGCTAATATAGCCAGTAATAGAATTATTAAAGGAATTAATCAAAATAATCACACAAATTAATTTTCTTTTAAGAGCACCATAAATTTCAGATTCTGGTCGTTTACTTAAGAGACGTAATTATTATTCAAACACAGAAATGAATATATGTTTTCTGTATGAAGAATAGTTAAATATGTGTATTTGATTTTATCAACTTAGAAAATTTGAATAGAAATGCAAGTGCAGGAAAAAAATTTTATTCAAAAATACACTTAATGAGAATAAATAGTAAAATTATTTTCAAATAATATTTCTTTATATTTATGTAACTAAAACAAGTGAAATATAAAGGACAGAATAGGTTAAATCATCAAAATAATCACAAATTAATTTTTTTAAAAATTTATAAATTTTCAGGTCTTCTAAATAAAATGATAAAAACATGCTATACAATTATTATATTTCTGATTTTAGACTTATTCATTAAATTATAATTCCAAACACGTAAATAAACTTTAAAAAACAGTATACTAAATATTAAATTTAAAAAGTTTATCCAAATAACTTATTCAGCAAACTTTGATGGTAATTCCAAATTTAATCATTTCTAAACAAACTATCACCAGTCTCGCTTCCTCTAGCGACTCCAGATATCTTCTATTTTGATAAAGATTTGGATGTGAGTGAAGTATAGTGAAAAATAATTTTACAACACCCTGAAAGTTGTACAATGAATCCAAGTGATGCTCTGCCCAAAGAGAAGTTATCAATAGAGTAACAGATGTACGTACTTAAAATATGCTCGTCAAAAAGGCAACGTTATGGGAGATTACTAGGATTGCTCGAATGACCAAAAATGATGAAGAAAAAGAAGACAGACTATTGCTCTAGAAGAATGATTATTTAAAGGAATATGATTACATTAGAGAATTATGTCGAGAGTGACTGAGGACTTTCAAAGAAAGGAAATATACCTGGGTAAAGGGGTGGAAGATAAACTGAAATTCTTGCAGCTTGATTCACCGATAAAGCATGCAACATTGGATCCAAGAATAAAGTTACATGATCAAATTCCTGATATACTGGATGCATTTATTAACAGAAGGAACTCTAAACAACGAGCAAGTAAAAGAATACTATAAAGATTTCTTGCATTAAATAAATGGGTGCTTACGTAAAAACCAAAATACATCCAAGCTGATCATTCAGATATCTAAATTAAAGAAATCTAAGACAATTTGCCAGAAAGGAGACGTAAGGTTTCCTTACAAATAGACACCGGGACCAAAATCATCTAACTAACTCTCAAACACAAATTGCTCAGAATCGGGGAAGGGAAAGAGAATTACTATGGCATAGCTCAAGAAAACATGCGGCTTTTCAAGCTCTTTATTTAGCTGCATTAATTGCCGGAGCTATGGCGCACTATTGTAAGTGCCGTGCAAGTGCTCTCAGCTGGATGGGAGCAAAGAAGGCTTTGGATAAAATTTCAGGATTGGGTTTTGATCAAAAGGCCCGGTGGAAAGAGAGTCTATCAGAGCTAGGAACATCCAGCAAAGTGTTGAAGACAATATGAAGCCAAAGAAAAAGGGTTTAGGGGTGTCTTCATTTTGGATCTGTTACCTAAAAAGATGAGTCGATTGGAGAACGCTATTATCGTTTGGACATAGCTATAGGACATGCCACACCCTAAGTATCTTACTACCTTGATCCTAATAACAATTTCATCGAAGCATTACTTTGATCCATTTGGAGAATATCTTTACAAAATTCTCACCAGTATAAAGAAATATCTACGAAGTTATGGGGAAAAAGTAAGGGTTATCAACTCAGGCTTTTCTAACTTTCAGCCTCTGTCAAATCAGGTTGCAGCAGCTTTTTGCCGAAGTATATTGCTTTAGAAGAAGACCAAGATGCAAATCTACTAGAAGATGTGTTTGCGTTCATTACCCAAGAACCTAAACTGACTACTAATACGAAAGAAAAAATGTTGTCTATAAATAAATGGATATTATTAGCCTTCGGATTCGAAAAACTCTGAAAAGTCAGAAGCTTTTACAATTGGAATCTTCTAGTGTTTAGGTTTAAGCAGATCTGTCTTCAGTCATACTCAATGTACGTTTCTTCCGGGATAACGTTAAAGAGGAGACATACTACCTTACTATGATGGACCTCAGTGGTTTTGATCTATCGCTCCCGGATGGAAGTTATTTTTAGGTGAGGTTCAGACCATTACATGCCAGAATTTTTGGGGAACGATCCTGGTCCTTTGATATAGTCGAGGAACGTAAAGAATAGCCATCAAGTTAAAAGATGGGTATAAGATCGGTTTAACAAAATACCAAAACCTGCATAAACTGCCAGAGTTCAGACCCGAAATATGTGAAGAGTCTGAGCAAATAGGAAAGTGTGCCGACTTATCTGGTAGGAATGATGGCATTTATCTACGTTGCGATGTCCGCAGAATAGCCTACATTTAATGGCTTCCCGCTCTTCAGGCGTAATGGTGATTCCTTTACAGATATTAATCATCCAGGCTGTCAAATCAACAAAATCATTTTTGAAAAAACCTGTATTCTTTCCTGTTCAATATGGAGAGTGTTCTGGATTCGGAATGAGAATAACGAACCATAGAGGTGATTTAATTCCCTCCCAATAAGCAAGAAATGCAATGCAATTTTATTTCTCTCTACTAATAATAAAGAAATGGGTCTTATAGACTGAGGAAGAGTAAGAAGATGCAAGGAAGGGTTTTCTTTTGGATGCCCTTACTTTTTACTGGAATCACTTTGCATTAGAAGGTGAAATGAGCAGGTTTATGCGTGATAGGATTAAACGAGATATTTTCAAAGAAGAAAAAGCATGGAATGGACTTAAGTTTCTGTGAACACTGATTTAATACTTGATGAAACTCTTAAATTCAGAAGTATTTTGCATCTACCATAGTAATTAAGAAGAGTAATGTCAAAAATTGTTCTTATAATAAATGAATAAAATCTCAGATTCAAACAGCACCAGTTATTATTACGATAGTGACATCGAAAGTCTCGAATATAGAGAAGTGAGGCATGAAAATGGCGATGGTTCTACTGAGGAATGCCGCCTACCATTTCTTTATCTGAACCACTAACTCCAGTATCTTATATTCTAGTGAATCTTCTGACAAAAATAAGCTAAGAGCTATTGTGTGCCAGTATTGGAATGGCAATAGTGGATGATATTATAGCTCTCGTGAATGGAGGTGGTTTCTGGCAACGCCTACAGATTCCATTATTAACTTTGAAGTCAGTACCAACGCTAATTCTTCTGCTCTCATGCGACATATATTAGGTCTAATTCATTTCACTCCTGGCTATTCCACTTCGGAAGCTATGAATGTGCTCTTTTACCGCTAGATACATCGGACACAGAAATGGACAGAAAACCCTTGAAATATGATGGGACTTAGGCAGATGCCAACTAAGATAACTGAATTTTTCGAAAAATTAGAACTACCTACGAGTATAATCAAGGATTCAAAGACAGATACAAACTTACTCAAAACAGCAAACTGTCACTATATGGATCCTGTTAAAATACGTATTTGATTTCTTCAATGAATACAAAAGGTCATCACAGGTTTCTAAGTCAAATTTGAGTTTCAGAGAAATCATAGTCAGAACATGCTGTAATACAGATGAGCAAAATAAAGACTACAAAGTTGTTGTGGAAGATTTATCACTTTGGCTTCCTTATGTTAGAATTTAAGAATTCATCAGTTGCAAAATTTAATGAGTTAAGATTATCAGATAAGCTTGTTGAAATAAACTAGAACCAACATAGCATTGTAAAGTAGAATATTTTCTTAAAGAATTCAAGCGGGTCTTACTCCATAAATGCTACTTAAGACGAACTATTGTCCTTATACGTCATACCACAATATACTGAAAGATATGAAAATGCAAAACAGAACAACATGTTATACAACAACTTAGATATGATGGAATGTTGGCTGATGGTTAATAATGTAAGGGTTCCAACTGTTAGCTACATGATGGATTTTCAGAAAAGAGATTACAATCGGCCATACACAGCTTCTTTGGAATCTGGACTCAACACCATTACACCAGAAACAGGGTGCGTGGTCAATTATTCGAATGTCGGTTAAATTATATCCAATCATTTGCTTTAACCTGGCTCACCATGAAAAGTATACAGACACGAATAACCTGACTATAGAGTTCAACTGGAGATTGAGAAACAACCACCACCAAGAATTATGTCTTCTATTTCATCTTACCAGAACGCAAGAAATGCTACTTAAGCATAAAGAATCAAGATATTACCAAAACATTGTTGATCATTTGTTTATTGATCAAAGCATTAAAGCTATAAATGGTATTGAACTTTAATTTTAATAGTCGAAAGACTATTGAAATTATTCATGTTAAAATAAAAAAATGACAGTTTATTATCCACTTTTTGGGGAAGAACTCAAAGAAGGACCACCTGGTATTCCAGAAATAGGGTTTAAAATGACACATGATGGTAATTGTGATATGGAAGAAAAGATATTAAGGAATGCTCGAGAACCTTTGGAAAATAATGATGTAACTACAAAATTTTACGTAGACAGATGTAGGAAGAATCTGATGTCATCCATTCGAGATTTGTCCAACAAAAGTTTAGTTCTTTCAGAAAATGATCAACAATATGATGCGAAAGGAAAAAGAATTATCAATCTTTTAAATCCAGATGAGCAGACCGATTCTGCAACTAGGGATTATGTAGATACAGTGGTTGATCAGTTACAAAGAAAAAGTTTACTACACACACCTCAAGGAAATTTTGATGCGAAAGGCAAAACGATAAATAATGTGAAGGATCCGGAATCTGAGAAAAACGTTGTAAATAGACGACATTTTGAAAATAATGCCTTGATGATCCATGGAGAGGCTTATAATGCTAAAAATAGATCAATCACACATCTTGCGGATCCGAGCGCTAGTCACGATTTTGTCAACAAGCAATATTTTAAAAATAATGCTTTGATTTTAAAAGATGATTGTTATGATGTTAACTATAGAATAGTGTCAAATGTGAAAGAGCCTGTTAAGGTAAACGATGTATTACCAAAAAAATATCTTGATTATTACTGTATTCTATGGAATAAAAATTAATAAAAACTATTATGCTCACAATCAAAGAATTTCAGGCGTGAAAAGACTTCAATATTATACAGATTGTGCTAATAAATATTATGTTGATAGTAAGACATTCTGTGCCTCTACAGATCGAGGAGTACAATTTACGGGTAATGGTTTCAAGACTTTCCCGTTCAATAGATTTATTTCAAAAC